>JALMGF010000130.1:12500-342500 GCA_023333645.1 Sceloporus occidentalis | reverse complement strand
TTGACTGAAAGATTTTCCACTTCCTGAGAACATCATCAGGAGGGGTGAAATACTTTCTGCTTCAGGCATATGAGGTTCAGAATTCAGCCAGAACACATGGAAAGAATCAATAAACCAGTCAGCTAATAGTATTTGTGGGTAAGGGGAGGCAACATTATGATGGTTTATTAGGCTGGTGTTTGTTGTTGTCAGAAACAAAACAGAAGAAAAGCAAAGGTTTTTTTTTTTACCATTATTTCATTTGATACGATGTATAGTGTGCCATAAGCTATGAATTGATAAATAAATGTGTAGACCTGTGCCTGAAGGAAATATAGTGAATAGCAAGAATGAGAAAACAAAAAAGCAAAGTTGTTTAGGTGTTATGATTGAAATATGATTTCAAAATAACAGCTGAACTGCTGAAAAGCAAAAAGAGAAGGGGCAAAGTAAACACGCTAAAGAGCAACATGAAAGGGGGGTTGGGGGATGAACTGCTCTTGTCGTTTTCAAATAACTACCCTGTGCTGCACGTGGATGGCGCTTTTAAAACCAAAACTCCCTTCCCCCAGTCACGTACCCCTCAGCTCTCTCCTGCCCTTCCCTATACACTATAGTCAGGATAGACGAATCTTCAGGGTTTTCTGAAAAGGTCTCTGACCTTCACAACCAGCCAATGGAGCAGTGGCACACTGGGGAGCACAATCTCTTACTAAGGAGAAAGGGGCTGCTATACAGGACTGGCCTTAGGGGTGTGTGAGCTGTGTGGCCGCACAGGGTGCCACAGCAGCAGGGGCGCCGTGCGGCCGCCCCAACGCCGAGGCGGCAGGGAGAGGAGGAGAGAGAGGGGTGCCGAGAGGTCGCACATGATAACGTTTTTAGCAACTGCTTGGCCCTCTTTGTCTCCTCAGCTTCCTACCACTGCCCTGACTGCGGTGGTGGGAGCTCGAGGCCTCTGTCGCAGTGTGGCGCTTCATGATGAGCGCCGGACTATGAGGTCATACTCCGACGCTCAGCAGTGAAGCTGCGCGTGCCGTGGCAGGACAGAGAGACAGGCCTCGCGTTCCCACCACAGGACTTCACCAGGGTAAGTGAACTGTAAGGGGAGGGAGGGGGTAGAGATAGATAGTAAGAAGGGGGAGGAGATTTTGAGAAGAAGGGAGGTTGTAAGAATCTTGAAAGAAGGAATGAGAATGAGTAAGAGAATTAATGAATTAGTGTGTGGATGAATTGTGTGAATGCGTGAGGATGAATGAATTGGTATGTGAATGAATTTTGTGAATGTGTGAGAGAATAAATGAATTAATGTGTGGATGAATTGTGTGAAAGCGTGAGATAATAAATGAATTAATGTCTGTATGAATTGTGTGAATAAGGAAGATAATGAATTAATGTGTGGTTGAATTGCGTGAATGAGTGAGAGTATAAATTAATGTGTGGATGAATTGTGTGAAAGAATTAAAATTAATGTGTGGATGAATGGTGAGAGTGCATTAATGAATATGTGTAAATGATTTGTGTGAATGAGTGAGATAATGAAAAATTGGGTGAAGGAATTGTAAATGACAGATTGAAGGAGTGACTGTATAATTGTTTTGTGTGATGATAGATGTATTAGTGAGTTGGGGAAAGGCAAAGATGGCACAAGCAGGGTGTTTGAAGTTTGGGGACCAGGATGGCACCGGCAGGGTGTTTATGGGACAAAGATGGCACAAGCAGGGTGTTTATGGGACAAAGATGGCACGGGCAGGGTGTTTATGGAACAAAGATGGCACAGGCAGAGTGTTTATGGGACAAAGATGGCACAGGCAGGGTGTTTATGGGACAAAGATGGCACAGGCAGGGTGTTTGGGGACATATCTATCCATATCTGTCCAAGATCCATATCTACTATGCTATGTTTCCATACATTATTTATGTATACCTGCAAATAAAGTGAATGAGGGGCCAAAGGATCTCTGTGGAAGAGTATGGGAGAGAGGACCTTTAAAAGTCACAGTAGATTCAGGAGGGAAGACTCTCACAGTCTTCCCCTAATCTGTGGGAACAGAGGGAGTGATTGCATGCTAGGGTGCGTGGAGGGGTGCAAAGGAAATAAATGCCTAGGGTCCAATTTTTTCAATATTTAATGGGAAATGTTTTTGTTACAAAGATTAGCTGTCTTTTTTCCTATTTTTAATGTATTTAAGGTACATTATTGTTACCAGTGTTCCCAGTTATATATTATTATTCTTGTTTGCCCTTGCACATAAATAATCTCTAATTAAAACTAAATAATACAAAATAGATCTATTCCCTTTCTTTTTTGTCGAAGGGGGGTGCCAGAGAACTAGTCCACACTGGGCGTCTGAACACTTAAGATGTGCTGCTACCTCCTGGAAGTGCCCCTAAGTCGGCCAAGGCAGGAATATCCCACTACACATGACTCATTTAGTGAATTTGAAGGTGTATTCAAAATGCTTGTAAAAATCAAAAGGGTAATAAACATCATGGATTAGCAATATTACATGGTGTAATGCTTGTCGTCATGTCAGCCTTTATCATAGATCCAATTTGCTCCTGTTCTTAAACAGCTTTATCTCCTTCATGATGGACATGCTACTATGTCTTGCAATTCGTACTGATGAGGATACAGAACTTACTATTAAGTCTTCTCCAGTGCCCCACACCTGTGGTGATCCTCAGCAGGTTGGCTGCTGATGGCTGCCCAGATGCCAGTTATAGGAGCTTCAGCCCATCCATAGCCCATTTTTAAAAAATGCACAGAAACCTTCTCCAGAAAAAAAGCAGTGTTAACAAACATTGTCTTTGTTTGGTCTCTCTTTATCAAATAAATGTTTTTTTTAATCAGTGATGGTATCAATATTATTTATGCAGATTTATGTGTGGGCACACTAAATGTAGGGGTGGCGATTACAGTTGAACAAAGACATAGGAAGATGAGCAAACCTCTTGGGTCTCCAAGTATAAACTAGTATAAAAAACCTTCGCCCATAAAAGGTTAATAAAACCAGTGTGTCATAGGTTGACTCATGATACCTAATATAGAAAATTAGGTTGTAAAGTTACATTACCTGTTTTATACCATGGTATCCAATAAATTTACCTATGGTGTTTATAGCATCAGCCCCCCCCCCAAAACAAATGTTGCATTAAATAAAAATGTGAAAAGAAACTCAAGATATGTTTATAATTGTAAACACATTTATTTTTTAATGAATGCAGAAAGATCTGTATACTTAGGTAGATGTTTATTTTCCACATATATTGTAGTTCTGCATGATTATTGGATTTTCTTGTTATGCATGCCTAGACTGCGTCCTGTTGTTTGCAGTATGCATGTTTGTGCAACTGCATCTATTGGCTAAAATTATGAAGGGGGAACTTTTTTAAAACAATAACAATAATAATTGTGTTTTCTACTGTTGTGTGGGCTTAGCATAAAATGGCCATATGATGTGACCAATGTTCCCTCTAATTTTTCCAGAGCCAAAATTTTGTGCGCACAATATGCTTCTGCAAATGTTACATTTAAATTGTTATGTATTTGTCTATGTATTTGGTACAGCTCGCTCATGCACTACATTATAGTGTGATAATATAGTATTAGTTACACAACAGTATTACTTACTGTAATGTCAACCTGTCGGACAGACAAGCCTCTCTCCTAATGTCCACTTTGCTTTGTCACACAGTCCATATAAAGCGAAGTTGGTGGAGCTGAAAAAAATCACATTGCAAGGGGGTGGAGCTTTATATTTCCACCCCTTTTGACTCCACTTCCATGGTCTATTTTAAAGGTGAAATTCTCGCTGCATAAGTAAACTATGAGCAAATCACGAGCGGAGGATCAAAAAAAACAAAACTGTTGCACGCAGGGGTCTACCTAGAGTATTTGGCACCTGGGGTGGATCCTGTATGTGGCACCACCCCACACACTCACACACACTTTAAAACTGCTTCTATCGTTGATAGGGGCACAGCATAACTGTTATCATTATATACTAAGGCAGACACTGACGGTGGTACAGAATAACGCCTATCACTATATACTGAGGCACACATTGACTGGGGTACAGCATAACACCCATCACTATATACTGAGGCAAACATTGACGGTGGTACAGCATAACTATCATTATATACTGAGGCAAACATTGACATTGGTACAGCATAACACCCATCACTATATACTGAAGCAAACATTGACGGTGGTACAGCATAACACCTATCACTATACATTGAGCCAGGCATTGACAACAATGCAGCATAACCCCTATCACTATATACTAAACCAAACATTGATGTGGTGTAGGCCTACCACTTCAGTGTCTGGGCTAGTATATAGTAGGGATGCACTGAAATGAAAATTCTGGACTGAAATGGAAAATTCAGCATTCATTTGACAAAAACCGAAAAAGGATCCCCCCCACCTTTAAAAACAAAAAAAAAAGCAACACACCAAAATTAGACACAAAAAATCAATAACAATATTAATACAGGGCTCGACAAATCCCAGGCACCAGGTCGCCATGGCGACAGAGAATTTTGTCCTGGTGCCTAGGTGTTTGTCAGCCCCTTACATCCACAAAAAATTGCCCCCGCGTCAGCACAGCCACTCCGAGCCCGCCCCCGAGCCTGTGATCACTCCCACAGAGTGATCCTGTAGGCTGAAAACGCGGTTGCAGGAAAACCAGCAATCGTGTTTTCAGCTGCCACAGGCAGCTTCAGGGAAGGGGTTTGTGTGTTGATTAGGTCCCCACACAAGTGTGGGGACCTGACCCAACACCCCCCAACTGCCTGATCCCTCCCTTTTATTTGCCAACCTGGCCCCCCCCTAGTTATGCACATCTGCCCCAGGCTTGCCACTCTGCCCCCAGAAATGCCAGAGTGGCATATAGGGGGTTAAAAGGCATATATCATGAGACAGAGTGGCATATAAGGGGGTATAAGGCATTTCTGGAGGCAGAGTGGCATATAGGGGGTTAAAATGCATTTATAGAGACAGAGTAGTATATAGGGGTTAAAAGGCATATCAGGGGGCAGAGTGGCATATAAGGGGGTATAAGGCATTTCTGGAGGCAGAGTGGCATATAGGGGGTTAAAAGGCATTTATAGAGACAGAGTAATATATAGGGGTTAAAAGGCATATATTGGGGGTTAAAAGGTATATCATGGGGCACTCTGCCTCCTGAATGGGGACAGAGGTGACACTGGGGAGCTGAATGAGGACAGGGGTGACACTGGGGACAGAGATTACATGGGGGGCTGAATTGGGACAGCAATGACATAATTTAAAAAAGCACACTTACCGATTTGTTTTTGTTTTAAAAAAATACAAAAAAAATTATACAGTTTGTACAAAAAATAAATCAGTTTACTGACCTTCTTCTTCTTCCACTTCTTGGGGCTTTTCCAGCTTGTCCTCCTCCCTCTGGTAGCTCCAGACTGCCGTTTTCTATGGTAACAAGACGTCGGTGACCCAACATCCAGCAGTCTGAGTGTGAGGGGGCGGAGCTTTCACCCCTCACGCTGCTCTCAGTCTCATCATCACTAGGCGGCCATCAGATTGCTGGAAATTTAATCTAAACAGACGATGCATTCTGATCCCAGGCCAGAGCTACTTTAATCCTTTTTTTTATTTATTTAATATGCCGGATCGGCTTCTCATCTTAAAAATAAATAAAGTATTAAAGTAGCCCGCCCTACATTGTATGGCGGACGTTGACGTCCCGTTGACGCCGTTGATGCCGTTCTCATTGTTGCTGAATGCCTTGACATTGAGTCAGAGGCGTATCTAAGGTATGGCACCTATGGCTCGTGCCATAGGCGCCATTTTAAAGGGGGCGCCAGTGAGCGGCTTTTATACACCTGCACGGCACCCCTCATTCACCTCCACGAGGCCTCTACCTCCGTTGCGGCAGTGAAGCAGCGGGCACCACAGCAGAGCAGGAAGACAGAAGCTTCATGCTCCCGTCGCTGGACCTAAAGGTGAGAGAACTACAAAGGGGGAGAGGGTAGATAGTGAGTAGGATAGGGAGAGGCGTTAGAAAGTGATAAGGGAAGGAGAGGGGGTAGATAATGAGAAAGGGGGAGAGAGGGTAGAAAGTGGTAAGGGAGGGAGAGGGGGTAGATAGTGAGGATAATAAGAATATTTAAATAAGTAAAGAGTGTGAATTAATGTGTGGATGCATTGAGTGAATGAGGGAGAGCATGAGTTAATATGTGTTGAGTTGTCTGATTGAGGGAGAGTATGAGCTAATATGTGGATGAGTTGTCTGAATGAGGGGTAGCATGAGTAAATATGTGGATGAGTTGTCTGAATGAGGGAGAGCATGAGTTAATGCGTGGCTGAATTGTCTGAATGAAAGCGTGAATTAGTGAGTGACTGTAAAAGTGTTTGTGTGTATCATAGATGTACAATTGTGGAAGGGCAGGATGTTTGAGCCTTGGGAACCAAGATGGCACAGGCAGGGTGTATATGGGACAAAGAGGGCCAATCTTATGTGTGTAATCTGGGTGCTGGTCAGGTTCTATGTGGGCAGTATGGACGCCAGGGCTGGCTTTGGGGTGTGCAACCTGTGATCTATGCCTGTAATTTAGGGGGTTTTAAATATACCTTTAATGCTGAGTTTTTATGTGAATTCCAATTGATCTATACCTGCAAAGCTGGGTTTTGTGTTATTCTGTAGATCCATATCTGCTATACTATGTTTCCATACATTATTTATGTATACCTGTGTAAAAGAGTCCAACACATTTAACATTTCTTCTAACTCCAATAATATGAAAGGACCATATGTAATTGTTGGTATAGACAATAGTCAAAAATATGTCATAAATAAATGATCATTAAGATATATTAATAGGCTTTAATGTTAAGGAAAAGGGTTTCCCTGACCTTAAATATGGAATGAAGGATTTGCTGAGCAGGCATTCTATAGATAGGATAGTAACTTGTTAATGCATGGTATAATTGTGACTGTAAAAAGGCATTACAGTGCTTACAGTGACCACCTAAAATAGGGTTTAGACATCTAAAGACATTAGTAAGCCAGGTGAAGACCAATAGATTGAAATCATTATCCAAACCGTATATAAGCAAGGCATTTGTATGGCATAAGGAGGCATGGGAGTTAAGGTTGAGGGGAGATGTACTTGACATCCACGGACTTTTCACGTCCTGAACACTCCCTCCCTCCATCCTCAGGAATGCATAGGACAGATGTCATCAACTAAATTCCTCTCCAAGGTTTTGTAAGACTTATTTTGTATTATTTTATCTACTTTTTATATTCTTCTTTCATTTTTGTTTGTATTAAATGTTTTACCTTTGCTTGCACCTAAGTGACTCATTTTTGACGCATATACATATATATGTGGTGTTCCAATTATATGAAGTTTGTGTTGGCCCTAAATTTATTACAACCTGCAAGTACAGCGTTTTTATGTCATATTCAGTTAATTAATACCTGCTGTTTCCATGTATTTATTTGATCTATACCTACAATGCTACGTCTCATATATTATTATTGTATACCAGCAAATACAGGATTTGTATGTCTGATTCTGTTTATTTGATCTATACCTTCAGTGCTGAGATCACAAGTGAATTTGAATTGATCTATACATGCAAAGCTGGGTTTGTGTGTTAATGTGTTGATCTATACCTGCTATCGGCAGCAGGGTATATATATATATATATATATATATATATATAGTGACACAATACCCCTTCACTTTGGTACTCTGTCCGGGAATCTTTACTTACACACAGTCTACCAGGCTGCAGAGACGGCTCAGACACGAGGAGGGTAAAATAAAAAGGCTGGGCCTGTTTTATTTTGTCACCACAGGCATTACAGAAAATAAATAAATCAAAACAAAAAGCCTTGCTCTCGTGAGCACTAACTAATACAGGATTCTCAACCTAACTACAGTTACAACAAACAAAATAACAAAATTGCATGTAATATTGGCAGCACTCAGTATTTTAGCAGCTCTCTCCCTCCCCAAATGATCTCTCCCTTGCTCTCAGATCAGGAGGCTACTTAACTGCCTCTCCCATTAATTAGTAGATACAGGTGAGTGTTTAGGAGAGTAACCGTGAATCTCCGGACTGGATTTCCACCTGCTGGTCTTCTGCTGTTCACAAACTGTGGAGTGGAGCACTGGCCCACCCTACTCTCCAAATGCTCCACCCCAGGGACCCAAAATACACAAATAACAAATATCAATAATTACATTCTTAACAATACATCTCCCTGGGGCTAGTAGAAACTATTGTGGGTAACCACCCTGCGAAATATAAGGGGATATATAAACTCCCTCCATTATCATCCCCTGCTTTCTGTCACAATATATATATATATATATATATATATATATGGGCAGCAGGGACTAATAAATGGGTTTTAGATATTTGGACAGGGGCGCAATTTCAGTGCTTGCCATAGGCGCTATTTTCAGTAGATACGCCTCTGCATTGAGGCATTACAGCAACACCTTTGGTGAAACTGGAAGAGACCCATATTTGCTCGATTATAAGATGACCCTCATTATAAGACGACCCCCCAAAATCTGAATATTAATTTAGGGGAAAAAAAAAAAGCCTGAATATAAGACGACCCTATAGGAAAAAAGTTTTACCCGTAAATGTTAATTCATGTAAACAATTTTTTTAAATAAAAGCTTTGATTGAGAAAAATATTTTGTTTTTAATTCCCTTTATTTTCCAACCTGCCCCCCAGTTATGCACATCTGCCCCCAGGCTTGTCACTCTGCCCCATAAATGCCTTAAACCCCCTGTATGCCATTGTGCCCCATTATATGCCTTTTAACCCTCTATATGCCACTTTGCCATGATACGCCTTTTGACCCCCTATGTGCCACTAAAAAGGCATATTAGGGGGCAGAGTGGCATATAGGGAGGTATAAGGCATTTCAGGAGGCAGAGTGGCGTATAGAGGGTTAAAAGGCATTTCTGGAGGCAGAGTGGCATTAAGGGAGTTAAAAGGCATATCATAGAGCACTCTGCCTACAGAAATGCCTTATGCCCCCCATTTAACACCCCCCCCAAAAAAAACTTACCGGTGCTTCTGACTCCCGGTGTGTTGTCCGGGCAGCGTGTAGACGTCTACGCGATTCGTGTAGGCATCTTCCGCTGCAGCCGGAAGGAGGTGTGGTTAGCAGCGGGGATGTCAGCGTCCATCGCGCAGACCTTCCCCGGCTGTCTGAGAGAATTCCCCAGTGAGGGGATCTCTGATATCTGAGAGCCGGGGAAGGTCTGCGCGATGGACGCAGACAAACCCCCGCTGCTAACTGCACCTCCTTCCGGCTGCAGAGGAAGTTTACACTCTAGTCGTCTACACGCTGCCCCGGCTACACACTGGGGACTCAGAAGCACCGGTAAATTGGCGGGGGGACAGGAGGATCCAGGTCCCCTGCAGCCCTGCAGGGGGTCTGGATCTTAGTCTCATAGTCAGACCCATTTGAGGTCTGATTATAAGACGACCCCGATAATAAGACGAGGGGTATTTTTCAGAGCATTTGCGCTGAAAAAAACCTCGTCTTATAATCGAGCAAATACGGTAATTTCCCCTTTTCTGTTTTACATCTGAAACACCAACTAATTTTTACCAACTGAAAATACCTAGATTTATAATACAATACAAGGAAAATGAAATTATTTGCACCAGCAATTACAATTCTCAAACAACATAACATAAAATACACATGGGGATTCCCGGCAGTGACTCAAGATTTTTAAACTTTGATTCAATAGAAAAAATAGATGCATGAATAAAAGAAAAATGCATTATCTTTGTTTTTGGTATCTTCTTGGTGTTTTTGGACCTTGGCTTGTTTTTTGACCCTGCTTGACTGCTGTCTGACTCACCTTGCCATGTACTTTATTGTTGAACTCCTTCCCAACAGTTTACCACCATTCTAGGCGTAATAGACCACTTTTTGAAGTTCATTTCATACCCATTTGTATACCTAATTTCTGCTGAAGAACAAGCTACCTCTTTAATTAAAGAAATCGTTTGAGTTCATGGTCTCACTCTGAGAGAGGAACCCAATTAATTTCTTTTGAAGAGCATTTTGCAATAAATTAGGAATCTATCTGTCCCACCCAAGACCAATGGGGCAGCAGAACAAGCCAACCAAAATCTTGAACAATATTTAAGATCTTTTATTGATAGTCGAGATAACTGGTCAGAACTTTTACTACTGAGTTCGCCCAGAACAAGACCCAGCAGGGTTCTACCCCAACTACCACCTTCTTTTGTGTATATGGCTTCCAGACCATTTTTCTTCTTTTTGGGACCATGTAACCTGGAATTCCAGCTTTCAACTATTATCTTCACCATCTTCAAACAGTATGGTCTACTGTGCAATCCAATTTGAAGAAATCTTCCAATGTTCAGAAAATCTACGCTGACTGCAAAATATGGGCAGCTCTATCCTACAATTCAGGAGACAAATTATGGCTTTCAACACATCGTATTGGTTTAAAAGCACCTTCTCTGAAACTGGCCCCCTGACACTTCAATCCTGTCACTTACAAACTGGTCTTAACTCTCTTTAATAAACCACTGACCCGTAATCAATTCACTAAACGTTCCATTTGTCCCGATCCTGAAGAATTTGAGGTGTAGTCTGTTGTGGATTATAGGTTTTATTGAGGAATCCTCCAATATTTAATCCACTGGGGAATATACCGTCCTGAAGAGTGGTCTTTGATTTCTGCGGCTGATGTTCTTCCTCCTCACTGCATACGGAGATTCCATGCCCGCTTTTCTAATAATCCAGGTTGACCACGTTTTTGCTACATGGGTAATCCTAAAGGAGGGGGTACTGTAAGAACTTACCTAAATGTCTTGTATGATTTTGTATCATGGTTAGGCATGATGCCTTCGGTTGCCTTATGATTATCTCTGAGTTTTTTTACGACTACTCAAACCCTTTCCTTCCCGAGTTCCGGCACCTGTCTACTGGTTTCTCCATCTAGGGGCCCCTTTCCTTCGTGTTACGTTACATTGAGGAGACATTGAGAGACCGTGGGAGAGTGAATGAAAGCATGTGACAGAGCATGAGAAACTATGAGAGAGCATGAGTGAGGAGGAGTGATAAGCCCCTAGGCATAGTCAGCGGTGCTGTGGATCCGTGGTCTGAATAAAATACAACCTTCATTATAAGACAAGTTTTTTTAAGATTATATTTTTCATCTTATAATAATTGATAAAATATGGTTAATTATGTTTAATTAAAATATGTAATATCGGTATCTACTTAAAAAGGTAGCTAGAGGAACATACAACGTTTGTTATTTACAAACAGAAGTGATCTTATGATTAAGTATTAGACAATTAGGCTTTTTTGAACTGTGTATCAAATACAACTAAGTACTAATTTCTGTAAATGACAACAAATTTAAAACATTAACTATTCCTTTTTCCACACAGGAACATCACAGCACCCGGAAAGGAAAACAGAAAGAGGAGAAGTCATCAGGAGAAAGTATTGTGTTTGATATTGCAGATTCCTTACCTACCCATGTGGTGCATTCAGTAGTACAAGAAACCTACCATGATACTTTGTATAATGAGGTGTGTTAAGTTCAACATTCCTTCAACTGAGAGTTTTTTCTTGTCTTATTTCATAAAACACAATTTAGTGTTACCATTTTCCTCTTTTGACTATTGTATAGGCTTGGGAGGTCTAGGCTATAGTATAGGCTAGGTATTTTTATAAAGGGCATATTAGACTGGCCGGTTGGCTTATTCCTGCGGTAACAGTCCATTTTGATGTTAAGTAAAAAGTGGTCCTGGATTTACATCTTTTTGTGAAATAAAGTAAGGTGAGTACAAGATATAGCATTCTTTGTAAACTTACTTAGCAAATTAGAATAACATGTGTTAAGTTTTTTGAAGAGAAAAGTCTACCCTCTATTTCTACAGACTAAAAGGGAAACAAGGGTCTAACACAACTTTGATGTGTTTGCCATGGAAAGAAAATTAACAAGTTTAGTAAAAATACCTTTGTTAGCTGATTGAATTGCTTTAGATTGCAAACTTTAAAGGTCTCTTCTTCAGACATACTACAAATTTAAAAACAGACTTGCTTATGCATTTATAGTTTTATACAGTAAAATGCAGTTACAGCAAATTACAGATTTATATTTGTGATAGGGGTAAAACATGTGCGAAATGCCCAGTGGGTCTGAAGAGTGCATAGACCCTGTAAACGCCCCCTTAGAAGGTAGGAAAGGAAAAAGAGAATATGGAGTTTGAGGGGAGCAAAGAGAGTGAACTGATAGGGGTGCACACAGAAAGAACACAAATGTAACGTCCTAAGGGCGTTCCCACAAATACAGGCTGATTGATGTACCTAAAATATCTGTGAGGAATTACAGGGCTCTCCCCTCTGTCTGTCGGGGAAAGAGAGGAGTCTGTCCCTCACATTGTGGGGTCTGCAAAGCTTACAATCGCCTTTCAGTAACTAAGACCCCTCAGTGCGGCATTGGTAGGATCTCAAGTGACATTGTCCACAATCAATCTCAACATACCTGTCATTTCTTCCATGTATACTTTCATCAGGGGCGACTCTAGAAACAATATATAGGGGGGGGCACACAAGATACCACAGTCAAACGGGGGGGGGGCATTAATAATTTCCACCATTAAATCATACCACTGAAAAAAAAAATAAAAAAAAATAAAAAAAAATAAAATATATATATATATACCGTATTTGCTCGATTATAAGACAAGGTTTTTTTCAGAGCAAATGCTCTGAAAAATACCCCTCGTCTTCTAATCGGGGTCATCTTCTAATCAGACCTCAAATAGAGGTCTGATTATGAGACTAAGATCCAGATCCCCCGCACCGCTGCAGGGGACCTGGATCCTCCTGTCTCCCCCCCCACACACACTTACCGGTGCTTCCTGCTGTATTGCCGGGGCAGCGAGTTGACGTCTACTCGATCCGCGTAGACAACGTCCGCTGCAGCCGGAAGGAGGGAACTCTGATCTCTGACAGCCGGGGAAGGTATGCGCGACGGACGCAGACAAACCCCTGCTGCCAACTCCACCTCCTTCCGGCTGCAGCGTAAGGAGACGTCAACCCACTGCCCCGGCAATACAGCAGGAAATTGCAAGCACCGGTAAGTGTGTGTGTGTGTGTGTGTGTGTGTGTGTTAAATGGGGGCATAGGGCATTTCTGGAATGCCTTATACCCCTATATGCCACTCTGGCACTTAGGGGGTTAAAAGGCATATTATGGGGCAGGGTGGCATATAGGGAGGTATAAGGCATTTCAGGAGGCAGAGTGGCGTTAAGGGGGCATTTAATAGAGCACTCTGCCTCCTGGAATGCCTTATACCTCCCTATATGCCACTCTGCCCCATAATATGCATTTTAACCCCCTAAATGCCAGAATGGGATATAGGGGTATAAGGCATTTCTGGAGGCAGAGTGGCACATAGGGGGTCAAAAGGCATACCATGGGGCAGAGTGGCATATAGAGGGTTAAAAGGCATATCATGGGCCACAGTGCCATATTGGTGTGGCAAGCCTGGGGGCAGATGTGCGTAACTGGGGGACAGGTTGGAAAATACAAGGAAATAAAAACAAAAAAAATATTTTTCTCAATCATAGCTTTTATTAAAAAAAATAGTTTACATGAATTAACATTTACTGGTAAAACTTTTTTCCTTTAGGGTCGTCTTATATTCAGGCTTTTTCTTTTTTTCCTAAGTTAATATTCAGATTTTGGGGCGTCGTCTTATAATCAGGGTCGTCTTATAATCGAATAATGGTAATCGAATATGGTATATACACATATATATATATGTAAGTTAAGTGCCAGGAAACAGATGACCAAACACAGCAACACAGGCTCTGTCACACCGACACCCAGACACACACCGGGACAGGCTCTGCCACACTGACACCCAAACACACACACCAGGACAGGCTCACACCAGGACAGGCTCTGCCACACCAACACCCAAACACACACACCAGGACAGGCTCTGCCACACCGACACCCAAACACACACACACAGGACAGGCTCTGCCACACGGACACCCAAACACACACACACACACACACCAGGACAGACTCTGCCACACTGACACCCGAACACACACACCAGGACAGGCTCTGCCACACCAACACCCAAACACACCCCAGGACAGGTTCTGCTACACTGATGACCAAAAACACACAAACAGCAGGACACAATCTACATCACAGACATCTACATCAGGATGGATTTTTCACACTGCATTGTCGTTTATACCCCCTTAGTGTTTTTGCCCCTTGTGTATTGATGCCCCAGCCAGCACCCTTTTAGTATAGATTAATGTGGTGCCCCCACACCCTTGTATGATCGCCTCCGGCCACCACTATTTGTATTAATGCCCCCAGCAAGCCCCTCCCTTTATTATTGATTTATGTGATGGCCCCATCACATATATGCGTTAGACATGCATTTTTAACTGCATAATGAGTACTTATCTCTTTGAAGTAAAGACTATGATTGAAACATGATTTCAAAATTACAGCTGAACAGGCAGTTTCGTTAATATTAGACCCTGCTGCCGATATATATAAATATTAGATCCTGCTGCTGATATATATATAGATATATATCTTAGCCCCATATATATTAATATTAGCCCCAGTTGCCCATATATTGATATTAATCCTGCTGCCGATAGCAGGTATAGATCAACACATTGACACACAAACCCAGCTTTGCATGTATAGATCAATTGAAATTCACTTGTGATCTCAGCACTGAAGGTATATATCAAATAAACAGAATCAGACATACAAATCCTGTATTTGCAGGTATACAATAATAATATATGAAACGTAGCATTTCAGGTATAGATCAAATAAATACATGGAAACAGCACTGCAGGTATTAACATAGTTCATAACATAGTAACATAGTTCATAAGGTTGAAAAAAGACCAAAGTCCATCAAGTTCAACCTATATACATATTGTGTCCCTACTGTGTTGATCCAGAGGAAGGCAAAAAAACCCTTATGAAGCAGATGCCAATTGCCCCATACCAGGGGGAAAATTCCTTCCCGACTCCAAATATGGCAATCAGAATAAATCCCTGGATCAACGTTCTGTCCCTATTAATCTAATATCCATAACTTGTAATATTATTGCTTTCAAGAAACACGTCCAGGCTCCTTTTGAACTCTTTTATTGAGTTTGCCATAACCACTTCCTCTGGCAGAGAGTTCCATAATCTCACCGCTCTTACTGTAAAGAACCCCCGTCTGTGCTGGTGTAGAAACCTTCTTTCCTCCAACCGTAGAGGATGTCCCCTTGTTATAGATACAGTCCTGGGTATAAATAGGTCCTGGGAGTGATCTCTGTACTGTCCCCTTATATATTTATACATAGTTATTAAATCCCCCCTAAACCGTCTTTTTTCCAAACTAAATAACCCTAATTCTGATAATCTTTCTGGGTACTGTAGTCCTCCCATTCCCCTTATTACTCTGGTTGCCCGTCTTTGAACCCTCTCCAGCTCCACTATATCTTTCTTGTACACTGGTGCCCAGTACTGTACACAGTATTCCATGTGTGGTCTGACTAGTGATTTGTACAGTGGTAGAATTATTTCCTTGTCGTGGGCATCTATGCCCCTTTTGATGCACCCCATGATTTTATTTGCCTTAGCAGCAGCTGCCTGACGCTGGTCGCTACAGGTAAATTTACTGTTAACTAAAACTCCTAAGTCCTTTTCCATGTCAGTCGTCCCCAGTGTTTTCCCATTTAATACATATTCCCAGCCTGGATTTTTCTTCCCCATGTGCATAACCTTATATTTATCTGTGTTGAACCTCAACTGAACAAGACATACAAACCCTGTATTTACAGGAATACATAAATAATGTATGGAAACATAGCATAGCAGATATGGATCTACAGAATAACACACAAACCCAGCTTTGCAGGTACAGATCAATTGGAATTCACATAAAAACACAGCATTAAAGGTGTATTTAAAAAACCCTAAATTACAGGCATAGATCACAGGTTGCACACCCCAAAGTGAGCCCTGGTGTCCACACTGCCCACATAGAACCTGACCAGCACCCACATAACATACATAAGATTTGCCATCTTTGTCCCCAAATAGCCCAGCACAAGTCAACTTTGTCCCCAAACAGCCTGGCCTGTGCCATCTTTGTCCCATATACACCCTGCCTGTGCCATCTTGGCCCCCAAGGCTCAAACATCCTGCTAGTGCCATCTTTGCCCTTCCACAATTATACTTCTATGCCCTTCTGCTCAACGGGAGGTTTCTGTCCTCCCTGAGCTCGCCTTAGGACACCTGCGTTACGGTTTGACAGGTGTACCGTCCCAGTCAAACTCCCCACCTGCCACTGTCCTCGGAGCGTGTCACAAACACATTAACTCATGCTCTCCCTCTTTCAGACAATTCATCCACACATTAACTCATGTTCTCTCTCATTCAGACAACTCATGCTCTCCCTCATTCAGACAATTCCCCCACATATTAATTCATGCTCTCCCTCATTCAGAAAATTCATCCACATATTAACTCATGCTCTCCCTCATTCAGACAACTCATCCAAATATTAACTAATGCTCTCCCTCATTCAGACAACTCATGCTCTCCCTCATTCAGACAATTCATCCACATATTAACTCATGATCTCCCTCATTCAGACAATTCATCCACATATTAACTCATGATCTCCCTCATTCAGTAAATTCATCCACATATTAACTCATGCTCTCCCTCATTCACACAGTGCATCCACACATTAATTCATACTCACTCATTCACACTTTACTTATTTCAATATTCTTCAATATTCTTACTACCCTCTTTCTCACTATGTAGCCCCTCTCCCTCCTTATCACTTTCTACCCCCTCTCCCTCCCTTATCACTTTCTACTCCTTCTCCCTCCCTTATCTCTTTCTACCCCTTCTCCCTCCCTTATCTCTTTCTACCCCTTCTCCCTCCCTTATCACTTTATACCCCTCCTGCCTCCCTTATCACTTTCTACCCCCTCCCCCTTTGTAGTTCACTCACCTTTAAGTCCTGCGGCCGGAGAACGAGGCTTCCATCTTCCTGCTCTGCCGCGGCGCCCGCTGCTTCACTGCCGATATGACGTCATAGTCCGGCGCTCAGCATGAAACGCTGGCACCGCGACGGAGGTAGAGGCCTTGTGGAGGAGACTGAGGGGGGGCCAAGCGGTTGCAAGGCGCCCCTCTCTCCTCCGCATCAAAGAAAAACAAAAAAACTGTGGAGGCTGCCCGGGACTTAAAGTCCCATTGCGGGACTGTCCTGGGCAATCCGTTGGGTGGTTCCAAATTCGGCAGGGGGGCAACAGGGGGACCAAGGAATAACCTAGGGGGGCAATTGCCCCCCCTTGCCCCCCCTGTAGCGACGCCACTGACTGTCATTAAAATAATATTTCTCCTTTAATCTTCAGGGTATTAGTACACATTGTATTCTTCTGTTTTACAGTTTAATGGACGCTATCATTACCATTTAAAATACTTTGCAGTGGAATACACATTTTCTTCCAAACATCCGAAATATTGCATTCCTTCATTTATAACATCAGGATTATTTTTTCAGGTCTATGGAATTCTGTTGTTGCTGGTTGAGAACATTGTATGTATTGCAGAGAGTTTCAATCCCAGTGGTTCTGCGATGGAACACAAAGACTATGTGAAATGATTCCAGCATGTTTCAAGATTCCTATATGAAATTAGATGCAAAGCATAATTAAAATACAAGACCGTGTCAGATAAGTGCAGGTTGATATTAGACAAAACATAGAAATTAAAATTATAATTTTCCTACATATGTCCAAAATATGTATCCATATTCTTTAAACATGGCTCAAAGAGGTTTGCAGAGTTTTGCTCTTTATTTGTGAAGATTGACTATAATGTATTGTGAAACTATTAGAATACAAATATTGTGTCATCAGTTGTCTGGTTCAGCAGCAGTATTTTATGCAGAATATTTTATCAGTTATGTATTTACATATTTGCATTAAATACTATTTTGAATGTCTTTTGTGATTTTATTTTCTTTGTAATTCTACTATGGAGCAAAGTATAATCTTACAATCAAGTACTTATAATCAAGTATTTGCTTGATTATAAGACAAGGGTTTTTTCAGACCAAATGCTCTGAAAAATAACCATCGTCTTATATTCGAGATCGTCTTCAAATCGGACCTCAAATAGAGATCTGATTACAAGACTAAGATCCAGATCCCCCGCAGAGCTGCAGGGGACCTGGATCCTTCTCTCCAGCAGCTGGTGGGCGTCTGCAACCTCCTCTGCTGCTGGGGCATCAATGGCGTCTTTCGACCTTCCGGTACTCAATCATTTGAAGTATAAGAAAAATATCAGAAAAAATAGTTTACTTATGAATTCATATTTACTAGTAAAAAAAATTCTTATAGGGTAGTCTTACATTCAGGCTTTTCTTTTTTTCCTAAATTAATATTCACATTTTAATCAGGGATGTCTTATAATTGAGCAAATACAGTAATATTAAAAATGTCTGACTATAAGATGTAAGGAACTGGGTCCATGCTGATGACTGAAAGGACCCAGCGCGCCCAAAGATGGAGTTCAGGAGTAATTGCGCGGTAGCGGAGATGGACAGGGCTTGATGCAGGGTGACCACACTCACCTGGGTGTTGAGTATCTAGGGTTGTGCAGCCAAACACCAGCGCCCTGATATAGTAGCGGGTGATGTCCAGAACGAAGTGAAATCCTGCAGGCACCCTGGAACAGGCATGAGACATCACACAAGACTCACGTTAAAAATGTCTGACTTCTATAAGATACCAGTTTGGTCTGTATGTATTGGGCCACTCCTCAGTTTTCTGCTTAAGCCTATCGGAGAGCTTAAAGGACAAGAAGGTCCATGTTAGTCTCCTATTTTTCTGATGATCCAATTTAATCACAAGTGAATGGAGAGAGGGTTAGAATGACCAGTCATATAAGTTTTCTTCTTGCCTGTTTTAAAAGCTCTGCAAGGTAAATATAGAGCCTATGAGCAAACTTCTAAGTAAAAACCGATAGGTTATTAAAGGGGTGGGGTATGCATTGTAGGTTTTAACTTTTTTTTGCCATATTTGTCAAGCACATATGTGCACCCCTGGAGTAGGGGTTGTATTGCAGTGTTAGGTGTAGGGAAGTTGTCTACTTGGCCAAGCGTTTTGAGAATGACACAAGTATTGGTCTTGACAAAGTTTGCTGCTTCAGTGTTCTTAGATATTTTTGTCAGATTTTACTATGTTACTGAAATATAATTACAAGCATTTCATATATTTGCAGTGTTGACCCTTCTTTTTTAAGAACTCTGCAATCAGCCCTGGCATGCTGTCAATTAACTTCTGGGCCACATCCTGACTGCTGGCAGCCAATTCTTGCATAATCAATGCTTGGAATTTGTCAGAATTTGTGGGTTTTTGTTTGTCCACCAGCCTCTTGAGCGTTGACCACAAGTTCTCAATAGGATTAAGGTCTGGGGAGTTTCCTGCCCATGAGCCCAAAATTTTGATGTTTTGTTCACCAAGCCACTTAGTTACCACTTTTGCCTTATGGCAAGGTGCTCCATCATGCTGGAAAAGGCATTTTTGTCAGCAAACTGTTCTTGGATGGTTGAGAGATATTGCTCTTGAAGGATTTGTTGGTTCCATTCTTTATTCATGGCTGTGTTTCAAGGCAAAATTGTGAGTGAGCCCACTCCCTTGGCTGAGGAGCAACCCCACACATGAATGGTTTTAGGATGCTTTACTGTTGGCATTACACAGGACTGATGGTAGCGCTCACATTGTCTTCTCTGGATAAGCATTTTTCCAGATGCCCCAAACGATCGGAAAGGGGATTCATCAGATGAAATAACTTTATCCAGTCCTCAGCAAAATATCAGTCTGTCCCTGATGCTTTTCCTGGAGAGAAGTGGCTTCTTTGCTGCTCTTCTTGACACCAGGCCATCCTCCAAAAGTCTTCACCTCACTGTGCATGCAGATGCACTCACACCTGCCTGCTGTCATTCCTGAGCAAGCTCTGCACTGGTAGCGCCCCACATACGCAGCTGAATCAACTTTAGGAGACGGTCCTAGTGCTTGTTGGACTTTCTTGGACGCCCTGACACATTCTTCACAACAATTGAACCTCTCTCCTTGAAGTTCTTGATGATCCGATAAATGGTTGATTTAGGTGCAATCTTACTAGCAGCAATATCCTTGCCTATGAAGCCCTTTTTGTGCAAAGCAATGATGATGACACATGGTTACCTTGCAGGTAACCATGGTTAGCAGAGGAAGAATAATAATTTCAAGCACCACCCTCCTTTTAAAATTTCCAGTCTGTTATTTCCCTATTTCTAATATTCAAGGACTCTATAGTGACAGGGTCTGTTCCCCAGGACTGGCGCATAGCAAATGTTGTGCCAATATTCAAAAAGGGGACAAAAAGTGACCCGGGGAATTATAGGCCTGTTAGTTTAACTTCTGTTGTGTGTAAACTGTTTGAGGGTTTCCTAAGAGATGCTATTTTGGAGTATCTCAATGAAAATAAGTGTATGACTCCATATCAGCATGGGTTTACAAGGGATCGGTCCTGTCAAACTAACCTGATCAGCTTTTATGAGGAGGTGAGCTCAAGACTGGATCGGGGTGAATCGCTGGATGTCGTATATCTTGATTTTTCCAAAGCATTTGATACGGTGCCACATAAAAGGCTGGTACATAAAATGAGAATGCTTGGGCTGGGGGAGAATGTGTGTATGTGGGTAAGTAACTGGCTCAGTGATAGGAAACAGAGGGTGGTTATTAATGGTACATACTCTGAGTGGGTTACTGTTGCTAGTGGGGTACCACAGGGGTCAGTTTTGGGTCCTATTCTTTTTAATATATTTATTAATGACCTTGTAGAGGGATTGTATAGTAAAGTATCAATATTTGCAGACGATACTAAGCTCTGTAACGTGGTTAACACAATAGAGGACAGTGCACGATTACAAATAGATCTGCATAGGTTGGAGGCTTGGGCTGGGATGTGGCAGATGAGGTTCAACACAGATAAATGTAAGGTTATGCACATGGGGAAGAAAAATCCAGGCTGGGAATATGTATTAAATGGGAAAACACTGGGGACGACTGACATGGAAAAGGACTTAGGAGTTTTAGTTAACAGTAAATTTACCTGTAGGGACCAGTGTCAGGCAGCTGCTGCTAAGGCAAATAAAATCATGGGGTGCATCAAAAGGGGCATAGATGCCCACGACAAGGAAATAATTCTACCACTGTACAAGTCACTAGTCAGACCACACATGGAATACTGTGTACAGTACTGGGCACCAGTGTACAAGAAAGATATAGTGGAGCTGGAGAGGGTTCAAAGACGGGCAACCAGAGTAATAAGGGGAATGGGAGGACTACAGTACCCAGAAAGATTATCAGAATTAGGGTTATTTAGTTTGGAAAAAAGATGGCTTAGGGGGGATTTAATAACTATGTATAAATATATAAGGGGACAGTACAGAGATCACTCCCAGGACCTATTTATACCCAGGACTGTAGCTATAACAAGGGGACATCCTCTACGGTTGGAGGAAAGAAGGTTTCTACACCAGCACAGACGGGGGTTCTTTACAGTAAGAGCGGTGAGATTATGGAACTCTCTGCCAGAGGAAGTGGTTATGGCAAACTCAATAAAAGAGTTCAAAAGGAGCCTGGACGTGTTTCTTGAAAGCAATAATATTACAAGTTATGGATATTAGATTAATAGGGACAGAACGTTGATCCAGGGATTTATTCTGATTGCCATATTTGGAGTCGGGAAGGAATTTTCCCCCTGGTATGGGGCAATTTTCATCTGCTTCATAAGGGTTTTTTTGCCTTCCTCTGGATCAACACAGTAGGGACACAATATGTATATAGGTTGAACTTGATGGACTTTGGTCTTTTTTCAACCTTATGAACTATGTTACTATGTTACTATTCTAACTCAATCAGCATGACAGAGCGATCTCCAGCCTTGTCCACGTCAACACTCTTACCTCTGTTAATGAGTGAATCACTGACGTTGTCAGCTGGTCCTTTTGGAGCTGGGCTGAAATGCGGTGGAAATGTATTTTTGGGATTAAGTTCATTTTCATGGCAAAGAGGGACTTTGCAATTGATTGCAATTCATCTGATCACTCTTCATAACATTCTGGAGTATATGCAAATTGCCATCATCTAAACTGAGGCAGCAGACTTTGTGAAAATGAATATTTGTGTCATTCTCAAAACGTTTGGCCGTGACTGTAGGGTACTGGATCTTTGGGGGCAGCTACCAACACAGAGGGACATTGACAACATGAAGAGAACCTTAATGAGCAGGCAGTAAAGATGAGGGGTGGATGAGGTAATTAGGGAACAGAGCTGGGTAAGTTATAATAGAGGAAGTAGGAGTGATAGATCTAGATGTCACATTCCCGGGACCCGTTGATGACAGGCAGACAGCTGCCTGCTGCTGCCGGGTACCTGGGATTTCTCTGTGGGTCCCCGCTGCCGGCGGTCAAGTGACCGCCCGTTGATGCATGGTGGTCTTCCTGGGGGATCCCGCTTACCTGTCCCCAGTGCGCTGGAGGCTCACGTACCAGGAACACGGGGGTGCAGCTATGACGGAGGTTAGGGGGCAGGGCTTGAGCTGGCGCCTGATTTAAAAATCCGGAAATGCTCTCTGCTGGCACCATGTTGTGGTCCTTTGTTTTTTTCTTCTCTTTTTGACCCTTTTGCCTTGTGATTTTGTGCTTCAGTCTGTTCTCCACGTGTAGCAGTTTCACTTATCAAACTTGTGTACGGACCATTTGCTTGTATGACTGCCCTCTATGTGTACCAACACGGCTATCCTGACTATACAGTTAGCCTTAACCCTTGGTTTTCTGCGATACTCTTTGTGAAGCCTGTCTTTTGTTGGAGCCTGAACCCTTGCTACCTCTACTTAGTACCTATACTTACCTATACTTACCCATACCTCCCAACATTTCAAAATGTGAAAGAGGGACACTTTTTTTTTTTTTTTTTTTAAATCTCGCGGAACTCACCGATACAAGCAATTGCACTTTAAAATGTTGCGCTTGCATTGCCACTTAAAACACGCTTTATTTTTGTCAGCACAGTCGTGCATATTAAAAATAAACAACACGATGGAAACGCTTTGAACTTTCCTGGTTGGGACGCATTAATGCTTTGAAAAACTTATTTATGTCATGAGAATTATACCCGTCCAACCTCCTCCTTCCCTATTATGATCCATACAGACATTTTTTGTTGACTTTACCAAAATTTGAGGTCGATCTTGCGTCGCCAACTGCACTAGATTCACCCCTCGCTTTAACGCTGGACTGGGGATCCCCCACATCCACTCATATCACGAAGCCTGTATATTGTCACGAACCCTGATGTTCCACACACACTCAAATCAACCGTTTCTTGGTTTCTCATGAAAATAGCTTTCTATCCCCTTACACAATTCCCCACTTTCTTTGTACTGAGCGTACACATCATCCTTCCTTATCCCCTCTCCCACCCACGACATCGTACATGCTCTTGACTTGGGCTAAATGCCAGCGACGATTCCCTTCCCTTGCTCGTCTTTTCCCTTTCTCACCTCTGGACGTGCTAGACTTAATCATACCAGATTTACATATACGCAAATGGCTCCGTCCGACTCTGAGGGTGATGGGGGACCTTTATCACGAAGGTGTTCTGACGTCCTTCTCACATCTACCCATCACATCTCACGTCACGACTTGTCTGTCTACCATGGTCGAGGCACCTCGATGCAACCCCATCTTCTCATCAGTACCTGGAGCCGCACCTGGCCAGCCTCCCACTACTATGTGCAGTGTACTACTACCCTTACCTAGTCTCGCACACAGAATGTATTTTTATTGTTGCGGATGAGCTCCTCATCGTGTACCCGCTGTTTTTTTACATTCGCTCCTGCCAACACTGTATGCCATCCTTTGTTTCTTATTGTTTGATTTTGTTTATTGGTTTTGTTATTATTTCCACTTTACACCACACGTACACGTAACGCCTGTACGGCTGTACATTTTCACTTCTATTATACATGATATTCTACATTCACACCACTTATATATATAAAACTCCGGATCCTATTTCTCTGCCGCTTTGGATCACAGCACACCACGACATATAGCCCATACTGCTATCTGCAGGTCGTGTCCACCATCTTTTCTTCGCGGGATCCCATATATTTCTTCTAATGGCTAATAGTTATCCACTCGTCCAGATGTGTTTTCTGTATTCTGTATCTGAACTTGTATCTTGTACTGATTCATTTTGTTTCCATGTCATCTGATACACTGTCAAGTTACATTACTGTATCTCATTTTGTGGATCTGAATAAAAATCTTTTAAATATAAATTTTTTTTTTTTTTAAAATTGAATTTGCATGAGGCTCAGCCAGACATACTACTTCCATGATGCTGGCTGAGCTTCATGGGAAGTGCAGCAACAGTAAAGCTACAGATGCTAGCTGTGAACAAAAATTCCCATGATTCTCAGCCAGCCAGGTGTCCACCATAATGCTGGCTGAGTATCATTGGAAGAATAGTCCACAGCAGCAGAGATTTTTTGAAATGAAAAAAGGCCTCCCTTCCATGGCCCCTACACACATATACACATACACTGCCTTTTCACACGCACACACACATACACTGCCCTTACACACCAGTGTAATATATTCTGAAATTTCTGAACCACACGCTACACTAGGCAGGCTGCGGAAGTTTAATGAGATTAGTGTATGACTATGAAAATGGTGTAAGAAGAAGGAATTTGGGCTTTTTCAGTGGGGGTGATGGTGTACCAGTGATGAAGATGATTAGAGGGTCAGAGGAGATTTTAAACTAAGATTGGGGGAATAAGGTAGACTACAGGACGTATTAGTATTGAAATTTGTAATTTAACTTCCTTATCTGTGCTATCCCACCACTCATTCAACCATACCCCAAAGACATAATTACCCAGACGTTGACTGCAGTGCTGTCTTCCGGTAGTTGAAGACACCTACTAGGAAGGTCACGTCTCCTTTTTACTGCAACCTCTTTCACCAAATTCTCCTGCTTTCACCTGAAAAACTTCACCCTAATGCACCAATTCCTCACACAAGAAACAACAAAAGATGAATCTTATCCCTTGTGATATCCTGTCTGGACTAAGCGAGCAAGGGGGACAGAGCAAGGAACAGGGAGACCGAGCAAGAAACATAGCCAGACAAGATATACATGGTACAGGACACAACAAAGGACAAGGAACAAGGCAAGGAACAAAAGGGAGGGAGTGAGGAGCCGAGATCCTCAGACGCTTCTCCTTTAAGCAAGGATAGGAAATCTTAAACTGGGACATGGGGAGAGGAGAACCGAGATCCTCAGATGATTCAGGGAAAAGAGGGCAAATGTACATAAAAGGCTGACACACATAAATACAGGATTAGCCTAGGACTATATGATTGGAGATTTAGTCACATCTTATGGCCATAGTATGCTTAGCCCACCACCACGCCAAAGTACTCTAATATTTGGTGGGTCCTAGCGCTTAACCCTGCCTACTGAATTTCTAAGAAGCTGAAACTAAACATTAACTCTAAACACAGAGCTGAGAAGGACATACCTTTAGACTGCTGACTGAGACAAACATAACAAACGGGTGGGCACACCTTATAAAGGAAACAGAAGCTGAAGCTAAGAGCAGGACTGAAACAAAGAATCAGAAGTAAATGGCAGAGTACAAGGAAATCCAAGAATGGATTACAGCAAAGGGGGGAACTGTAGCGAGACAGGGGAAACTAGAGATAAGCAGCTCCGCAGCCTGAATGGGTTCCTAGCACATTACAACTGTTTCCAAACTTGTTGGCTCTGATGATTCATAAGAGAAGGGAATTTGCAACGATTGCATTTGCCCATCAGAAACTTGGTATATTGTACCACTGGGTTTTCCCAGATGTTGGTGACAGCATCCACAAATGGTTTCTGGTGAGGGTCTGCGGTTACTTCATCAATGATCATACCAGGGACAACACTACCTACATCTACATGTTCTGGTAGACCTCCTACGGTGACCTCTGGTAACCAGGTATTAACAGATAAGTAGGCCCCTTTCTCACTGGAGAGTCAAAGATGAGTAGAAGACCTGAATAAAAGGATCATCATTCTCAGTCCGACTAAGGTGCTTTCAAATCACTCAGTCATTCACCAGGGTCAGTACTCCATATGGACAACTATTGTCCCAAACTTTATATATATATATATATATATATATATATATATATATATGTATATATATATATCTGATTGTCACACTTTCTTAATATTTTTCATGTTCAGAAATAAATTGTTAGAACAACTTTGCAGAGTCTGTCTCCTTAAATGGGATGATTTTGCTGGGTCTGTCACTTTAGATTGTCAAATAGTATTCAATACAATCTTTAGTCCTTTGCAGAAGTATGTGTGGTCAGGTGTGTGTAATGGCAGTGTATGTGTGTGTTTATGGACAGGTGTGTATAAAGGCAGTGTGTCAGGAACTGCGTCCATACAGACGACTGTAATGACCCAGAGGGCCCAAAGATGGAGTGGGACAGGGCCTGGTGCAGGGCAACTGCACTCGTCCCGGAGAAACTTTAAACTGTTGTCGCTCGGGCCCCCGTTGACCGATCACGTCGCTTTTTGGACCAGATCTTCCTGGTCCCCAACCGCCCCCTCGGCACCCCTAAGATCGCTGCTGCTCCGTCGGGATCACCCCGAGAATGATGACCAAATTATACAGGCATTTGCGGGGCTCGGTAGCCTAAGCGCGGCGCCGGACTGTTTGGGTAGGGCGGGAAGATGTGTCCTGATTTATGACCTTTTTATCACCTAACCTGTATATAAGCCTGTGTGTTTCCCAATAAAGTGTGTCACTTCCCTGGACATTAGTCTTGTCCAATGCTTCAGGGGCTTGCTGGATCACTCACTGTCCTTCTCAGAACAGTTACAGCACCGGATCCAGCTACGCTTCGGCGATCTACGGTGCTCCTTCACCAAAGAATCCAAGCCACATTCCTGGTCCCTTCCCCGCTAGTATAGGCTACAGCTGGAAGTGGTTAACCCTTGTGGTTCCGGGAGGAAGCAACAAAGAATTGACGGGTGTACCCAGCCGGGGTACTCGAGGCCCGTCACACTAGGGTTGTGCAGTCACATACCAGCGCCCTGACATATCAGCGAATGTTGTCTAGAACAAAACAAAGTGATATCCTGCAGGCACCCTGGAGCAGGCATAAAACATAAGACTAGAATCATGTGCAGGATGCTGCAGGCTGGTAGTATAGAAGCTAAGCAGAGTAACAGCTGAAACATAGCGCGCAAGGGACAGGGAGACCAAGCAAGAAACTTAACCAGACAAGACATACATAATACAGGGCACAAGACAAGGAATACTCAAGATCCGACATGAACAGGACAGTACACCCCTCTACCGGGGATACAGGACACCCCTCTACCAGGGATACAGGACACCCCTCTACCGGGGATACAGGACAGGATACCCCTCTACCGGGGATACAAGACAACAAAGCACAGAGCTGCCTATACTGACCAGGCTACACATGATAAGACTACACAGAAACCACAGGACCAAAGAGGACTAGCCTAGGACTACAAGATAACAATTGGTGATTCCGTCACATCTTATGGCCATAGTATGCTTAGCCCACCACTACGCCAAAGTTCTCCAATATTCGGTGGGTCCTAGCACTATACCCTGCCTACTGAATAACTAAAGCTGAAACTGAACATTGAATCTATACACGGAACAGAGAAGGACATGAAGTGTGTGTAATGGAAGTGTATGTGTATATGTGTGTTTATGGGCAGGTATTTGTAAAGCCGGCGTGTAAGGGCAATGTATGTGTATATGTGTGTTTATGGGCAGGTATTTGTAAAGCCGGCATGTAAGGGCAGTGTATGTGTATGTGTGTATATGGTCAGGTGTTTTGACTGCAAATGTCCACCCTTTTTCCTTTTGTCTGGCCATCATAAGGTGTAAATGCAAGTGTAAGGGTTATGGGAGACAGACTAAAGTGGAGTAGACTAACTTTACAAACATGATTTTTCTCAGTGAACCCATATAACTCTCATTATATTGTTTTTTATATTATTTTGGTTGGTTGCCTTAACTCCTGGAGATGCCACATCTGTGGTCATACTCTAATAGAAGAGTACCAGGTTTGGGGGTGTTTGTTATTGCTCTAATGTGGGTTTGCACTGATCCCCATTGTTACCCATGACAATGTGGGCTTCTGTACAGTTACTTGTGATGCTTTTGGTTACATTTAAGTGAAAGAGGAACTATTAGGAGTATTAGGAAATACTTTCTGAAACATGATGGTCTATAGCCAGCAAACCCAAGCTATGATAGAGAAGAGAGAATAAGAGCTATAATAGGGGGCCTAGCAGACATAGTTATATAATTATAGCAGCATAATTTGGAAGCAACACATAAAATGGAGGAAGCCATGGACACTAGGGATTTTTTTTAAAAAAAGCAGCTTTGAGAAAAACCACAATTATTACAGCACTAGAAAAGGAATTAAGAGAAACAGAAGAGAAGAGGGATGCTTATGCAGTAAAAATAACAGAACTTCAAAACATAATCTTAGATTACAAAATTAAAACAAAGTTAGAAGGGAGAAAGAAAGAAGTCAGGGACAGTCCCGAATTGTATCCAGACAGTGGTGTCGCTACAGGGGGCAAGGGGGGGGGAATTGCCCCCCTTAGGTTATTCCTTGCCCCCTCCGCAAAGTCAACACAGTAGGGACACAATATGTATATAGGTTGAACTTGATGGACTTTGGTCTTTTTTCAACCTTATGAACTATGTTACTAAGGGTGTATAAACGACAATGCAGTGTGGAAAATCCATCCTGATGTAGATGTCTGTGTCATAGGTAGCATCCTGCTGTTTGTGTGGCAGCGCCTGTCCTGGTGTGTGTGTGTGTTTGGGTGTCGGTATGGCAGAGCCTGTCCTGGTGTGTGTGTGTGTCTGGGTGTCCGTGTGGCAGAGCCTGCCCTGTGTGTGTTTGGATGTCGGTGTGGCAGAGCCTTTCCTGGTGTGTGTGTTTGGGTGTCGGTGTGGCAGAGCCTGTCCTGTGTGTGTTTGGGTGTCAGTGTGGCAGAGCCTGTCCTGGTGTGTGTGTTTGGGTGTCGGTTTAGCAGAGCCTGTTCTGGTGGGTGTGTGTTTTGGTGTTGGTGTGGCAGAGCCTCTCCTGGTGTTCTCAACACGTTTCGCCGGTTCAACTGGCTTCCTCAGGAGAGTTGTTCAGTAGAAAAACGTTTAAAAATGTATAAATCCATAGTAAAAGCAAAAATATCTCTGTGGTATAGGTACATAAATCTGTCCATGTCTGCCGTCTGTCTTTATAAACTTATGATGCGTCCTTAACTGACCTCAACACGTAGAATTTCGGGAGGATCCTTTCTCTCTGATATGCTGTGAAGATTAGTTAGCCGGGGGAAGGGTTAGCACAATGTACTTGGAGGGGTTGACACAATGTCTCATGTGGATTCATGGCTGAAGGAGGAGCCAAAAGGCTGATGTTAAGTATGTAGCATTTGTCCGTAGAAAGACTCTGTTCACATAGTAGAGTAAACAATGCTGTGGGCCTCCTCCCTTCTTTAACTCTGGATCTCCATCAGCGGGACAGCGGAATGTGCAGTAAAAAATAATGAACACCGATCAGAGCACGGAAAGAGAATTCCATAAAAAATACAAAGATTATCGTGGAAGGAATCTATCAAAGAAATGGATGTCCCATCGTGGCTATGTTTAATTAATACATAGTGTTTAATATAATCATGTGTGTATATATAGGAACATTTTCCCAAAGTGCAAAATACCCTCTCCAGAGCAACCATAAATAAATGAGGTGAGATGAAATAAAAAAATAAATACTATTTTACAAGCTATTGTGTATAAGTGTGTTTATTGTAATTTTATCTAGAAATGATATTCCTATGAAAGTATTAACAAAATGTACGTCAGACCATAATGATGCAAATGGAATATAATGACCAATATTTATGAAGGTGAGTATATAGCTAAACCATAATAATTCAGATAAAATATATATAAACAGTATTTACTTCATGAATGTAAGTATGTCTAGTTCTGTGTTAAGTCCCCCTTTTTTACAAGTTTGAAACTTGTAAATCCACTCTGTCTCTTTTTGTGATAATGTTTGTGTTATATCCCCCCTGTCAATGGGGTGATACTAAATCTATGCCTATTACTTTTCAGGAAAGAAAACAATTTATAGTCGTTACAGTGTTTCGGAACACTGTGTAACATAGTAACCTAGTTCATAAGGTTGAAAAAAGACCAAAGTCCATCAAGTTCACCCTATATACCTATTGTGTCCCTACTGTGTTGATCCAGAGCAAGGCAAAAAACCCTTATGAAGCGGATACCAATTACCCCATACCAGGGGGAAAATTCCTTCCCGACTCCAAATATGGCAATCAGAATAAATCCCTGGATCAACGTTCTGTCCCTATTAATCTAATATCCATAACTTGTAATATTGTTGCTTTCAAGAAACACCTCCAGGCTCCTTTTGGTAATGAGTTTACCATTACGACTTCCTCTGCCAGAGAGTTCCATAGTTTCACCACTCTTACTGTAAAGAACCCCCGTCTGTGCTGGTGTAGAAACCTTCTTTCCTCTAGCCGTAGAGGGTGTCCCCTTGTTATAGATACAGTCCTGGGTATAAATAGGTCCTGGGAGTGATCTCTGTACTGTCCCCTTATATATTTATACATAGTTATTAAGTCCCCCCTAAGCCGTCTTTTTTCTAAACTAAATAACCCTAATTCTGATAATCTTTCTGGGTACTGTAGTCCTCCCATTCCCTTTATTACTGCCCGTCTTTGAACCCTCTCCAGCTCTACTATATCTTTCTTGTACACTGGTGCCCAGTACTGTACACAGTATTCCATGTGGAGTATGTACCATTAATAACCACCCTCTGTTTCCTATCACTGAGCCAGTTACTTACCCCCATACCCACATTCTCCCCCAGCCCAAGCATTCTCATTTTATGTACCAGCCTTTTATTTGGCATTGTATCAAATGCTTTGGAAAAATCAAGATATACGACATCCAGCGATTCACCCCGATCCAGTCTTGAGCTCACCTCCTCATAAAAGCTGATCAGGTTAGTTTGACAGGACCGATCTCTTGTAAACCCATGCTGATATGGAGTCATACATTTATTTTCATTGAGATACTCCAAAATAGCATCTCTTAGGAAACCCTCAAATAGTTTACATACAACAGAGGTTAAATTCCCCGGGTCACTTTTTGTCCCCTTTTTGAATATTGGCACAACATTTGCTATGTGCCAGTCCTGGGGAACAGACCCTGTCACTATAGAGTCCTTGAATATTAGAAATAGGGGTCTGTCTATTACATTACTTAACGCCCTTAGAACGTGGGGGTGAATGCCATCTGGACCTGGTGATTTGTCTATTTTGATTTTTTTTAGGCGGCACTGCACTTCTTCCTGGGTTAGACAGGCGACATGTACTGGGGCAGTTATCTCATCCTGCTGTATATTACCTGGCATTTCATTTTCCTCTGTGAATACAGCAGAGAAGAATATATTTAATAGATTAGCTTTTTCCTGATCCCCGTCTATAACTTCTCTCTCATTACTTTTTAAGGGGCCAACGCTTTCATTTTTAACCTTTTTACTATTTATATAGTTAAAGAACATTTTGAGGTTTGTTTTACTCTCTTTGGCAATGAGTCTTTCTGTTTCCACTTTTGCTGCTTTTTTTGTAAATAACAGTTTTTATTCAGATCCAAAGAGTCAGATACAGTACAGCAGAGAACCATGACACATTTAGCCACAGTAGGCCCAAAATGTAAGAAGTTACATAGTAATGAACGAGAGAAACAGACACAATGTAGGTTATTGCCAATACAGTACAGGGTGTCAAATGTTGCAATAAAATCAGTACCTAACATTGGCTCTTAAAGGATCTGAGATTTTTCAGTATTTTTCAAAAAATGAGCAGCAGGAGAGAAAAAAACTGACCGAGGTGCGTGCATGTAGCCAGCAATACAATGAAGCCACTCACAGATAAAACATAAAACAGAAAGAAAAACAACGTAAAACTAAAAACTGAAAACAGTCGGGCAAACAAAGCAAACAGAAAATAAGGCACATATCCATGTGTAGGACACGACAGGCAGGAATGTAAGTCAGGGGACCAGTACCCGGCCCAAATAGAATGCAAACATAGAGGCCCCTATGAGAGGAGAAGGGTCCCTCCTATGTGTGAATCATGAGAGGACTCATCAGGTGGAGAGTCAGTCATTGTACAGGCGCGACTGGGGTGTGAGTGTGTGTGCGGTCGGTGAGGCGAGGCATAATGTGAACATCGAGAAGTTAGAGAGCGGGCGACAGTCTACTCTCATACTGGAGCCAAGGTTCCCAGACTTGGTGAAAGCGGAGAGGCGTGTGTGAGGCGGCATGGGACATTTTTTCCAGCATGCTATGGCGGGCGATAGTTGAGAATACTTCCGCTAGTGGTGGCGGAGAGTCAGCTTTCCAGCGCCTCGCAATGCATAGCTTAGTAGCCAGGAATACATGAATAATCAATTTACGTATGGGGCTCGGGGGAGGGTCTGGAAACATATGCAGGAGAGCAATTTCAGGTAAGGGATCCAGGTGGAAATGGAGCATAGAGCGAATGGCAGAGAATATTTGTCGCCAGAAGTGGGCAAGACCACCACATATGGAGCATGGAGCCCTCCTGACCACAGCCTCTCCAACAGAATTTAGGGTAGTCCTTGACCATGTAGGACAAGCGGGACGGAGTCAGATACCAGCGGCAGCTTATTTTTTTCTGCAATTCTAAGTGGTTCAAGCAATGGGATACCCCTTGCATCATAGCTTCCGACTCAAACCAGGAATCGGACGGAAAGGTTTGGTTCAGTTCCCAGGCGTGCATGTGGGGCAATTTGTGTACATCAAATTTGGAGACCAACAAAAGGTACCAACGGGAGATTGCTCCTTTAATCTCCGGGGCGGAACGGAATTGCAGGTATACATAAATAATGTATGGAAACATAGCATTGCAGGTATAAACCAACAGAACACACAAACCCAGCATTGCAGGTATATATCAACTGGAAATCACATGTACACTCAGCACTGAAGGTTTAGATCAAATAATCAACACATGGAAACAGCACTCCAGGTATTGATCAACTGAATAAGACATGCAAATCCTATATTTGCAGGTAAACATTAATAATGTATGGAAATATAGGCGATACAGATGAACAGAATGACACAAAACCCAGCTTTGCAGATATAAATCAATTGGAAATTACATATAAACTCTGCATTAAAGGTATAGATCACACACCCCAAAGCCAACCCTGGTGTCCACACTGCCCATATAGAACCTGACCAGCACCTAAGTTACACATTATGTCAACTTTGTCCCCAAACAGCTGAACGTACGCCGTTTTTGTCCCATAAAGACCTCTCCCTCCCAATCTATCCTATCTACCCCCTCTCCCTCCCTATCTACCACATCTGCCTCTCTATCTACCACATCTGCCTCCCAATCTATCCTATGTACCCCCCTCTCCCTCCCAATCTATCCCATCTACCCCCCTCTCCCTCCCAATCTATCCTATCTACCCCCTCTCCCTCCCAATCTATCCTTATCTACCCCTTCTCACTTCCTATCTACCTCTTCTGACTCTCTAACCCCCTCCTAACTTTCTAACCCCCCCTTTGAAGTTCACTTACCTTGGGCTTGTCCAGCGGTGAGATCGCGAGGTCTCTGTATCCCTGGTTCTGCCGGCTTCACTGCTGGGCGCCGGATATGACGACATATACCGGCGCTCGGCTTGAAATGCTGGCAGCGCGAACCAGGAAGAGGCCCCCCCCTGCCGACGCCACTGCAAGGGGCAGCCTTGCCGGGTGCCATTAGTTATAGGGAAAGGACGGGAGAGAAAACCTAGCATGGAGATGCAAGCCGAAGGTGAGGAGTAGAGAGCTAATATGGCTTGGGTAAATGAGGGGGGGAGGCCAAATTTAAGGAGGGTTGCTTGGAGGAATCGCCAATGGAGCCTATCGAAGGCCTTCTCCGCGTCGAATGATATAAGGAGAGTGGGAATCTTGCGGAGATTAGCAGCCCAGATCACGTTAATGAATTTACGTGTGTTGTCCGAGGACTGGCGGCCTCTGACAAATCCCACCTGGTCGGCGTGCAACACTTTTGCTGCTTTTATCTGATTTTTACATATTTTATTTTTTCCCCGATAGCTTTTTAGTGCTTCCTCACTGCCATCCTGTTTTAGAAGCTTAAATGCCTTTTTTTTGCCATTTATTGCCCCCTTTACATTTTTATTTATCCACATTGGTTTTCTCTTGTTCCTAACTCTTTTATGCCCATACGGAGAATTTAAGATATTTTGAAAAATCTCCCATTTAGCGTCTGAATGTGTTTCATATTGTTGTTGCGGATTCCACCTAGATGGGGCCCTTACTTTTAATCCTCTCAAAGTGCGACCTATATATTGTGTTCCGCATTTGCATTCTAAGAGGTACACAACATTCTTAGAATTACAGTGCATGAAGTGTCTAATTGTATATCCCCTCCCCGTAATTGTACATTTGAAAGCTGTGTTTTTTTTCTTCTGAAGGTAACAGGTTCTACATAGTTTACACTTTCCACACCAATGGGGGTTTTTTTGGATAAAAAATGTTCTTCTGGTTTTTCTATTGATGGGAGAGTTGGGAGCTATGATATTTGAAATTAAAATTTCCTAATTTTTTTATAAATAATGTTAGGTCTTTCTGGAAGGAGATGTTGTACTATAGGGTCTTCCCTTAACCCCTTCAATCCCCTATGGACGTAACGGGACGTCCAAAAAACGCCCATTAAGAAACCCCTATGGACGTACCGGTACGTCCAGCCCTTCGTGCAGCGTCAGGGACACATCCCTGCCGCTGCACAGGAGATCAGGCTGTCGTTTGACAGCCTGGACTCCCCCCGGCAGAAGAAGCCGGTGCCGCTGGCTTTCTGCTGCCCGATCTCCTGTAACAGCTTCCGGCACAATGCCGGAAAACTGTTACAGATAGAAATGCCCGATCGCGTGATCAGGCTTTCCCTTCCAGGTCACGTCACTACTGACGTCACCTGGAAGTTCACGGGAAGACAGGGTATCCCTGCAGGGTCGGTCCGATGAGAGAGCTGTAACAGTTATCGGCACGATCGGGCATTCCCTCCGATCGTGTGACCGTTACTGCAGATGCTCTTACTCTCTCCTCCGTTATTGCGATCTGAGAGAGAGCTGCAGTGTTTAGTGAAAAACACCACACAAAAATCCGTACATAACCCCCAAATACCTGTCTTACCCTAAAATTAACCCTTTCCTCCCCACGATCTTCAAAAAAAAACCTTAAAACAAAAATTGGGTTTAGTTTGGTGGGTGGTTAGAGGGAATTGGGGATAGTGTAGGGTTTTAAAAATTGGGTAGGTAGGTGTAGTGTGTAATGGTGCAACGTGTCTTCAGCGCGTCAGACAACGAAGCCACTCTGACTGCATCAGATATTGACCCAATATCTAATGAATCTAGCTGTGCGTCAGATAATGACGAGTCAGAGGAAGATGATGATGGCTAGGTTCCATCTGCTAAAGCCAGGCGTGGAAAGCCTGACTCTAAATATAATTGGGTGCCCCCAAATATGATGGACCCAGTAATCCCTGCTTTTACTGGGACTCGTGGCATCAGATGTGACATTGATGCTAGTGAGCCAAAGTCTTTTTTCAATGTAATGTATGCCCCCTGAGTTTTTTGAGCTGCTAGCAGCTCAAACAAACATCTATGCAGCCCAGTGTCAGGCAGCTGACCAAGGAGGCAGAAGCCAGACCTGGTACCCCACTGACCCCCATGAAATTAGAAAATTTTGGGCCCTGACCCTTATGATGGGCATTGTAAAAAAGCCCACTATGCGATCATATTGGAGCACAGATCCCATAATATCCACCCCTGTTTTTCCCTGGAACGGGTACTTTGAGCTCCTAAAATTTTTACATTTTAGTGACAATTCCCAATGCCCCCCAGAGAGCACCCCTAATTTGACCGTTTATATAAATTGAGGCCCATTATTAATTATTTTTCCAGTAAATTCCCTGAAATTTATACCCCCGATAAAAATGTTGCTATAGACGAGTCCCTGGTCCTATTCAAGGGTAGACTGAACTTCAAACAGTATATCCCGTCCAAGCGCTCAAGGTACGGTGTAAAGTTATATAAACTTTGCGAGAGTGGGACGGGATATACTGTTTCCTTCAGAATCTACAAAGGGAAGGACAGTCACCTTGATCCCCCTTGCTGCCCACAATCTGTGGGTACTAGTGGGAAGATAGTGTGGGACCTGCTGTCCCCCTATTTGAATAAGGGCTACCACCTCTGGGTGGATAACTTTTATAGCAGCCCAGATTTGTTTCATGTGTTATTTTTAGAGCAGACCCCAGCATGTGGTACTGTTAGGCCAACCCGCAAGGGTTATCCTAAAAACCTAACATACCCAAAGCTGAGTTGCGGCACTACCAGTGCTCTGCGCAGTCAGGAGCTGTTGGCCCTCAGGTACATGGACAGGAAGGATGTGTATATCCTCTCCACTATACACAACGAGAAGGTGGTACCTGTCAGTGTAAGTGGGGAAGGTGATGCACAGGGGCTCAAGCCTCAATGCATCACCGATTACAACAGGAACATGGGGGGTGTAGATCTTTCTGACCAGTGTCTGCAGCCGTACCTGGTGCTGCGTAAGACCAAGACCTGGTACAAAAAGGTGGCCATTTACCTCACCCAGGTTGCCATGTACAACACATATGTGTTTTACAAGAAATGTGCCACTGGGAAGATCTACACCTTCCTAGAATTCCAGCTCAAAATCCTGAGGGATATCCTCTTTAACCCCTTAAGGACAATAGGGGTTATTACTCGTAGTATATTGTGGGACAATGGCTCTTTTAACATTTTTCGGTGTTGCTGTTTAGCTGTGATTTTCTTCTTTCTCATTTTGTGCTCCCACACATATTATATATAGTTTTTTTCAGGACAAACAGGGCTTTCTTTAGATGACATTAATTTTATCATATCATCTAATTTACTATAAAAAAAAATGATAAAATATGGGGATTTTTTGTCAAAAAATTACTTTTTCTCACTTTTTAAACAAAAAACTTTTACTCATCTGCAAAAACGAATGAAAAAACCTGCTAAATAGATTCTACTATTTGTCCTGAGTTTAGAAATACCCAATGTTTTTATGTTTTTTTTGCTTTTTTCTGCACATTATAGGGCAATAAGTACAGGTAGCGTTTTGCTATTTCAAAACCTTTTTTTCCAAATCTGGTAATTCTTCCCCCCGTGTGCAATTTCGGGTATCTTTGAAGCCGGCCAATGCAATTTACCCCATCAAATCATATATTTTTAAAAACTAGACACCCCAAGGTATTTGAAATGCTGGTATTTTAACCCTTTCCATGCACTAATTTTACCACCAGCCTTTGTGAAACTTTATGGTAGTAAATTTTTTTGGGTTTTTTTTCACACATGTTGTACTTCAGGTATAAATTTATCGCTCCTGGTATATGTCCGTGTCAAACAACACCCCAATATGTGTTCAGTAACATCTCCTGAGCGCAGTGATACCCCCCATGCATGGGTTTGGGAGGTAAAAGGCCGCCTTTGTGAGGTGTGTATTTTTATGCCATTTAGTCATTTGATCCTACACCCTATGGGCATTTGTGATGCCAATATTTTAACTCTTTCCATGTTGGAATTTTTGTAAAGATAAAGAATTTTAGGACTTGCTTAATTTTCTTTTTTTTTTTGGTGACAGTGGGGATTTTTACATGTTACCATATTATTATTATTTTTTTTAAAACATTTTTGAACAATTTTTTTTTTTTTACTAATCACTCATTAGTGAGCTGGGCTCCATTGACCTTGCATGGTTGCATTAAACCTGCAGGAGGAGCTCGAGAGTTTATGAACTCATATCTATTGTTGATGCCATCCTGTGAATGACGGCAACGGGGTAGGGGGGTAGTGTTACTGACATGCTTCGATATCGAGGCATGTCAGCAACACCGTTTATGCTTAGGAAGCGATTCCGATCGCTTCCTAAGCTGTTTTAACCGGGCGCGATCTTTGATGATCGGTGCGGCGGCGGACATTTTTCTTCCAGGGAGGGCTTTCCTCCCCGGATCCACGGTCAGCCTCACTTGTGAGACTTCTGTGGATGCTGCAAAGGACGCCTGAATTGATACATTTGGATGGAATTTTCTGTCACTTTACCTCCAATGCACGGCTACCACCGCAGCAGCCGCCTCGCAGGAGAGGGAGGCCGCCCTCCAACGTGGTGCCGCTTCCGTCGTCATTTGCTGAACTGCCGCGCAGGAGAGGCAGACCTCCTGGAACACTGCGTTCGGCTTCGGCGCTTGCAAACTGCAGGCATATATGAAGGGAGATTATGCCACAACCATGATGGTGGCGATTCCCGGACACTGGAAGTGACGTCATGAGGTTTGGTGGGAGATTTGAACTTCCTCTGCGGTTCCTATTTAAACCTCCTCAGTTCTGTCTGATATTGCCTTCTGTTGGTTGTCTATGCCTTGTGCTAGTACCCAGATAGCGTTTTGATCCTGTATTCTCGTGTATGATCCTGGCTTGTCTGACTTCGTTGATTTCCTGATTCCTGACCTCGGCTACGTTTACGTTTATCCTGTTTTCCTGAATCCTGACCTCGGCTACGTTAATTGACTATCCTGCTCTCCGGAAACTAGACTTGGGCACCAGGGGGCTCTTCGTGTTCGTCTTCATGCTCGTCTTAGGGGGAAAAAAAACCTTTGTATTCCGCGAATATTCGCCCGTTCGGGCGAATATTCGCGGACATTCTTCGTGCTCGTTTAATCTTCGTTTCCTTCCCGGTTGCCTAGCAGGGGTTAATACGGGGTTAACAACACATCGGAGCAGCAGCAGCTGCCGTGAAGGAACGTGTGTGCAACTCTATTGGTTGTTTCGGCAGGGGGCTGGTCTGGCATCAACGAGTGAAGTGCACTACGCACTTCATTCGTTGATGCCCTTACCATTAGGGACATTTTGGGCATGACTCTAGCCAGGAAGCGAACTGGCACAGAAGAGATGCTGGCACCACCACCACAACCACCACCACCAGCAGCAGCATTGAAAAATGGGAAAGGCGAATGAGTGGGCAATTGGCGACCCACTCACCTGTTTCACCCCAGGGCAAAGCACCCAAACACTGTCAGTCTTAGACGTTTGGCAGCAGACTTCCAGAGCTCAGACACAAGGCCCTAGCGTAAGCTGGCTACATTGGCGGAGGTAGCAGGCGTTGCCACACCGCAGCAAGTGCAACCAGGGGGGAGAAACTGCCCTTACCATTAGGGACATTTGAGGCATGACACTAGCCAGGAAGCGAACTGGCATTGAAGAGACGCTGGCACCACCAGCAGCAGCAGCAGAATTGGGAAAGGCGAATGAGTGGGCAATTGGCGACCCACTCACCTGTTTCACCCCAGGGCAAAGCACCCAAACACTGTCAGTCTTAGACGTTTGGCAGCAGACTTCCAGAGCTCAGACACAAGGCCCTAGCGTAAGCTGGCTACATTGGCGGAGGTAGCAGGCGTTGCCACACCGCAGCAAGTGCAACCAGGGGGGAGAAACTGCCCTTACCATTAGGGACATTTGAGGCATGACACTAGCCAGGAAGCGAACTGGCATTGAAGAGACGCTGGCACCACCAGCAGCAGCAGCAGAATTGGGAAAGGCGAATGAGTGGGCAATTGGCGATCCACTCACCTGTTTCACCCCAGGGCAAAGCACCCAAACACTGTCAGTCTTAGACGTTTGGCAGCTGACTTCCAGAGCTCAGACACAAGGCCCTAGGGTAAGCTGGCTACACTGGCGACGGTAGCAGGCGTTGCCACACCGCAGCAAGTGCAACCAGGGGGAGAAACTGCCCTTACCATTAGGGACATTTGAGGCATGACACTAGCCAGGAAGCGAACTGGCAGAGAAGAGACGCTGGCACCACCAGCAGCAGCAGCAGCAGCAGAATTCGGAAAGGCGAATGAGTGGGCAATTGACGACCCGCTCACCTGTTCCACCCCAGAGCAAAGCATCCAAACACTGTCAGTCCTTGGCGTTTGGGAGAAGACTTCCAGAGCTCAGAGACAAGGCCCTAGCGTAAGCTGGCTACACCGGCGGAGGTAGCAGGCGTTGCCACACCGCAAACAGACGCAGCCAGGGGGGAGAAACTGCCCTTACCATTAGGGACATTGAAGGCATGACACTAGCCAGGAAGTGAACTGGCAGAGAAGAGACGCTGGCACCACCACCACCAGCAGCAGCAGCAGCAGCATTGGAAAAGGCGAATGAGTGGGCAATTGACGACCGGCTCACCTGTTTCACCCCAGGGCAAAGCATCCAAAGACTGTCAGTCCTTGGCGTTTGGGAGCGGACTTCCAGAACTCAGACACAAGGCCCTAGCGTAAGCTGGCTACATTGGCGGAGGTAGCAGGCGTTGCCACACCGCAGCAAGTGCAACCAGGGGGAGAAACTACCCTCTCCATTAGGGACATTTAATGCATGACACTAGCCAGGAAGCAAACTGGCAGAGAAGAGACGCTGGCACCACCACCACCAGCAGCAGCAGCAGCAGCATTGGAAAAGGCGAATGAGTGGGCAATTGACGACCCGCTCACCTGTTTCACCCCAGGGCAAAGCATCCAAAGACTGTCAGTCCTTGGCGTTTGGGAGCAGACTTCCAGAACTCAGACACTAGGCCCTAGCGTAAATTGGCTACACTGGCGGAGGTAGCAGGCATTGCCACACCGCAGCAAGTGCAACCAGGGGGAGAAACTACCCTCTCCATTAGGGACATTTGAGGCATGATTTCAGCCAGGAAGCGAACTGGCAAAAGATACTGGCACCACCACCAGCAGCAGCGTTGGAAACGGAAAAAGGTGAATGAGTGGGCAATTGACGACCCGCTCACCTGTTTCCCCCCAGGGCAAAGCATCCGAAGACTGTCAGTCCTTGGCGTTTGGGAGCGGACTTCCAGAACTCAGACACTAGGCCCTAGCGTAAATTGGCTACACCGGCGGAGGTAGCAGGCATTGCCACACTGCAGCAAGTGCAACCAGGGGGAGAAACTACCCTCTCCATTAGGGACATTTGAGGCATGATTTCAGCCAGGAAGCGAACTGGCAAAAGATGCTGGCACCACCACCAGCAGCAGCGTTGGAAAAGGAAAAAGGTGAATGAGTGGGCAATTGACGACCCGCTCACCTGTTTCACCCCAGGGCAAAGCATGAAAGTCTGTCAGTCCATGGCGTTTGGGAGTGGACTTCCAGAACTCAGACACTAGGCCCTAGCGTAAATTGGCTACACCGGCGGAGGTAGCAGACATTGCCACACCACAAACACGTGCAACCAGGGGGAGAAACTACCTTTAACATTACAGAGAAAAAAAATTAACTTTCCAAGCTAAGAGCTGGGTAACCCAACTTGGGCAGATTGAATTTAAGAAAGGCAATCTGCTCCATCAGATGAGGTGCCATGCGTGAGCGCTGTGGACTCAGTATGTTTCCAGTCATAGAAAACACACGCTCACTTTGAACAGTGGTTGGCGGACATGATAGTAGCTGCTGCGCAACCCATGAGAGTGCAGGCCACACACTCTTCTTTTCATCCCAGTAGCTAAGAGGATCAACATTAGGCGCAGAAGGTACTCCTAGCAGCAGCATCAGCAGCAGTTCCACAAGCAGCACAACACAGCTGAGTGGAGCAGCTGCGTTTTGGGAAGAGGCACTTGGGAGTATAGTTGGACCATCTGACAGAGCTAGCAGCAGAAAGGAGAGTAGTGCTGCTGAAATGGTGGCAGACCACATCATCTCTTCCTCCTCCTGCACCTCTCCCTCCTCGGACAGCATTCCCATTTTACGCTGCCAGTTACGCACCTTGTTGACCAATTGCTCCCGGTAGCTACTGAGAACATTAAATTTCAAAGCTAGCTTTCCCTTAATTCTTGGATCGCAAAGGCATGCTAGCATCATTTCGGGACTCTCTTCCATTCATTTGCGAAGGTGTACTTTTAGCAGATCCTTCAGCTTCCTGACTATGGCTGCTACGTCAGGATGTAGAGTGCCACCTTGAACAGCCTCACGGTTTCTAAGGAACACATCCATCTTGCTGCCTAGATGGGAGAACACTGGGATTACCTGGGCCAGACTGGCAGTGTTTGATCTTAAATTTTCTGTGGCATCCCTGAATGGTTTAAGGACTGCCACTAGCTGGGCGATCACTGTCCAATCCTCCCTATTCAATGGACAGGTAATCCCAATATTGTGCTCTGAGGCAAGATTATGGATTGCCCTCTGCTGCTCCAAAATCCTCTCCAGCATGTCTAACGTGGAGTTCCACCGTGTACTGACATCCTGACGTAGGCAGTGTACTGGAAGACCTGACCTCTCTTGCTCTTCCCTCAAAAGTTGGCTAGCCTTAACACCATGGTGAAAGTGCCCAGCGATCTTTCTGCAGCGGGACAGAACTACTGGTGCCACATTAGTTCCTTCTGACATTGCTGCCTTCACTACAAGATGGATGATGTGGGCTGCACAGCGCACACCAACAATATGACCATCTCGCAGCGCTTTCACCATATTGGCACCTCCGTCAGTTACCACAAAACCAACTTTAACATTGGTGCCCGCCTCTGCTCCCACCCAAAGGCTAAACATTTTCCTCATTGCATGCAGAATATTTTGGGAAGTGTGCTTTTCATCCATCACTTCTGCATGGAGAAGGAAAGATCGGTAGCCTGCTGCAGCAGCTTCCTTAGACACACCGGGCTGCCACCAGTGTGCTGTCAAAGAAAGAAAGGCATGCTGGCCGCTAGGTGCACTCCACAAATATGTAGTGAAATGAACAGACTGACCAGCAGCCTTGGAAAGCTCCTCTTTCACTGCTGCAACACAGGACCGATACAATGAGGGGACAATGTTCCTGCTGAAAGTGGAACGTGACAGAACTGTATATTGTGGAGCCACAGCCGCCATCAATTGTTTGAAAGGCTCCCCTTCGATCATAGAGAAGGATGCCCCTCCAACAGCAATGAACTGACCAATCAGTCGCGTTACTTTATTGGCCTGCTGTTTGGGCATTGACCTTTTGGATTGGAATGCCACAAATTGTTCCAGGGTGGGCTGGACATGCAGTGCTCCAACCTGCCTTGGTCTCTGGCTGCCAGCACTAGCTGCTGCTGCTGCTGCTGCTATTGGCTCAGAAGAAGAAGCTGTTGGGGTTTTCCACAGCCACCAGCTATGCTGCCTGCACTAAGTTTTACTTCTGCATCTTTCCCCAATAGCACAGCGTTGTGTTGAGTGCTGAGGTGATGCTTCATGCTAGCACTGGTAAAATGGCCAGACACTTTCCCTCTGCTTATTAGCTTCCCACAATGTTTGCACTTTCCATAGCGCCCTTCTTCAACATTTTCAAAGTGCTCCCAAATTGGGGCGCGCATAGCCTTGGAGTGTGCCTTGGGTGCTGCTCCTACTGCTCGGGGTGGATGAACAGAGGCAGAACTAGTGGTGGTGGGACTGGTGGTAACAGTACTGGCCATAGTGGGACTGCTAATTGCTTTAGATTTGCTAGGTTTTGCTGCTGCTGCTGGTGGTGGTGGTGATGGTGATGATCGTAGCGGAGAAGGTGGAGGCTCAGGGGAAAATTGTGCACTAGTCATTTGGACACTGCTCCCTGAGGAATCTGATTCCTGACCACTCATTTCCTCTACTTCCTCTGGCTCATAGTCTAGCTCTTCATTAGCCAGATCGAATGGAATTCCTGCTAGGCTGGAGCTAAGACTGATATCGTCGTGAGACTCGTGACTAGTAGTAGTGCGAGCAGGAAGAATAGACTCTGCACTTGGCCTCTCAGTCTCAGGCTCCTCTGCTACCTCGCTAGGTGGAGTTCCACTATGTGTAGCCCTCTCTCTAAGTGTCTTTACAAAAATTTTGGAAGGACTTGGTGGCTTGCTAGAGGTACTAGGAGGACATGGCGTGGCGGTACCAGTGGGAACAGTAGGCGCAGCACTCATTCCTTTGTAGGGAAAACCACCACCACCCCCACCGCCTCTACCACCACTAGGTGGTAGAGGCGGTGGGGGTGGTGGTGGTGGTGGTTTTCCCTACAAAGGAATGAGATCGCTTTTGTTTGGGACCCCTCTGAGCCTTGCTGCTAATTTGGCTCTGCTTGGTACCTTGCATGCTGCTTGTGGATGGGGAAGATGCTGCTTGGGGCAAAAGGCACTTCTTTTTAGTCACTGGGCTGGTACTACTTGTGCTACCCTTTAACTTTGAACGTGCTTCTGGTGCTTTAGGCTTTCCGTAAAAAACCATAGAGCTTGTGGGCCTAGCCGCACTACTACTGCCTGCTTTTGGTGCCTTTCCTTTACTTGATGATCCTTCAAGCAATGCTTCCCCAAATGATAAGCGAGAGCTTGGCCTACTTGGCCGACTAGACTGACGCAAAGGCTGCATCTTAGAACTGGTGGTGGTGCTGGTGGTGGTGGTGGCGGTGGTGGTAGATGGAGCTTGTCCCTCCTTAGTCCCAAAAGGAGGATCCATTTCAAATTTTGTGTTGTGTGTGTAGTGTAGTGTTTAAAAAACTATAAAAAAAATAAAAATAAATAAAAATAAAAAAAAGGAAAAACGAATTAAAGACAAAAAAATTTGAGGAAGTTCTCTTCAGTGCTACTGCTTAAAAAGTAAAACTATGCACTACTGCACTGTGCTGTTGTGTGCAATCTGCCAAAGTGCTAAAGTTATTTAAATTATTAACTCAATATTAACTATTTAATAACTAGCAGTATTTTATTTTTAATTTGAATTTACACGGGCCTAAAAGCTTAGCCTACTACTATGCTAGCCTAAAGCTATATTTCCTTACTATAAATCTACCTCTAGGCAGACGCTCTCAAACCCACTAAGCTAAAGTGAGGTTAAATCAGATTCAGTATATGATTTATTAATTAATATTAAGTTATATAATATTAATAGATTAGAAATAATTTACTTATATATTATGTATTATAGATAGAAGAATATAGATTATGAATTAGAATTTAGAATTAGAATTACTTATATTATAGATTATGAATTAGAATTTATATTGTTATATATTATTTATAATATATTATAGATTAAGATTAAAGAAGATTAGAATTATTTTAGTACTACAGCTAGTAGCTTGAAGCTTTGCTTAGTACAGCTCGTCACAGTCAATTTTTCTTGAAAAGAATTAGAAATAAAATAAAATGTCACAGCAAAACAGTTAGCTTCACTGCTTGCTGAACAAAAACACACAGCACTTATGCGGCTGCACTCACTAGCCCAACAAGTTCACTTCACTGATGGACTGAGGTGAGCAAAACAAATGACATAAAATGAAAGATTATTAATTAAGAAAAATGGACTTGGTCTCTTGCTGTTGCTAAAACAAAGCACAAACTATAAGAATTATAGAATTATTGATATTACTGATTTTAGATTAGACACTAGTAGATGTCTTGAATGTCTACAGTACACTCTACACTAGTATACTATTACTAACTATAACTGACAAATATATATAATTTTATAATGAATTCAATTATTAATTATATTAATTAATATTACTGATTTTAAATTAGACACTAGTAGATGAATGTCTACAGTACACTCTACACTAGTATACTATAGTATATATATATATGACTGACAAATATATATATATATATAATATTATAATGAACTATTAAATTATAGATTCTATTAAATTATTGTTTATAAATTCTATTTAAATTATTTAAGCAGGACAGGCAGTAGGTACTAGTGCCAGCCCAGACACTGGGTGCACTGTCAACTCAACAGCACTTACACTACAGTTGATGACAAATTAAATTAAAAAAATTTAAATTAATCAAATTATTATTATTAATTATATTAAGTAGCACTGAAGTGAGGATGAAGTACACTGTGAGAAATGGCAGGCTAAGGCTTACCAGTCTCACACAGAACAGAACAATCTCTCTGTAACTCTCGGATGCAGCACAGCAGTGTTGCCAAAGCAGTCACAGCGAAAAATGAATGGATCTCTCAGGCAAGCTCTGGTCTTATAAAGGCGCCTTCAGAATTCAAAAAACAGCAGCACAGGCATTGGACGAGACCCTTAGCCCTGACGTCACAAGAGTGAGCTGATTGGACAGACGAGATCAGCTCACTCCTGTTTGAAATTTTGGCGGCTGGGCGGCAAAAATGAAGACGATCACGAAGAATCTTCTATTCTTCGTGGTTGTGAGTCTTCGTCTTCTCCTACGTTTTGCTGGCACTGTATTCTCTTCGGTGTGTCTTCGGAACGAACAAAAAAAAGGGCCTCTTCGTGCTCGTTTTCATGTTCGCCCGAAGACGAATGCGCAAGTCTACCGGAAACCTGACCTCGGCTTGTTTGACTTGTTCTGTCCTGGAGTCCTACCTGACCACGGTGTCTCCTAACTACTTGTACATGACACTCTCCTTGAAAAAACAATATATAGTTTACATGGGTACACTATTCACAGGAAAAGAGAATAATCGCTGAACCGACATAGCACAAAAATGGCAAAATTGCTCCGGGCTTTGAGGTACCAAAAACCCTGGGATTGAAGGGGTTAATATAGGCAAACATTTGTTTATCGCTCTTTTAATCTTGAAAGCTTTGTCGTTATACTGTGTTAAAAATGAAAAATTAAAATCATTGTTCCTTTTATGTTTTCTGTTTACTATTAATCGACATAAAACTATCTGTCAAAAGCTCCTCATGATAATTTCTCTCTTCAAACTTGTAATTGGTGGCTCTGGACAAAAAAGTCATCGTCCTGGGTGCAGTTTCATGAAGTGAATTGTAAATTGTATTCATCTGCCCCTGCCATATAATTAAAATGTCATCAATGTAGCGTATCCAGAGAACCAGACTTGTACCAAACGGATTATTCGACCAGATGTGATTAGCTTCCCAGTCTGCCACGTACAGATTGGCATAGCTTGGTGCAAATCTGGTTTCCATGGCAGTACTGCACATTTGTAAATAAAAGTTTCCTTCAAATACAAAGTCATTTTGTGTTTAAAATGAAATTAACCCCTTAACCCCTTCGTGACAAAGGCTGATTTTACTTTTTGTACCCTTCGTGACAATGGCTGTTTTATCGTTTCTGCGGTGTTTGTGTTTAGCTGTAATTTTCTCTTAACCCATTTACTAAACCCACACAAGTTATATATTGTTTTTTTCAGGACAAGAAGGGCTTTCTTCAGACACCAAAATTTTTTTCATATGATGTAATTTCCTATAATAAAAATAATAAAATATGACGAAAAATTGAAAGAAAAACAAATTTTCTCACTTTTATTTGAAAAATCTTTTATTCATCATAAAAAACTACTGAAAAAACCTGCTAAATAGATTCTACTATTTGTCCCGAGTTTAGAAATACCCAATGTTTTTATATTTTTTTGCTTTCTTCTACACGTTATGGGGCAATAAGTACAAGTAGCGTTTTGCTAATTCAAAACCATTTTTCTCTGAATCTGGTAATTCTGTCTCTATGTGGTATTTGGGGCATCTTTGAAGCCAGCAAATTAAATTTACCCCACCAAACCATATATTTTTGAAAACTAGACACCCCAGGGTATTTTAGATGCTGATAGTTTAACCCTTTCCATGCACTAATCCTACCACCAACCCTTGTCAAAGTTTGGGATAGTAATTGTTTTTGGTGTTTTTTTCACATACTTTGTACTTCAGGTGTGAAATTACAGCTCCTGGTATATGTTGCGGTCACACAACACCCAGATATGTGTCCAGCAACATCTCCTGAGTACATTGATACCCCACATGCATGGGTTTGTCAGATTGTTTGGGGGCAAAAGGGCCACGTTTGGAACATGAGCAATTCAAATTCAGTAGGAATTTTACATCTGGGTAAAGAAAAATGCTTGTACCCAACTATCAGTAGGGACAGGTTACAAGAAAGCCTGGCCTATCTCCAAGAAGGGATTTGATCTAGCACCTTAAGTGGTCCCTCATGCCACGGAATGGACACAGGGGTCACTTGACAGTGCAAATAAAAACGCTTAAAAATGGTGGAGCAAATAAAAGCTAAAAAACAGTAAATGTAACAAAAAATTAAAAAAAAATACAAAAATGGAGCAGGAACAAAAAAAAAATTAAAAATGGGAAACTGTGTGATACAGCTTGAAGCAGTCACCGACACAGAGTGCAGGTTTTCCAGGGCAATCTGGACAGTAAAATGTGGTGTCCTTTCTTTGCCCCCTGCTGTAGCATACCCTGCATCTCTTTTGGGGATTCTGCTTCTTTGCTGTAGGGGGGATTTTAAAAATAAAATGGGTAGCCCCAATTCTGTTGGTTCCCATCACTACTTGGGGACCAGGTGCATCACGGTACAAGATACCTGAAATTACTTCGAGCTGAAACTGCAAAAAAGACAGCTTCAGCCCAGTGTCTGCTTTTTTGTGCAGCAAAAAAGCGTTATAGGTTGCAATTTGCATTAGATAAATTGCAACCTTCTTGTACCAGGCCTTTGTCTTCCTCATAATGAGGTAGGGCTGTAGGAGTTGATCTGACAGATCAACTCCACCCATGTGCTTGTTATAGGCCCTGATGCACACTGGCTTTGTAGTGACCCCAGCTCTGCCACGGACAGAAACCTCCACGGTTCTCTCATCGTGGATGGTGCTCAGCATGCACACCTCTTTTCTGTCCTTGAACTTCAATGCCAAAAGCTCCTCTTGGCGTAGAGCTGAGGTCTCCCCCTTTCCTAGCCGGGTTCGTACCAGGCGTTGTGGGAAACCCAAGCGGTTCTTTTTTATAGAACCGCAAGCTACCGTATCGAAACAATACAGCAGCTTGAACAAAGGGACGCTTGTATAGAAGTTATCTACATACAAGTGGTAGCCTTTGTTCATAAGGGGGAATATTAGGTCCCAAACAATCTTGGCACTGGTGCCCAGATGATCTGGGCAACCTGGAGGGTCAAGGTAGCTATCCTTACCCTCGTATACCCGGAAGGCATGAGTATATCCTGTCTCGCTCTCGCAGAGCTTATACACCTTCACTCCATACCTGGAGCGCTTGGAAGGAATATACTGCTTGAATCCCAACCTTCCTTTATATTTCATTAGGGATTCATCCACGCAGATATTCTTTCCAGGTGTATAAACCTCTGGAAACCTGGCAGCGAGATGGGTAATCAGGGGGCGGATTTTGTACAGCCTATCAAACTGGGGGTCCTCCTTAGGGGGGCACAGGCTGTTGTCGCTAAAATGCATGAAACGAAGAATCATTTCATACCTTTGCCTAGTTATAGTTTGGGCAAAAATGGGGGTACTAAAGATGGGGCTGGTGCTCCAGTAGGAGCGGATGGAGGGCTTTTTTATAATGCCCATTAACATTGTGAGTGCCCAGAATTTAAGAAATTCTGGCACGTCAATGGGAGTCCATGGCTGTTTTGCCCAAAAAGAATTAGGGCTAGCAGCACGGTGCTGCTGGGCATAAATGTTTGTTTGTGTGACAATGTCTCCCAAGACATCGTCTCCCAAAAAAACCTGCACAAATTGCAGTGGAGTGAATCCTGTAACATCAATATTGATGCCAGGAATTCCAGAAAAAGGAGGGATAGCTGGCTTGTACCTATTAGGCGCTACCCATGCCTCTGGTGCACTGCCACGACTACGTGTGGTAGGCGTCCTAACAGCCACAGATACATCACTAGATGTATCTGTGAACTGACCAACGTCAAAATCTGACGCTGTATCAGTGGCCTCAGAATCTGTGGCCAAAAAGGCATACGCCTCCTCAGCCGTATACCGCTGCATGGTAAGAATTGCAGCAAAAATAGTGGGGAAGGAAAGGGTTAATGGCTATAATAAAAAATAAAAAAAAACCTAAAAAAAAGTAAAAAAAAAGTAAAAAAAGTAAAAAAACATGTAAAAAAAAAAAAAAAACCAAAAACAATTGCCACTATGCAAGATCACTGTTTATGCAGTGATCAATGGCAATGAAGGGGTTAATATTATATGGGTGGCTCTTATAAGAGCCTTTGGATCAATATATATATATTTTTATTAGGGAATACCTGAAATACCAGAACACACCGATCTGTCTCTCTCCCTCACTAGAAGCAAGTGAAGGAGGGGGGCAGATCCAATACTGATCAAAGGCAATGTTTAGAAAACATTGCCTTTGATTTATCAAATCATGATCACTCTTATGAGTGATCTGACCACTAGGGGTGTTATTCACTGGATGTCCATGACATCCAGCAACACCCCCCCGATGATGTCAGCAGGCTCCGCCCCCCGGCTTGATGGGCGCCGCCATCTTGAAACACCGCGTGTGTTTCGAAGACACCGGCACCGGGAAGGTAAATTGAGCATTTAGGAAGCGATCGCGAGTCGCTTCCTTTGCTAAACAGGTGTTGCAAAGATGCCTCGATACTGAGGCATCTTAGCAACACCAGCTAAGCAAAGGAAGCGACTCGCGATCGCTTCCTAAACCCGTTTTTCGGCGGCGGGCGCCGCCATGTTTGAAAGACGTGCAGTCTTTCAAACATGTTTTTTTTTTGCTTCTAGGAGCGATCGGGGGGGGGCGGGAATGTTTTTTTTGGTGTTGCTCAATGCCTCGATGTCGAGGCATTAGAGCAACACCGTTTGAGTGAAAAAATCGATCACGGATCGATTTTTTCACCCGTTTAAAGACGTGCCGGTCCTGGCACGTCAATTGTCATAATCGTCACGATTTTCAGTGACGTGCCCGGACCGGCAATTGTCACGAAGGGGTTAAGGACCGGGCTCATTTTTCGTTTTGTACCCTGTGGGACCGAGGCTGTTTTAATACTTTTGTGGTGCTTGTGTTCAGCTGTAATTTTCTCCTCACCCATTTAGTGTACCCACATAAGTTATATATTGTTTTTTTCAGGACAAGATGGGCTTTCTTCAGATACCATTATTTTGATCGTATCATCTTATTTACTATAAAAAAAATAAAAAAAACATGGTGAAAAATTGAAAAAAAACACATTTTATGACTTTTATTTGAAAAATCTTTTACTCACCTAAAAAAGCAAGTAAAAAAACTAGCTAAATAGATTCTACTACTTGTCCTGAGTTTAGAAATACCCAATGTTTTTATGTTTTTTTGCTGTTTTTTGTAAGTTATAGGGCAATAAGTACAAGCAGCGTTTTATGATTTCCAAATCTTTTTTAACAAATCTGGTCATTCTGCCTCCATCTCCTCTTTGGAACATCTTTGAAGCCGGTTAACTCAATTTAACCCATTCAAACCATATATTTTTGAAAAATAGACACCCCAGGGTATTCCAAATGCTGTTATTTTAACCCTTTCCATGCACCAATTATACAACTACACTTTGTCAAACTTTGTAATAGTAATTTTTTTTCACACAAATTGTACTTTAGTTATAGATATACAGGTCCTGGTATATGCCACTGTCAAACAACACCCCAATGTGTGTTCAGGAACATCTCCTGAGTGCAGTGATACCCGGCATGCATGGATTTGTCGTGTTGTTTGAGATTTAAAATGCCACATTTGGGAAGTGCGCTTTTTTGTCCATTTTGGAAAGTCTGTACCTATGCCCTATCTTTGAGCTCAGCCACTCCAATTTACCCCATCAGCCATTTTTTTTATATTAGACACCCCTTGGGTATTTGAAGTGCTTTTATTTTAACTCTTTGTTGAGATTTTTGAGAAATTTTAGCACTTGCTCAAAATAATAAACTTTATTTTTTTATTTTATTTTTTTAATACTTTTTTTTTTTTTATATTTTTTTTTACACATTTTGCTGGATGGTTCATCTAGTGACATCACTGCATAATTATTTTTAAATGTTAGCACTTTTAATTTTTTCCATATTTTTTTTTTCCATATTTTTTTTTTTTTTTTTTAATATTTTACTAATCACATTGTGATTAGAAAGCTGGGCTCCATTGACTTGCATGGTTGAATGCAGTACCTGTATTCAACCTGCAAGTGGAGCCAGAGTTCTCTAGACCATCTAGCGAACTTTAAAAACTTGTTTGTTCCTTTTACAGGGCGGCCGCCATCTTGTTGATGGCGAAGAACATCGGCAGCTGCGGCTGTGACCGCTCTCCGGAGCGGTCACAGCCCACCCAGAGGTAAGTGTTTGGTGTCGCTGGATGCCTCCTGATCGAGGCATTCCAGCGACACCATTTAAGTTTAGGAGGCGATCAACGATTTTAAAACGGGCGTCCGCCAATGTATGGCTGTTGTTGACACCTCGGGGAGGGGCCAGACATGGCCCCCGATGCCGATCTCGGCGTTACTGAATGCCTCAACATCGAGGCATTACAGTAACGCCGTTTAAGCGAAGAAAGTGATCGTTGATCACTCTCTAAGCTTATTTTACTTTTTGACGGTTCAGGACCGTCAAAGGTCATTTAGTGACCTTCATGTCATGACGGTCCTAAACCGGCAAAGGTCGCGAAGGGGTTAATACAGTCGACAATAAATTTGTTTTGTAGAGGATTCATTCTTGTATCAGTGGACAATACTTTTTTAATAGTTTCCACTCCTTGTTTATGGGGAATAATAGTGTATAATGATGATATATAGTCCCTAGACCATGTGATGTTATCTTTTTTTTTATTTTTTTTTTATACAAAAATACAAAAGACTTAAGGATAAATACATAAATACATAGAAGATTTAAACATGAGTACATGAGTACATACATACATAGAATAATTTAGGACATACATACAGTTTTGGATTCCAAATGACAAAACTATTGCCACATAATACAAGAAAATTAAAAGTACAAAATAGGAGGGCAATGCTACTTCTTCATATCAGTGTGTTATTAACTCTGTTGGGATATTATTAAAGCTCAATTTCTTTCGTTCTGCAGGGGTGAGACTGCAGAAGAAAGGATGAAAGATTGTTTATCTTTACTAATCCATTTTTCCTTCTTGCAGAGTTTTTATCCAATTTTCCCAGGCTACTGAACCAATTTTATTCCCTCTGTCGTGTAACAAAAGCAATTTTTCCATATAACATTGATGCAGAATGTGGGGTATTATTTTTGTCCAGCTAATTGAGTCTGAGGTTCTCCAATTTCTGGATAAAATTATTTTAACTGCTGTTAAAACATGTAGTAAAAATTGCAATTCCTGAGTAGATATTTTGGGTAAATTTATGTGTAATAGTCCCCAGTGTGGTCCATATAATTTAATAAGCTTATTAGATAATTCTCGCCAAATTCTGTTTATCAGAGGACAGCTCCACCATATGTGGAGAATGGCTCCTTTATAGTACCCACATCTCCAGCAGTTCGTTAAATTATTGGGAGACATTTTTGCCAGTGTTGTAGGGACTAAGTACCACCGGTTCATCAGTTTGTATTGCATCTCATTTAGATTCAAGCAATGTATATATTTTTTTTTTTAATGTATATTTTTTTTTTTTTTTTTTTTTTATAACTTCTTTATTACAAGGAGAAGACAAAGCATACAATATAACAAAACAATGGTACACAGAGACATGGTGACAGATGAGATGCATACAGGTACAAGTAATGCACAATTCCAAAAACACATACAGTGCAGGTTAGAAAAACCCTTCCTCAAGCACAGAACACCTAGCCACAACACAAAAATTTCGAGATCCGTAACTAGATCAAAACCCCGGTATGGGGCGAACACCTTTGAGGACCTGAAGACCACTCCGTGGTATTGAACGTTTGAAACAGGGACAACCTGGTGGCGTTGTCTAAAGTTGCGATATACGGGGACCAGCGACCGAAAAGATATTTAACTTTGCTTTCCTTATGAAGGACAGCCTCAAGCCAGTCCATATGGAACAAAAATTGCAGTCGCGACAGAACCAGAGGAAGCAACGGAGGTTGAGGAGCAATCCATTGGGACAGTATCGCCCGTTTTGCCACCGCGGAAAGTATAAGCAAGAGAAATTTAGCCCTCACTACAGGTGGGGGAGTGTGGTCAGGGAATATACCAAAAATAGCCCATTCAGCAGAGATGGTAAAGCGAATGCCCAGAGTGTAGTTGATATATGTTTGTAGGGCATCCCAAAATAGGGCAATAGAACTGCAAGACCACAAGCCATGCGTAAGATCGGCCTCAGGCAATTGACATTTTAGACAGCGGGAGTGATCCGCTAAGCCCGTTAAAAACCGAAGTTTAGGGGTGACATACGCTCTATGCACAATCTTGAGGAACATTTCACTATAATCCCTAGAAACCAGGACCCTAGAATTGAACACATAAGCCCGGAGAATCTGGCTCGGAGGCAGGTTCGGAAAGTCAGCCCTCCAAGAGGGAAGACCTGCGCCTTGAGACTCCCAATTGAGGACAGGCCGGAGTAGACTATAGATGGTAGATGTCTTGAGCAGCATGGCAGGGGACAATACCGTTACCTGGTCCAAGGGACTGCTAGAATTAGCCCCAGAGAGACGAGGGAGCAGGGAATTAATATAATGACGAAGTTGAAAGTAGTGAATAGGGTGAACACGAACAGTAGGGAATTTAGATTGGAGCTGTAAAAAGGACAACAGTTTACCCCCACGAGGATCCAGAAAATCGCCAATGGTGCGACCCCCCACCCGGGCCAGGCGCCGAAAGACAATATCCTCCCTCCCATGCTGGAATTGCGGGTTACGAATCAAAGGCAGGAACTTAGAATAGTGGACCTCCAGGCCCAAGCGCCGCCTAACACGCCCCCAAGCCTTAACAGTATGATACAGCAACGGGTTGGATACGACCTCCGCGGGCAGGTCAACTGTAGATAGATGCAGGAGAGAGGCCAAAGAAATGGTAGGAGACAAGCCTTGCTCCAATGACACGTTGGTAAATTTAGACCCTCCACGCAACCAATCAGCCGCAAAACGATAATTAGAAGCCAAATTATAGTCTAACAGATTAGGTAAATTCACCCCCCCATTGCGAGCAGGCTGTTGGAGTTTAAACAGGGAAATCCTAGCCTTTTTATTGCACCACAGGAATTTACGCAGCAGTGCATTATGATGTTGGATATCTTTCTTCCTTAAGGTAAGAGGTAACATATGGAGCGGATATAAAAGTTTGGGGAAAAAGGCCATTTTGTACAAGTGGCAGCGTCCCAAGAAGGAGAGGTTAAATTTGGACCACGTTTTGAAAGAATCCTCCATGTGACGCAGCAGAGGAGAAAAGTTATGTTTATAGAGGTGCGCCAAATTGGTAGGAATAGTGAGACCCAGATATTTTAAAGAGGGAAGTTGGGTCCAATTGAAGGGGAACGTCCCTCCCCAGCCACGTTTAGCCTGAGGAAAAATAGGCAGCGCCTCTGTTTTGAGCTTATTTATAAGAAATCCGGAGGCTTTATGAAAACAGTCAAACAGATTAAGAAGGAACGGCATGGCCGCTTTGGGGTTGGAAAGGTATAACAGAAGATCGTCAGCAAAGGCAGCGATCTTAAGCTCAACCTCACCGACTCGGATACCCTCAAGCTCAACAGAACGCTCAACAATTCGTATGAGGGGCTCAAGTGCTAGATTAAACAGAAGTGGGGACAGAGGACAGCCCTGACGAGTACCCCTGCCTAGAGAGAACCAGCGGGAATTCATATTATTCACTGTGACTTGGGCCATAGGCAGATGATACAGTGCACGAAACATCTGTATAAAGGGCAAGCCAAAATGATGGAATTTAAAGAAACTAACAAGATAAGGCCAGGAAATTCTGTCAAAAGCCTTATCAGCATCACAACTAATCACAATGGAGGCTTTACTATCTGTAATTTTAGCAGTAAAAATTGCGGAAATAAGTCCTCTAATATTCCGCGTAGAGTGGCGGCCCTTAACAAAACCCGTTTGAGAGGGGGAGGTAAGCTTCATTAATACAGGTTGCAGTCGAGAAGCCATGATTTTAGCATAAAGTTTAAGATCCTGGTTCAGCAGGGAGATGGGGCGATAAGAGGACAGCAAAGCAGGGTCCCTGTTGGGTTTCGGAATAACTATAATGCGGGAAGCCGTAAACTCCTTCGGGGGTATCTTTCCCTGTAGAAATCCATTAAAAACATCAGTAAGATGTGTCGGTAAATAAGTAGAAAGTAGTTTATAATATTCGGCACCCAGGCCATCTGGTCCCGGGGATTTACAGTTAGGGAGGGACTTTATGGCAGCCGCAATTTCGGAGGGGGTGAAAGGCGTAACCAAACGTTCTCGATCTTCAGGCGTCAATTTAGGAATACCAGCCTGGCGAAACAGGTGAAGCATCATATCAGGATCATTGGATTCAGGGGAATAAAAAGCCTCAAAATAGTCAGCAAATAGTCGCGTGATTTTGTCTGGTTCAGTCACGACCGATTGAGAACCATCACGAAGCTGAGTTACACTATGATATTTAAATTTAGAGTGGCGGATAAGATTGCCCAAGAGCTTACCGGGCCTGTTACCCCAGCGAAAAAAGGCGTTGCGAGTGTAATTATGGGAAAGCTGTGCCTTCTCAGAAACCCAGACATCGTAGAGAGATTTGATTTCCTTATACGCTTTCAGGGTATCAGGACTAGGATGGGTTTTGTGAGCAGCATATGCCGCAGAGAGATCGTCCGTAAGGCGGACAAGTTTAGCTTCGGCCTCTCTCCTGCGTCCCACCACATAAGCAATAACATGGCCCCTGAGAACTGGCTTAGAGGCACCCCAGAATAAATCCGGGTCATCAAGATGGACATGGTTATCATCAGCATAGTCATTCCATTTGGCAATCAGGAATTGCTTAAACGCTTCCGAAGTATAAAGGTAGCTAGGAAACCGCCAATTACGGGACACCTGATATGGGGAGGTTAGCGAGATCTCTATCCAGATGGGGGCGTGATCAGAGATCACTATCTGGCCCACGTGGGCAGCCTCCAACCTATGCAGCAGTAATTCAGGCAGGAACAGATAGTCCAGCCGGGAAAACGAATTATGGGGATGGGAGTAGAACGTGTATTGTTTGTCTGTTGGATTAAGAAACCTCCAGGCATCCCGCAAACTAAGGTGATCCAGCAAGGGCAGGGAGGAGAGCCCGATAGGGCGGGAGGAAGGGCCAGAGACATCCAAAGCGACATTAGCCACTAAGTTAAAATCACCCCCCAAAATCACATTAGGGGCCGCAATCCCCAGTAACAGCGAGTAAACTTTGGCCATAAAAGAGGGCTGGTCGGAATTTGGGGCATATAAATTGACAAAGGTAAAGGATTCATTAAACAATTTGACCCTAAGAATAATGTATCGCCCTTCCGGGTCAGCAATCTCTGATTCGACAACGAAAGGCAACTTTTTGGAGAGGAGGATAGTGGCACCCCTGGATTTCTTGGTGTACATAGCGGAATAACAAGCGCGCAGCCTTTAGCGTATTTCTGCGTATTTAGCGTATTTCTGACAGGTTCACACCAGTGGGTTTCTTGGAGGTAAATAACATCCGGACGCATACGCTTGAGATGGGTGAGAACTTTTTTACGCTTAACAGGGGTGTTCAAACCTTCTACATTCCATGACGCAATACGCAAGGAGGACGGCGCATCACACCTAGTATCGGCTTGCATCAGAACTGTTATGGCAACGGAGCCAGGTTTTCACCCGATGCCCCGCGGAGGAAGAGACCGAATAAAAAATAGGCCGGAACAGGTCGGTCCAGGGGGGTCCCAGCCAGCCCTCCCAGACACCTTACAGACAGAACATAAAATGGAATCGTACACCACCATTTGAAAAGAGCTAGGCTTCTCCCAATTTTTTTGTTTTTGCATAAACCAGAACTCGGCACATGTAATTTTGCGCCTAGAAACACAAAAAATTAACCAAAAACAATAACAATAACCACGAGCAAACAAAACAATGCATGGTAGAAAACGATGACTCGTACGATACAAAGCCAGGCACCAACGGCTGACTGAAGTCTCAAGCCCTAGGAGAGACAGGTGGAGAGGAACCAGGCAAAGAAGCAGGGCGAGAGCGAGAAGGAGGGGGGGAGGCCTCAGGCACCGCCGAACTGTTATCTGGAGCTGGAGAAGACCTGGAATCCGCACGTAGAAATTCCTTGGCCGCCGCAGGGGTGTCAAAGAAATAGGTTTGCCCCCCATGGGTAAGCCTGAGCTTAGCCGGATAGAGAAGAGCGAACTTCACTCGCTTGTTATAGAGTTCAGTACAAATTTCGGAGAACTGACGGCGTTTAACCGTTACTGCAGCAGAAAAATCTTGGAAGAGTAACAGCTTGTGCTTGTGATAAAAAAGAGCCGTGACCTTTCGATAAGCGTCCAGGAGCTTGACCTTGTCCGTATAGTTGAGGACCCGAAAAATCTCCGCCCTAGGACGAGACGAAGCAGCCGCAGGGAGTTGACCAATACGATGTACCCTCTCGATGACCAATTCACCCTGATGTGCGGTCCGCACACAGCTCCCGGGGAGTATAGGAAAGAGGGCAGCGGATCCAATAAACCCACGAGCCAATGCTGGGTAGTATGTCCACAGCAGCGGTGATGAGATGGGTCTAAATTAATAAGCGTAATGCGTGGATGGATGTTGATTGCGCTAGCCCTCAAGGAGCTCATCTAAAAAGCGGCCATCTCAAGGGCCCGCCTCCCGGAAGTCTATCGCAATGTATATTTTTATATGATAAGTACAATGATTTATTCCATTCCTCTAGTTTAATTGTGATATCTAAATCTCTCTCCCATTTTTTAATTGCTGGAGGGATGTATTCCTTTTTAAGTAACGTTATCAGAGTTAAAGCTTTTGAAAGCAATTTTTTCTGTGATTCCCCTGCCACTAAATCGCATAAGAGTTTTTGTGTTTTCAAATTTTGATTCCAATTTATCGATTTTAATAGAAAACTTTTAACTCTTAAGTAATTATATGCTTCGCCTGCTGGTAGATTAAATTCTGATTGAAGCTGAGTGAGGGGCTTTATATTAGAGCCATTGATTACATCTTTTATTCTATGAGCACCTCCTTGTATCCAAGTTTTTAGATTTATATTGTCCATTAGATTTTCTATAATATATAACGGTAAGCCCAATATTATCTTGTCTTTAAGACCTAATTTACTTCTCAATCAGGTCCAGTTCATGTATAAATGTCTTAAGACTAAGCTATTTATTGTTGGCATTAATTCCGTCGCTCTCTTATAGGAAATCCAAAAGAAAGTTTGTAAATCTTTAAAAGGATATTTTTTTGTAATCTCACCCCTATACCAAGGCTCCTGAGTAGATTCTTTTCTCTGGGATATACAAGCTTGCATTAGTAAACCTGCCTGTGAATATTCTTGGATTAGGGGGACACTTAATCCACCTTGCTCTTTGTTTTTTGTAATCAGTTTTGCATTTAATCTCGGTTTTTTACCTCCCCAGATAAATCTGTTTATGGCGCCTTGGATTAGGTCTAACCAGCTATGGGGTATGTTCAGTGGAATAATCCTGAACAGATATATAAATTTAGGTAGGATATATGCTTTCACAACATTTATCTTCCCCCACCAGGAGATAAATAGGCCTCGCCATTTTTTAAAGGATAAATTCATTTCTTTAATCATGGGAAGAAGATTATTTTCAACCCATGTATTTGGAGTATTTGTAATTTTAACACCTAAGTATACTAAGGTTTCATTGATGCATCCGAAACCAATTCTCTCTATTTCTTTCTTTTGTGTTTAGTTGAGGTAAGATGATAACGCTATTGATTTATTTATATTTAATTTATAATTAGCAATAAAACTGAATTGATGTATTAGCTTCTTAATCTGATTCACTGAATTCACTGGATCTTTAATTGTAAGTAATATGTCGTTTGCATAGAGTTAAATTTTTTTGTGTTTCTCCCTCTCCACAGCCCACTATCCCAGAGCTACTTCTAATGTCTCTTGCGAGGGGTTCTAAGGATAGGACATAGAGCAGTGGAGAAAGAGGACAACCTTGTCTTGTCCCATTAGACAGCAGGAACCATTTGGATTTAATTCCTGACCCAGTAACTCTACCTCTCGGATTCTTATAGAGGGCCATTATCGCTTGATGAATCTTGCCTTTTATCCCGAATGCTTTCAGAGTTTCTGATAGATATCTCCAGTTGACCCTATCAAAGGCTTTTTCAGCATCTAGAGAGAGGGTCAACTGAGGAATTTTAGTTTGTATATTCTCTTCAAAAATTCCCAATAGTGCTCTTATATGGTTAGATGCAGAACGTCCTTTAATAAATCCAACTTGGTCTAAATTGTATGCTTACTAATGCCAGAAGTCTGACCAATAAAACTGACGAACTGGAGTTAATAATGTCTGAAGAAAACTATGACATAGTGGGTATAACAGAGACATGGTTGGATGATAGCTATGACTGGGCGGTTAACATACAGGGTTATAGTCTATTCAGGAAGGATCGAAAAAAACAAAAAGGGGGAGGAGTTTGCCTTTATGTAAAGTCCAGCCTAAAGGCCACACTGCGGGAGAATATATGTGAGGGAAATGATAATGTGGAGTCATTATGGGTAGAAATATATGGAAAGAAAAATAATAAAATACTGATCGAGGTTTGCTATAAGCCACCAAATATAATGGAAGCAGCAGAAGATCAATTATTAAAGCAAATAAACAAGGCAGCAAATCACAATGAGGTGGTTATTATGGGGGACTTTAACTATCCCGACATAAACTGGGAAACCGAGACCTGTGAATCTCATAAAGGAAACCGGTTTCTGACTATAAGTAAGGATAATTATCTGTCCCAAATGGTACAGGACCCGACCAGAGGGGGCGCCCTACTGGACTTAATATTAACCAACAGACCTGACAGAGTAACTAATGTGCAGGTCAGGGGGCATCTAGGAAATAGTGATCACAATATGATACATTATAACTTGTCCTTCAATAAGGGAACTCTTAGAGGAGCCACAAGAACTATGAACTTTAGGAAGGCAAAGTTTGATCAACTAAGAGAAGCCCTTAACACTGTAAATTGGGAAAATGTCCTCAAAAACAAGAGTACAGACACTCAATGGGAGATTTTTAAGGATATCTTAAATTCTCACTGTGAAAGGTACATACCGTATGGGAATAAAAGAGTCAGGAAAAAGAGAAAATGTAAAGGGGGTAATAAATGGCAAAAAAAAGGCATTTAAGCTACTAAAACAGGAAGGCAGTGAGGAAGCACTAAAAAGCTATCGGGAAAAAAATAAAATATGTAAAAATCAGATAAAAGCAGCAAAAGTGGAGATAGAAAGACTCATTGCCAAAGAGAGTAAGACAAACCCCAAAATGTTCTTTAACTATATAAATAGTAAAAAGGTTAAAAATGAAAGCGTTGGCCCCTTAAAAAGTAATGAGGGAGAAGTTATAGACGGGGATCAGGAAAAAGCTAATCTATTAAATATATTCTTCTCTGCTGTATTCACAGAGGAAAATGAAATGCCAGGTAATATACAGCAGGATGAGATAACTGCCCCAGTACATGTCGCCTGTCTAACCCAGGAAGAAGTGCAGTGCCGCCTAAAAAAAATCAAAATAGACAAATCACCAGGTCCAGATGGCATTCACCCCCGCGTTCTAAGGGAGTTAAGTAATGTAATAGACAGACCCCTATTTCTAATATTCAAGGACTCTATAGTGACAGGGTCTGTTCCCCAGGACTGGCGCATAGCAAATGTTGTGCCAATATTCAAAAAGGGGACAAAAAGTGACCCGGGAATTATAGGCCTGTTAGTTTAACTTCTGTTGTGTGTAAACTGTTTGAGGGTTTCCTAAGAGATGCTATTTTGGAGTATCTCAATGAAAATAAGTTTATGACTCCATATCAGCACGGGTTTACAAGGGATCGGTCCTGTCAAACTAACCTGATCAGCTTTTATGAGGAGGTGAGCTCAAGACTGGATCGGGGTGAATCGCTGGATGTCGTATATCTTGATTTTTCCAAAGCATTTTATACGGTGCCACATAAAAGGCTGGTACATAAAATGAGAATGCTTGGGCTGGGGGAGAATGTGTGTATGTGGGTAAGTAACTGGCTCAGTGATAGGAAACAGAGGGTGGTTATTAATGGTACATACTCTGAGTGGGTTACTGTTGCTAGTGGGGTACCACAGGGGTCAGTTTTGGGTCCTATTCTTTTTAATATATTTATTAATGACCTTGTAGAGGGATTGTATAGTAAAGTATCAATCTTTGCAGACGATACTAAGCTCTGTAACGTGGTTAACACAATAGAGGACAGTGCACGATTACAAATGGATCTGCATAGGTTGGAGGCTTGGGCTGGGATGTGGCAGATGAGGTTCAACACAGATAAATGTAAGGTTATGCACATGGGGAAGAAAAATCCAGGCTGGGAATATGTATTAAATGGGAAAACACTGGGGACGACTGACATGGAAAAGGACTTAGGAGTTTTAGTTAACAGTAAATTTACCTGTAGCGACCAGTGTCAGGCAGCTGCTGCTAAGGCAAATAAAATCATGGGGTGCATCAAAAGGGGCATAGATGCCCACGACAAGGAAATAATTCTACCACTGTACAAGTCACTAGTCAGACCACACATGGAATACTGTGTACAGTACTGGGCACCAGTGTACAAGAAAGATATAGTGGAGCTGGAGAGGGTTCAAAGACGGGCAACCAGAGTAATAAGGGGAATGGGAGGACTACAGTACCCAGAAAGATTATCAGAATTAGGGTTATTTAGTTTGGAAAAAAGACGGCTTAGGGGGGATTTAATAACTATGTATAAATATATAAGGGGACAGTACAGAGATCACTCCCAGGACCTATTTATACCCAGGACTGTATCTATAACAAGGGGACATCCTCTACGGTTGGAGGAAAGAAGGTTTCTACACCAGCACAGACGGGGGTTCTTTACAGTAAGAGCGGTGCGATTATGGAACTCTCTGCCAGAGGAAGTGGTAATGGTAAACTCAATAAAAGAGTTCAAAAGGAGCCTGGACGTGTTTCTTGAAAGCAATAATATTACAAGTTATGGATATTAGATTAATAGGGACAGAACGTTGATCCAGGGATTTATTCTGATTGCCATATTTGGAGTCGGGAAGGAATTTTCCCCCTGGTATGGGGCAATTGGCATCTGCTTCATAAGGGTTTTTTTGCCTTCCTCTGGACCAACACAGTAGGGACACAATATGTATATTGTGAACTTGATGGACTTTGGTTTTTTTTCAACCTTATGAACTATGTATACTATGTATATGGATCAGCTGCGGTAACACTATGTTTAGTCTTTGAGCTAATATACCTGCGTATATTTTTGCATCTACATTTAAAAGGGATATAGGTCTATAACTAGTTATCTTGTCAGGTTCCTTCCCTGCTTTAAGTATTGGTGTAATATTACCTCTCAAAAATTCTTCAGGAAGCGCCCCCTTGTCCATACCCTCATTAAAGGCTTGGACTAGACATGGTGAGATCTCCTCTATAAATACTTTATAAAATGTTGCATCGAAACCATCTGGTCCAGGGGATTTTTTTTCCCACAATCTGTGTATTTCTTTATGAACCTCATCTAAAGATATTTTTTCATTTAAATTGTCCAAGACATGTTTAGGAAGTGTTCTTTCCGAGAAATAGTTCTTTACATCTAATTCAGTAGTCTTATTTGGCAAATTATATAGCTCTTCATAGAATTCATTAAAAGCTTGGCCTATCTCATTAGGGGCTAGTAAGGTTTTTCCTTTAAATAATATTCTAAGATACTATAAAGGAAAAAGGGCAGATAAAATGTTATCCAATCAATTGAAAAAGAAAAGGGAAGATAAGATGATTATCTTATCTTCCCTTTTCTTTTTCAATTGATTGGATAACATTTTATCTGCCCTTTTTCCTTTATAGTATCTTTTTGATTTCAGGGTCATCAAGTCTCTATTGGTATTCTCCAGTAATAAGTGGTTAATTTTATCATTTATTTCTTTAATTCTCATAGCAGTATTTTTAGAGGGATTCTGTTTATTAAGTTTATTCAGGTGAGAAAGGGTGATATATAGGTCGGACATTTTAGCTACCGCTTTTTTTTTTGCATATGCTCCTAATTTGATGAAATGTCCCCTTATAACTGCCTTAAATGCACACCAGAGACTTAGGGCTGAAGTGTTATCCACATCATTCTCAATAAAGTAAAGACGTGATGTCTTTTTTATATATTCGATGTCTTCTGGTTTTTCCATTAGTTTGTGGTTTAGTCTCCAATCTGTTCTAAATTTTTCCCCTTTCTCCTCCAAATCCATAGTTACTAGGTTGTGATCAGACCATGTTGTTTCATGTATTTTAATATTTTTAGCTTTTAATGCTAGACTACAGTCTCCCAAGATTAAATCAATACGGAAATATGAATTATGTGTTTTAGAGAAACATGTGAAATCTTTTTCTATAGGGTGGGCCATTCTCCAGATATCAAATAAAGCATGCAATTTTATCCAGGCTTGGAATCTTTGTGCCTGTAGAAGAAGATTTCGATCACTAATGGTTCTCTTTGAGGACATTTTATCTAAATGGGGGTCTAGGATGCAATTGAAGTTGTCGTCTCCGGCAGGCGGGCGGGCGTCCGCACATAATGTCCGTGGGGCTCGGAGTCCCCAATCTCCCTGCACTGGCAATCGGCAACTCGATCGCCGGTGCAGGAAGCAGGATGACAGGTCTGGGGATTCGGCAGCGATCAGAATAAAATCTGCTCGCTGCCTTAGGAATCCCCAGAGAGGTTTACTTACCGGTTCGCCGGTCTCCACTGGGGGCGCAGCTAATTCTCACGGCTGGAGCCGTGAGTCAGTGGGACGTCTTAGGGCACGCCCCTGACGCACTGTTTGGGGCGTGGCTTTAGGTGGCGCCAGTTTTAAAAACCCTGCAGTACTCCTCACAGTCACCCTGTTGTGGTCCATTTCCTGAGTCTGCGTTTGAGTTTATTCTGCTACTTTTTGGTTGACCATTGGCTTTCCTGACTACCCTCTTGCCTGCTGATTTTGTACCTCTGCCTGAGACTCTTGTTACCGACCCCTGGCTCGTCCAACTACCCGCTTAGTGTACCTGACCCCTGGCTCGTTTGACTACCCGCTTCGTGTACCTGATCCCTGGCTCGTCTGACTACCCGCTTAGTGTACCTGACCCCTGGCTCGTCTGACTACCTGCATCGTGTACCTGATCCTTGGCTCGTCTGACTACCTGCATCATGTACCTGACCCCTGGCTGTTCCTATCATCTGCTGCTTGCTGCACCTCGTTGCTTCAGCTCAGTATCTACCTTTCTCTGCTATCACTGCGGCTTCTTCATGGTTGGGATCATCCTGAGTTACCTGGAGGTTCCTGTTCTGAAGATCTCCTGTGGTGAGTGCCTTTTGGTGCTAGCATACGTGACATTACAACAGGGTCATGGATCCCTCTGAGCTTCGCAAGGTGCTGTCGTCCCATAGTCAACTATTGGACTCCCATGAAGCAAGGTTTAAGAACATGCAAGATACTCTGGATCATATGGCCAGAGCCCTGCAGGTCCTGGTCTTCAGGTCTGATCTGGCATCTGGAGGCTCTGCCTCATCTTCAGCCTCGGATGCATCTTCTCTAGCCATGACGTCGGGGTCTTCTCAAGCTACAGTTCCCCTTAAATTACCTTCTCCAAGCAGATATAGCGGTGAACCAGAATCATGCCGTGTATTTTTAAATCAATGTTCGATTCAGTTTGAACTCACCCCTCATATGTTTGCCTCTGAAAAGGCTAAAGTGGGCTATCTTATTTCATTGTTGTCGGGTAAAGCCTTGGCCTGGGCTTCACCGTTATGGGAAAAAGACTCTCCTTTAATTTACAAAAGTGCATCATTCATTTCTGCATTTCGTAAGACCTTTGATGTCCCTGGAAAAGCAGCCACGGCTTCGTTGTCTTTATTACACTCTTCTCAAGGTTCCCGCTCTGTAGCTGAATACGCAATTGAATTCAAGACTTTAGCAGAGGAGGTTAATTGGTCGGATGAGGCTTTAATTGCAGCATTTTATGACGGGTTGTCTGAGCGTCTTAAGGATGAACTGTCTACTAGAGATCAACCTGTTGACCTAGAAGATTTTGTTTCTTTGGCTCTGAGGTTACATAGTAACATAGTTCATAAGGTTGAAAAAAGACCAAAGTCCATCAAGTGACTTGTACAGTGGTAGAATTATTTCCTTGTCGTGGGCATCTATGCCCCTTTTGATGCACCCCATGATTTTATTTGCCTTAGCAGCAGCTGCCTGACACTGGTCGCTACAGGTAAATTTACTGTTAACTAAAACTCCTAAGTCCTTTTCCATGTCAGTCGTCCCCAGTGTTTTCCCATTTAATACATATTCCCAGCCTGGATTTTTCTTCCCCATGTGCATAACCTTACATTTATCTGTGTTGAACCTCATCTGCCACATCCCAGCCCAAGCCTCCAACCTATGCAGATCCATTTGTAATCGTGCACTGTCCTCTATTGTGTTAACCACGTTACAGAGCTTAGTATCGTCTGCAAAGATTGATACTTTACTATACAATCCCTCTACAAGGTCATTAATAAATATATTAAAAAGAATAGGACCCAAAACTGACCCCTGTGGTACCCCACTAGCAACAGTAACCCACTCAGAGTATGTACCATTAATAACCACCCTCTGTTTCCTATCACTGAGCCAGTTACTTACCCACATACACACATTCTCCCCCAGCCCAAGCATTCTCATTTTATGTACCAGCCTTTTATGTGGCACCGTATCAAATGCTTTGGAAAAATCAAGATATACGACATCCAGCGATTCACCCCGATCCAGTCTTGAGCTCACCTCCTCATAAAAGCTGATCAGGTTAGTTTGACAGGACCGATCCCTTGTAAACCCGTGCTGATATGGAGTCATACACTTATTTTCATTGAGATACTCCAAAATAGCATCTCTTAGGAAACCCTCAAACAGTTTACACACAACAGAAGTTAAACTAACAGGCCTATAATTCCCCGGGTCACTTTTTGTCCCCTTTTTGAATATTGGCACAACATTTGCTATGCGCCAGTCCTGGGGAACAGACCCTGTCACTATAGAGTCCTTGAATATTAGAAATAGGGGTCTGTCTATTACATTACTTAACTCCCTTAGAACGCGGGGGTGAATGCCATCTGGACCTGGTGATTTGTCTATTTTGATTTTTTTTAGGCGGCACTGCACTTCTTCCTGGGTTAGACAGGCGACATGTACTGGGGCAGTTATCTCATCCTGCTGTATATTACCTGGCATTTCATTTTCCTCTGTGAATACAGGAGAGAAGAATATATTTAATAGATTAGCTTTTTCCTGATCCCCGTCTATAACTTCTCCTTCATTACTTTTTAAGGGGCCAACGCTTTCATTTTTAACCTTTTTACTATTTATATAGTTAAAGAACATTTTGGGGTTTGTCTTACTCTCTTTGGCAATGAGTCTTTCTGTCTCCACTTTTGCTGCTTTTATCTGATTTTTACATATTTTATTTTTTTCCCGATAGCTTTTTAGTGCTTCCTCACTGCCTTCCTGTTTTAGTAGCTTAAATGCCTTTTTTTGCCATTTATTACCCCCTTTGCATTTTTATTTATCCACATTGGTTTTCTCTTGTTCCTGACTCTTTTATTCCCATACGGTATGTACCTTTCACAGTGAGAATTTAAGATATCCTTAAAAATCTCCCATTGAGTGTCTGTACTCTTGTTTTTGAGGACATTTTCCCAATTTACAGTGTTAAGGGATTCTCTTAGTTGATCAAACTTTGCCTTCCTAAAGTTCATAGTTCTTGTGGCTCCTCTAAGAGTTTCCTTATTGAAGGACAAGTTATAATGTATCATATTGTGATCACTATTTCCTAGATGCCCCCTGACCTGCACATTAGTAACTCTGTCAGGTCTGTTGGTTAATATTAAGTCCAGTAGGGCGCCCCCTCTGGTCGGGTCCTGTACCATTTGGGACAGATAATTATCCTTACTTATAGTCAGAAACCGGTTTCCTTTATGAGATTCACAGGTCTCTGTTTCCCAGTTTATGTCGGGATAGTTAAAGTCCCCCATAATAACCACCTCATTGTGATTTGCTGCCTTGTTTATTTGCTTTAATAATTGATCTTCTGCTGCTTCCATTATATTTGGTGGCTTATAGCAAACCCCGATCAGTATTTTATTATTTTTCTTTCCATATATTTCTACCCATAATAACTCCACATTATCATTTCCCTCACATATATTCTCCCGCAGTGTGGCCTTTAGGCTGGACTTTACATAAAGGCAAACTCCTCCCCCTTTTCGTTTTTTTCGATCCTTCCTGAATAGACTATAACACTGTATGTTAACCGGCCAGTCATAGCTATCATCCAACAATGTCTCTGTTATACCCACTATGTCATAGTTTTCTTCAGACATTATTAACTCCAGTTCGTCAGTTTTATTGGTCAGACTTCTGGCATTAGTAAGCATACAATTTAGAGGTGTATGGTTTTTTTCCCTATGAAGCCTATCCCTATTGACTATTCTAACCCCTCCCTCCGCTCCACCCCCAGGTACATTTATAAGCCCCAGCTTTCTATCTACATTATCTTCCCCTTCTATATTGTAGTTTCCCTCCCCCCCTTTACCTAGTTTAAACACTCCTCCACCCTTCTGGCCATCTTTTCCCCGAGCACAGCTGCACCCTCCCCATTGAGGTGCAGCCCGTCCCTACCGTAGAGCCTGTATCCGACAGAGAAGTCGGCCCAGTTCTCCATGAACCCAAACCCCTCCTTCCTACACCAGCTTCTGAGCCACTTGTTTAGCTCCCTAATCTCCCGCTGCCTCTCTGGTGTGGCACGTGGTACAGGTAATATTTCAGAAAATACTACCTTGGAGGTCCTTGCCTTAAGCTTGCTACCTAAGTCCCTGAAATCATTTTTAGGGACACTCCGCCTACCTCTCACTTTGTCATTGGTGCCAATGTGTACCATGACTGCTGGGTCTTCTCCAGCCCCTCCCAGTAATCTGTCAACCCGATCCGCGATGTGCCGAACTCGAGCGCCAGGCAGACATCACACTGTTCGGCGATCCCGGTCTTTGTGACAGATCGCCCTGTCTGTCCCCCTAATAATTGAGTCCCCCACTACCAGCACCTGTCTGGCCTGCCCTGCGCTCCTCCTTCCCTCCTTACTGGAGCAGACACCCCTCTGGTGGTCAGAGGCAGTGACTTGCTGCAGTACTGCTAACTCTGAACTAACATCCCCCTCATCTGCCAAACGGGCAAACTTGTTGGGGTGTGCTAGATCAGGACTAGCCTCCCTGGCGCTTTTCCCCCTACCCCGCCTTCTAACTGTAACCCAGCTAGCTGCCTGACTGTCCTGTACCTCCATCCCGCTATCCTCCCCCACCTCTACCCCCGAGAGAGCTTGCTCAGTGAGCAGCAGACTCCTCTCCAAGTTGTCAATAGATCTCAGTGTTGCCAGTTGCTCCTCTAGACTCAGGATTTGTGCTTCCAAATGAGCAACCCGCACACATCTCGCACAGCAATATGCACCCTCGAAGCGCTGCTCAAGGATTGCATACATTGAGCAAGATGTACACCTGACCGCATTGTCAAACATGGAGGACATCTTGGCAATGGGGATAGCTCAAATAACTGGCAAAAACAGACAGTAAGGTGCAATATATATATATAAATATATGGAATCACAAGGATTTATACTTTACCCTCCTTCTTGCTTTTTAACTCCTTCTTTGCTTGTAACTCCTCACTTAGAGATGTCACTTAGGAGATTCGCCCCAGCTCAGGATTCGCTTGTGTGTCCAAGCTAAATGCAACTGCAAAAGCCAAGCAGAACTCACAGAACCTCTCACAGAGAGGTTAGATAACCGCATTCGGGAGAGACACTCGCAAAGGGCTAAAAGATACGAATATAGATCCTACCCTCCAGCCCACCCCCCAGACCTTCATCACCTGTTTTACCTCCAGAGGAGCCAACTGGGAGCTACTAAACTGTCTTATACGGAAAAGAATCGTCGTTGGGCGGAAGGTTTATGTCTATATTGTGGAAAGAAAGGTCATTTTGTTCGAACCTGCCCCAACAAGCCGGGAAACTACCGTGCCCAGTCCAAGTAAAGGGGCCTTGTCTGGGTGAGCATGCTTCAGCCCCTAAATTTAAAGACTGTTTTCATGTTCCCATTTCCCTGGAATGGGGTGGGACGAAGATTTCTTCATCAGCGATGATAGACTCTGGAGCTTCTGGCTCCTTTATTGATAATAATTTTGCTCTCCTTCATAAGATTCCGCTCGTCAATGTATTTCCTCCCATCGCCATTTCTGCCATCGATGGTCGACCGTTGCAACCTTCGTTCATTACACAACAAACTTCTACCGTACTGCTCTCCGTGGGATTATTTCATCAAGAAACCATATCGTTCCACGTAATTTCGTCTCCTGCATGGCCTTCCTTGGCTTCGGCTTCACAATCCTTCATTCAACTGGCGATCCGGGGATATTCTTGGATGGGACCAGAAATGTTCAACTCAATGTCTTTCCAGAGTTGTTTCTAGGAAGACCTCCATTCGATCTATATTGTCTACAGCGGTGCCTTGGTCTTATCAGGAATACCAGGATGTATTTGATAAAAAACAGGCCGAAGTGTTGCCCCCTCATAGACCGTACGATTGTCCTGTTTAATTGCTTCCGGGCACTATGCCTCCACGGGGACGTATCCATGCCTTGTCTTTACCTGAGTCGCAGGCGTTAGAAGAATATATTAAGGACAATTTGAATAGGGGATTCATACGTAAATCTACCTCCCCTGCCGGAGAAGGTTTTTTTTTCATTACTAAGAAAGATGGGGGATTACGGCCATGCATTGACTATAGAGGTCTGAATCGTATAACTATTAAAAACAAATATCCACTTCCCCTCATTCCTGAGCTTTTTGACCGCTTACGTGGCTCCACTGTTTTTACGAAATTGGACCTTCGTGGGGCATATAACTTGATACGTATTCGGGAAGGTGATGAGTGGAAGACTGCCTTCAATACTAGAATGGGACACTACGAATATACGGTCATGCCCTTCGGACTGTGTAACGCTCCGGCTGTGTTTCAAGAATTCATCAATGATATATTTTGCGATATTTCTCTTCAATTCGTCATTGTGTACCTTGACGACATCCTGATTCACTCGCCGGATCTTCAATCACACCGTACCCATGTCCGGGTTGTTCTACAGCGCCTTCGTCATAACAGACTGTATGCTAAACTTGAAAAATGTTTGTTTGAAGCTTCCTATGTTCCGTTTCTGGGATTCATAATTTCTGCGGCAGGATTTGAGATGGATCCCACCAAGTTGTCGGCCATCTCCGATTGGCCTCAACCTCAAGCTTTACGTCCCCTGCAAAGATTTTTAGGGTTTGCTAACTACTATAGGAAGTTCATTAAAGATTTCTCTAAAATCGTACACCCCCTTACCGCCATGACGAAGAAGGGGGCCGACTGTAAAAACTGGTCGGATGGATCCCTTCGGGCATTTACCCGCCTTAAAAAAGCTTTCGCATCTGCTCCAGTGTTACGACATCCTGATGTCACTAAGCCTTTTGTCGTTGAAGTGGATGCCTCAGAGATCGGGGTGGGGGCTGTGCTTTCTCAAAGGAAAGACTTTAATGCGAAACTTCATCCGTGTGCTTATTTCTCCAAGAAATGTTCTCCTGCTGAAATGAACTATGATGTGGGCAACCGTGAACTCTTGGGTATCGTGTTAGCACTCCAAGAATGGAGACATCTTTTAGAAGGGGCAAGGAATACCGTCACTATTTTGACTGATCATAAAAATCTAGAATACCTCAGTCACGCCAAGAGGCTTAATCCCAGACAGGCTAGATGGTCCTTGTTCCTCTCTAGATTCAATTTTCTCATCTCTATTAAGGCCGATGCCTTGTCTAGACAGTTCGCATCCGATACTGACAATACGTCTGAACCTGAACCTATTATCTCCCCATCTCAGATTATTGCGTCAGTTTCTACTCATGTGTATTCGCCGATGTATACACGTATTCTTAAAGCCCAAAGCAAGGTACTCGTCCATAGTAAATGGCCTCAGAACGGTTTAGGGTTCTATCCTGGGCTCATTCGGCCCTTCCGGCAGGTCACCCTAGTGCTCGGCGTACTCTGGAGATTTTAGGCAGACAGTTTTGGTGGCCTGAGATAAAGGCGGATTGTGTCGATTATGTTTCTTCTTGTCACCCCTGTGCCACAGCTAAAGCGTCTCATTCTAAGCCTTCCGGGTTGCTTTTACCTTTACCTGTTCCCTTTCGTCCTTGGACCCATTTAGCAATGGATTTTATCGTTGACCTCCCTCCCTCTGAAGGTAATACTGTTATATGGGTTGTGCTTGATCGTTTTTCTAAAATGGCGCACTTTGTTCCGCTCCCTAAACTGCCTTCGGCTCCTGATTTGGTTACTATATTTGTTGATAACGTGATACGTCTACATGGTATTCCTATGCAAATAGTTTCAGATAGGGGGGTGCAATTTACGGCGGTATTCTGGAAAACCTTTTGTTCCTCATTAGGGATATCCTTGGCCTATTCCTCAGCATATCACCCCCAGACCAATGGCATTTCAGAAAGAACGAATCAGACTTTAGAACAGTTTTTACGTTTATTCATAAATGAATATCAAGACAATTGGACCCAGCTTTTGCCCTGGGCAGAATTCACTAGAAATAACACCATTCATGAATCATCATTATTTACTCCTTTTTTTTTGTAATTATGGTTATCATCCCTCCTCTCTGCCTGATTCATTTAATGACTCCCAGGTCCCAGCGGTAGACTCGTATGTTAAACAATTACCATCCGTATGGAACAAAGTCCGTGACGCCTTGTCCGCAGCGACCCTCAGATACAAACGGCATTCTGATCGTCGTCGTCGTCGTTTGGGTCCGTCCTACATGCCTAACGATCGTGTGTGGTTATCCACGAAAAATATTAAACTTAAAGTTCCCTCCATGAAACTTGCCCCTCGTTACATTGGTCCTTGTCGAATTCTGCGTAAAATTAATCCAGTAGCCTATGAACTTAACCTTCCCTCCTCTCTCAGAATGCCCCGCGTCTTTCATGTTTTCCTACTTAAGCCTCTCACCTGCAACCGTTTCACCAGATTTATTCCTCGCCCTCGCTCGGTTATAATTGATTCCCATGTTAAGTATGAGGTTCAATCCATCTTGGATTCCAAGAAAGTCAGAAACTCTGTATTTTATTTGGTTCACTGGAAGGGTTACGGTCCGGAGGAAAGGTCTTGGGTGAAGTCCAAAGATGTACATGCTCCTGCGTTACTTCGGTCCTTTCACCTCAAATATCCCACCAAGCCTGGGACGTTGCGGCCGTTGGCCGGCCCTCGAGGCGGGGGTAATGTCGCGGTCCCGGGTCCGATCGCAGTCCCGGGATCTCTTGTGCAGCGATCCGCTCGCGGGTCACGGAGACCCGAGCAAGAGAGCTCGGGCTCCGTCTCCGGCGGGCGGGCGTCCGCACATAATGTCCGTGGGGCTCGGAGTCCCAAATCTCCCTGCACTGGCAATCGGCAACCCGATCGCCAGTGCAGGAAGCAGGATGACAGGTCTGGGGATTCGGCAGTGATCAGAATAAAATCTGCTCGCTGCCTTAGGAATCCCCAGAGAGGTTTACTTACCGGTTCGCCGGTCTCCACTGGGGGCGCAGCTAATTCTCACAGCTGGAGCCGTGAGTCAGTGGGACGTCTTAGGGCACGCCCCTGACGCACTGTTTGGGGTGTGGCTTTAGGTGGCGCCAGTTTTAAAAACCCTGCAGTACTCCTCACAGTCACCCTGTTGTGGTCTATTTCCTGAGTCTGCGTTTGAGTTTATTCTGCTACTTTTTGGTTGACCATTGGCTTTCCTGACTACCCTCTTGCCTGCTGATTATGTACCTCTGCCTGAGACTCTTGTTACCGACCCCTGGCTCGTCCAACTACCCGCTTAGTGTACCTGACCCCTGGCTCGTCTGACTACCCGCTTCGTGTACCTGATCCCTGGCTCGTCTGACTACCCGCTTAGTGTACCTGACCCCTGGCTCGTCTGACTACCTGCATCGTGTACCTGATCCTTGGCTCGTCTGACTACCTGCATCGTGTACCTGACCCCTGGCTGTTCCTATCATCTGCTGCTTGCTGCACCTCGTTGCTTCAGCTCAGTATCTACCTTTCTCTGCTATCACTGCGGCTTCTTCACGGTTGGGATCATCCTGAGGTTCCTGTTCTGAAGATCTCCTGTGGTGAGTGCCTTTTGGTGCTAGCATACGTGACAGAAGTCTCCCATTCATACTAAGAAACCCTGTTTTACCTTCTGAACTTTTCCTAGTAAATTAGTCAGATAGCGAGCTGGAGAGGTATTAGGTGCATATACATTTACTAGTGTGAATAATATATTATTAATTTCAGCAATAGCTATAATATATCTACCATCGGAATCAGTTTCTACATATTTGAATTTTAAGTCCAGATCTTTAGAAAATAATATGGCTACACCTCTTTTTTTCTTTGTTTTTATTGATGCCCTTATGGAATGCGGAAATCTCTGATTTCTTAAAATAATATTATCCACAAGGCGCCAGTGAGTTTCCTGGAGGAAACATATATTCATTTTTTCTTCCCATAACCTTTGTAATACTATATGGTTTTTTTGGGTAGAATTAAGGCCTTGGGTGTTTACCGAATCTAATCATCCTTAATTAGTTTAACAATCTTACTTATTCTCCCAATGAGTCTCACACTGTATATCTTTTGTGTAGTATAAACATGGAATCCACAGAACGACAAAACAACATTTAAAAACAATAAACAAATTAGTAGGAATAACATCCACCGATGTATCTGCCTACATCCGCACCGTTTCTCCCCTCTCATAGTGCGGATAATTGGTGCCATCAAACAGATGGCAATTGGAGTCTAGGTATAAGTTATTAACTAATTATAAATATGCCCATATTAATTCCTAAGAGAACAAGGAGAGAAAAAAAAACAAAAAACATAATGCCTCATATGACTTGTGTCATATAGATTCGAGTGCAATGCTCAATGTACACCCTGAAATACGATAAGTCTAAACTAAATTAATTATCTCAACCTAGCTATTAATAAATGACTATTAGCTGAATATATTCATATCTGAAAATAATTTCATATGTGTATTACTTATAATATTAGTATCGTGTATTAAATTGCTTTTATACCAAGAGTTAATAAGTGCTTATTTATTTATGTCGGTAAACCTAAGTCACCTATAATAATAGTGATATGTTCATGCAGTATCCTAAGTAAAAAAAAAATAAAAAAAAATAAGCCATCGTTTAAATTTAAGCAAGTGTGTATCTGTAAAAACTATATGTCCTAGCTACTTCAATTAGCTTAATATGCCCAATAAGTATGTGTCTATTTTTATGTAAGCAAACGCTTCCTATTAGTCCTCCATGAATTCAATATAAAATAGTGCAAAAAAATTATTTATATATGGCAATTTTAATTTTTGCATAATAAAAAAAAAACCCCAAAAAAACATAATGCCTTAAATGAATTGTGTCATATAGATTCGAGTGCAGTGCTCAGTGTACACCCTAAAATGGGATAGGTCTAAACTAAATTAATTATCTCAACCTAGCTATTAATAGATGACTATTAGCTGGATATATTCATGTCTGAGAATAATTTCATATGTGTATTACTTATAATATTAATATCGTGTATTAAGTTGCTTTTGTACCAAGAGTTGATAAGTGCTTATTAATTAATAAGTGCTTATTAATAATAGTGATATGTTCGTGCAGTGTCCTAAGTAAAAAAAAAAATAAAAAAAATATGTAACAATAATTAATTTAATTATCTCGTCCTAGCTAATTAGTAAATAACTATTGGCTAGAAAAATTTGTGTCGAAAGTTAATATCACGTGTATATTGCTTATAATATTAATATCGTGTTTTTATGGTGTCCTAAATCAGGAAAAAAAAAAAAGTTAATTAATTCTTTTCTCTTGTAGCCATTTCTCCAAATTCTCAGGTGTATTGAGGTCCAAGTTTTAAATTCATATGTAAGCGTAATTTTAGTCGGAAAAGTCCATCTGTATCGGATATTGTTTTTCCTCAAAATGGTTGTAAGATGCGCGTACTGACGTCTTCTTAATCGTGTAAGGTAAGAGAGATCTGGAAGGATTTTAATTTTCTTATACGGTTCTGACAGTGGATTCACTCTATACATTCTTAGAATCTTCTCTTGGATTTGGAGGTTTGCACAACCCATCAAAATATCACGGGGTATTTCTGAAGGCAAATCTGGTGCTTTTGCAGGTCTGTAAAAACGGTCCCATATAGGTATATGGGCTTCTTGAGTGATCCCCAATTTTAAGAATAAGTCTTTAAGAAACTTTTCTAAAGTGTCATTTGTTAAACTCTCCGGAATTCCTCTTATTCTCAGATTGATTCGTCTTGCACAGTCTTCAAAATCTGCTATTTTCAGTTCCAAAGCCTCTATTTTTGTAATGTGTAATGTTATCTTGATGAGACAGGTCTTGTATAATTAAATTTTCTAGTTTCTCTTCATTTATTTTCACCCGTGTGGTAACGGATAGTAAATCAGTTCTTAATCCCTGCATCTTTATTTGTATTTCAGATTTTATTTTCTCAAATTGATCATCCAGAGCCGTTTTGAGTTGCTCTTGAATTATGGGGGTTAAATCTCCTGCGGGAGCTGAATTGATTTTTTGATGTTCTTCCTCCCCAGGGCTTGTATTCAATGTTTGTTCCAATACTGATCTTTCATTCTCGGGTTTAGAGGCTTGTGGTGAAAAAAAGGATAATCTTTTCTCAGGTTTGTCTTTTTTCTCGTCCCTTTTCTCTCTTCTGAGGGATTTCTCAGAGGGCTTTTTTGCCGCCATTTTTTTTTTTTTCTTTTTCCCTTTTCCTTGCCCTTTTTTCTTCTTCCCTTTTCCTTGCCCTTTTTTCTTCTTCTTCCTTCCCTCCTTCTTCTCTCCTCCCTTATTCCCTTCTTTTTCTTTTCCTTTCTCTTCTACTCTATACTTATCCTTCGTTTCTTTATTTTTTTCTTCTTCTTTCTCTTCCTACTGAGGTGTCTATAACTAAGTAGCACTCTATTTTACATTTATGAGTCTTTTCTTCTTACATAATTCAATGAAATAGGTGGTGTTAGAGTAATATATCATATATAGCTTATGTGTAGTAATAATGCTGATTATCACGTATATTACTCTTAACAGAGAAAAAAAAAAAAAGAAGAAAATTTGTTGAACAGCCCAAATTTTTAGAGAATGCCACACTAACAGTCCATAAGAAATATCAGATTTTGTCCACAAAGTTATCCACAGAATATCCAGTAATTCAGCAATGAATTCAGAGCAAATAAGCAAAGTCGGTAAGAAAAAAAAGAAAGTCGGAGAAAAGAGAAAATCCACTTATCTGAGGGATGTAGTCATTTCCAGGTATCTATGACAGCATATATTGAAGTTGAAGTTTAGTAATTCAGGGCCTCAACCGGCACACGCATCAGGATGCAACCTCCACAGATCATACAGCCGTCCCCCCCGCAGGTCAATCCTCTTCTTCACCGGACCGGACCGCAGCTCTCTTCATGTAACTCCCGGTTACACACAAAAAAAAAAAAAATAAAAATAAAAATCCCACCTCTACGGGTGAAATCGTACGGGAGCGGCCTGAAGTATGGCTCTGGTAGCGCCGTCCGCGGCGATTGCGGCGGTAACAGCCTCAGCGACAATTGCAGCGGCGATTGTAACAGCCGCAGCAGTTATGGAAGTCCCAGTGGTCCCGGCATATGCAGAGTTAGCGGCGGTGGCGGCAGTAACGATAGGTATAGTAAAGCCGGCAGTGCCGACAGACTCTCGATACGCCGCAGGATTTGCTGGGCCTATCGCGCCCTAGACTCCTTTGCCACGAGCATGTGCTACGTCATGGCTCCACCCCTCCAGAGAAGATCAATACTTTGAGATGCATGCACCGGAGATCTGGCACCATTCAGTGTGTCTTATCTTTTATATATCAAGGGACTAATGGTACACATTTCTGATATGTGTGATATGTTACTAGTAAGGGAATTGATTCCACTAATAATGGGATGTCCTGGTGGGTGAAATTCTGTATTTAAAAAATGTAATTCATTCTCATTTAAAACCTTCCTGTAACCTGTAATACATTCTTGTAGGATCCATCGGTAATTTTTTATATGTGTTATCGTCATTTAGAATACGAAAAGACTCTTCAATGACCTGTCCATAATGACCGTGGCACCCCCTTTATCTGCTGCCTTTATCACTATTTGTTTGTTTTCCTTTAATTCTTAGGAATATCATTTCTAGATAAAATAATAATAAACACACTTATACACAATAGCTTGGAAAATAGTATTTATTTATTTATTTCATTTCACTTTATTTGTTTATGGTTGCTCTGGAGAGCACTTTGGGAAAATGTTCCTATATATTCACAAATAATTATAGGCCACAATGGGACATCCATTTCTTTGATATTTGATTCCTTCCACATTAATCTTTTTGTACCCTGATCGGTGTTCATTATTTTTTACTGCACATTCCGCTGTCCCGCTGGTGGAGATCCAGGAGTACAGGAGGGAGGAGGCCCACTGCATCGTTTACTTTACTATGAGAACAGAGTCTTCAGTAAACTTTATTTATGGATGAGGAAGGTCAGCCTACCATTTATACAGTCATCGCAGGGGTAGGAAGAAAATATGTTGGTAGACACTGGAGCATCCCAGGGTCATAAATTGGGATTGTTCGGTCATTCGTCATTCCACGTCTACGTCCCCAATTAATGGAATTATTTAAATCTCATGTCATTCTGTCCTTCCCCCGGATATTTTGTTGCAGGATTTGATCTAATTACTTCCTTCCTGACATGGTAATTAGATCATGTGATATTTGTCTTGCCCCTTTTCTTACTTGTGTATATATAGCTCTGTCTTTGGTTTTAATAAAAGGAGTCCTGTTTTCACCTCAACATGAGTGTTGCCTGATGTTTGGGGTGGGCTGTAGCCACTCTGTGTAGCTAAGCTTCGGATAGCCACAGTGCCAATGCAGCTTCGGTGCAGCAACGTCACCCCTTCTATCTACAATGCTGGTTCTGCCTGGCGCTGAAGGGGTTACTTGTTGGTGTCCCGGCAGGAGGAAGCAACGTTTGGCGGGAGTACCCAGTCGGGGTACAGGTCGGTCCCGTCCCACCACACACATCAACATCCATGTTCACACACATACATTCATGCTCACATACACATATCCATGCTCACAAACTCCCATTTGCAAAGACTTCCACACTCTCTCACACACACACTTACACATATACATCCATTCTCACACATACACATTCACGCTGTCACACAAACACACATACATGCTCATACCCCATACACATTCATGTAAACACTTTAGGAATCTTGGAGAAAGTGTTAATTAATAGTTTATCCCTTCTGACAAACCAAGGAAAAACATTTACTGCTGTATCCTTCAGATATCACCTCCAGCTAAAGACCCTTGATAACTGGCATTTCCATCCTGGAAACGACTGAGGGACAGCAAGTAATGATCAGAAACACGACAAGTCAGAAATTTTAAGAAAAAGTCGAATTAGGTGAAATGGCCAGCTCACCAGCCCGCAAAAATCCACAGAATGCCAAAAACATAGCAGCTTTGAGCACTATGCATGTATTTGGACTAAAGGGATGTGCATTTAAACAGTTTACCAAAGCCCTGAAACGACTGGGGGGCTTCACTGGCTTGGTCTTTTGCAGACCTTTTAGTAAGGTTTTGACCGCGTGAGAAGAAATCAGAGAGGGTTCGTTCGGGAAAAACAACAATATATGATGTTCCACTCCTGTTAGGTAAAGCTTTATTGTACCATATGAAAGGGCTAGGGTAGAATGGCAATAGGGAGAGAAAGCTAGGAGACTGAATAAAATGCTAACTGAATAAACATTGGAGGGAGAGGATGAATGTACAAAACTACAAAACAGGGACCAGGCTCTATCGTATGATTTTGTGGTGTTGCTGGACAACGCCCTTGTGATAATATGACAAGCTGTGTCCAAATACTTTTTAAGGCTAAAATGAGCTCGTTGAAAACCGGAGCAGCAGTTAGGAAATTAAAGCGAGATAGAGCATCAGCCGCTATATTCTGCACTCCCGGCACATGAGAAACATACAATGGAGAACTTGTGATATACAGATAACCAGGTAAGTTTACGCATAAACCACATACTGGGCACTGAAGACCCATTATTGACAATTTCGTCAGTGGACATGTTATCTGAAGGAGACTGTTTCACCTGTCCATGTACTGCTCCAGACTGCCCCTTCCGCAACAATAGGATATATTTCAAACAACAATGTCATACATCTGGGAAGGCCATTCCTCAGCTATCCATTGATAAATACAGTGAAGGGAAAAATTATTTGATCCCCTGCTAACATGATCACTCAGATCAGATGAATCATTCAGATGTTCATTGGCAAACTTCAGACAGGCCTGTACATGTGCTTTCTTGAGCAGGGGGACTTTGTGGGTGCTGCAGGATTTCAGTTCACGACGTAGTGTGTTACCAATTGCTTTCTTGGTGACTATGGTCCCAGCTGCCTTGAGATCATTGACAAGATCCTCCCGTGTAGTTCTGGACTGATTCCTCACCATTCTCATGATCACTGAAACTCCACAAGATGAGATCTTGCATGGAGCCCCAGAGCGAGGGAGACTGACAGTTATTTTGTGTTTCCGCACCAATTGTTGTCTCCCTCTCACCAAGCTGCTTGGCGATGGTCTTGTAGCCCATTCCAGCCTTGTGTAGATCTACAATCTTGTCCCTGACATCCTTGGACAGCTCTTTGGTCTTGGTCATGGTGGAGAGTTTGGAATCTGATTGATTGCTTCTGTAGACAGGTGTCTTTTATACAGGTAAAAAGAGAGTGCTCCTAATCTCAGCTCGTTACCTGTATAAAATATACCTGGAAGCCAGACATCTTGCTGATTAATAGGGGATCAAATACTTATGCAAATCAATTTATAATTTATTTGAAATGCGTTATACTGTATTTTGTTGTTGTTATTCTGTCTCTCACTGTTCAAATAAACCTACCATTAAAATTCTAGACTGATCATGTCTAAGTCAGTGGGCAAATGTACAAAATCAGCAGGGGATCAAATAATTTTTTCCTTCACTGTAGCAGAAAAACCCAGGGACGGAGTGGCATCTGTAAAAACCCTGGGTTGGGGAATAAACATGGAACGTCCATTCCACGTTCTAAGGAACCTAGCCCACATACATAGTGTCACGATCTCTCCCTTGGTGTCGGGTGCTCGCGTACGCAGGACCGCTCGCGAGCAGCCGCTACCGGGGGTGACGGGTATCCCTCTTGACGCGGGCGGTCGAGTCCTCGATCGCCGGCGTCGAGGAGTCTTGGTCTCTCCCCCGGTGACGAGTACTCGCGGGCGGAGGACCGCTCACGGGCGGAGGACCGCTCGCGAGCGCCCGGTTCCGGGGGTTACTTTTGTCTCCCGCGATGCTGACGATTGGGTTTTCGATCGTCGGCATCGAGGGTTGAAGGTGGGATCTGGGGACAGTGCTGCCGTCCAGCATCATGATGCCCGACGGAGCACTGATCCCCAGTATACGGTACTCACCCGCTCCCGGTCCAGTGGTGTTCCTCCTGTCTGTATTGATGGGGGCGCGGCTGGACGGGTCCGGAGGCGGAGTTCTGGGAGATTGCCCAGAGCTGTGATGCTCTGGGCTGTGATGCTCCAGGGGGCGGAGCTTGTAAGGGCGCCAAGTTTAAAAACCCAGGAACTGCTTCATTCTGTACCCAGTTGTGGTCTGAGTATCCAGGGTTTCTGCTGCTGTTGTTATTGCTTTAGTTTTTGACCCTTGCCTGCCTGACGATTCTTTTGCCTGACGATTCTGTACCTTATCCTGCTTATCCTGGTTACCAGTTTTTTGGCTCGTCTGATTACCTGCTGTTACTGACCTGGCTCGTCTGATTACCCGCTCTGTTACCGACCTGGCTCGTCTGATTACCTGCTCTGCTACCGACCCGGCTATCCTGTGCACGTTACTAGAATTAACCCCAGCTCAGCTCCTATTGCCTACCGGCTCCGGCTGTCGGGGCTTTTGCACCTTGCACACCAACTCGGGCCTTAATTTATCCATCTGCATCAGGCCTCCTCACTGTTGGAATCATCCCAGCCTCCACTCCCTGTCTCTAAGGGTCTCCCTTGGTGAGGGGTTTCGGAGCAGAAGAACTTCTGCGGTGAGTGCCTTGGTGTTTGTGGTCGTGACACATAGGTCAGACATGGCTGCCTGATCAATGAAAACTGAATTGTCAGTTCTATGGGATACTGACAGAAGAGACAGGAGATGGGAGATTCCCCTGACTTGGGGAATTATACACATAGCAAAATTTAGATGACCTACAAGGGACTGTAATTGGAGTTTAGAACATGTAGTGGACCTCTTAAAAACCTGGATATTATCCTGAATTCTCTGAAGCTTAACAATAGGCAAGCTGGCTTCCTATTACTATCCCCAAGAATTCTATGACTGTATCTGGACCTGCTGTCTTGTGCTGAGCTACTGGGATACCAAGCTCCTTAAACAATTCCAGTAATTTCTGTAGACTGGATGGGGACATGTCGGGTGACTCAATAGTCATAAAATGATCTAGGTAATGAATAACCATGGGGCAGCAGCAGGAGTTCAGCAGGAGCCAACACAAAGTCTCAGCTAAGGTGTCAAAGAGTTTCGGACTACTCCTAGAACCAAAAGTTAAACGGGTCGCAAAGTAGTATTTCTCCCTAAATTTAATCCCATGCAGATGCCACAAATCCGGATGAATAGGTAACAATTTGAAAGCATCCGTAATATCTGCTTTCGATAACCATGAGCCTCTCCCCGTATGGACTATGGCTTGAATAGCGTTATCCACGAAGGCATATTTAAGGGAAAACTCATCACCGGTATGAGGGAATTGATTCTGGGGCACATAGAAGAATAAGGGGCAGACAAATAAAAAATGAGTACAGCAATACCAATCAGGCTAACCCTTCAGACCAGAAAAGCAGGCGAATCAAAGGGGCCGATGACAAGACTAAAATCCAGATCCTGGATTCTCCTCTCCAGCAGCCGGTGGAGGTCTGTGCGCATCGCGCGGACAACGTCCGCTGCTGCTGCCGACACTTCTGCAGGGGCTTCTATGATGGGGCGCCGGTGTCACATGACCTTCCGGTGCTCATTCATAGAAGCCCTGGCAGAAGTGCCGGCAGCAGCAGCGGAGGTTGTCTGCGTGCTTCACACAGACCTCCGCCGGCTGCCCCTCAGGGAGGCAGAGTGGCATATAGGGGGTTAAAAGGAATATCAGGGAGGCAGAGTGACATATAGGGGGTTAAAAGGAATATCAGGGAGGCAGAGTGGCACATAAGGCACTTCTGGGGGCAGATTTGCATAACTGGGGGTAGGTTGATAAATAAAAGGAAATAAAAACAAAAAATGCATTTTTCTCAATCCTAGTTTTCATTAAATATAAAAAAATAGTTTACATGTGAATTAATATTTACTAGTAAAACTTTTTTCTTATAGGGTAGTCTTATATTCAGGCTTTTTCTTTCTTCCTAAATGAATAGGAGGGTTGTCTTATAATCAGGGTCGTCTTATAATCGAACAAATACGATATCCATCTGACTCCAGTCTGTAATATAATTTAACTGGGCAAGAGCCGCAGCTGCCTTAGCAGAAAAGGATCTGTGGTTATTTCACTTTCAGATGTAGCGCGATGACGATCCAAACGCAAACACGTTTCACCCAATCAGGCTTCTTCAGTGACGTCACTGAAGAAGCCCGATTGGGTGAAACGCGTTTGCGTGTTGGATTACGTGTTGGATCGTCATCGCGCTACATCTGAAAGTAATTCGCCTTGGAAAGGAACAGAGAGACTCAGACGCGCTACAGATTATTTTTTTAAATGTAAGCATGCTGCACTTTTTTTAATATTAAATATACATTTATACCTCACCTCCCTGCCTTTCTATTTTCGTACTGATTCGACTCGTGCTCCCGCTCTGTGGACGGCATAATACTTCGAAGAAGGGATTCGGAGAGGGCGTCCTGAAACAACTTGTTCGGCGGGAACGGAGCTGAAACTTGCTATATACTTCAATAAGTCAGAGCAAACTTATTGCACATCTCCATGTGAGTGAAACATCATATAGAGGATATACTTGATTCACATATATTTGCGGAAAGCACTATGATTTTTTGTTTCTTTTTTGTTTCCATATATTGATACATGATTTTGACACAACGAATAGAGACTGGTATTGTTTTTCGTTTATTTATATTGCACATTATATTGATGTAATAAGTAATTTACTGTCACTTTTATAATTATAGACGCACTTTATTATATTTTGTTTATTACTATAGGTATTTTGGGGTTACCCTATTAGTGTCTGCAGCATTATTCATATTCAGTTATATATATATCTATATAATTTTCTAAAAATAATTATTTAATTATACAAATATTTAGCGCCTGATCACTATTATTATTATCACCATCTTAAACATAAAGCTGTTTGCCATAAACTCTGTACCATTATCAGACCTTATACATTGTATGACTACATAGAAGGCTGTGTTAGCAATAAACCTTTACGTAGCTAACACTGCATCACTCTTGTTTTTTAGGAAATATACAAATATTGCACCAGAGTAATCATCAGTGAATGCTATTGTATATCTGAAACCCTCTTTAGCTGGTGGTTCTATAGAACCTGCAAAATCAGTCTGTACTAGCTCTAATATAGCTGTGGCTCTTGTATCTCTGTTCCTGCTCAGATTCTCTGTTCCTGCTCTGAACAAATTTTCCTTGAGTGCAGACTTCACAATTTAGATTAGACTTATCAATCTTACCCCTAATTGTCATTCCTTCTACCACATTTTGTAACTATAAATATAAAGAAAACACCAATCATGTGAAAAGTGAATAAATGAAGTCAAAAATAATACCTTACAAGTTCTGCAGCTCCCAGTAAAACACTCCTCACAAATGATGAAATGGTCAGTATATCAGAAGTGGGGAGCATGAACATGTGGGAAAAAAATTAAACAAAAATTAAACAATAGTGTAATAAGTTCAAACGAAAATAGTATGTATATGTGTAAGGTGCACTCACAAGTGTAAGATCAAAAGAAGGTACGTGTGAATTAGTGCTGGTCAGGTTCTATGTGGGCAGTAAGGACGCCAGGGCTGGCTTTGGGTTGTGCAATTATATGCCTGTAGTTTTATCTCTTGCTATGTTTCCATACATTATTATTGTATACCTGCAAATACGAGATTTGTATGTCTGATTCTATGCCTCCAGTGCTGAGTTCACATGTGAACAATAATAACAATATATATATAATTGCTAACAGCAATCAGCTAGTACATGCTGGAATCTGGGCATGCCTGGGCATGATAGGAGTGTGATTGCTGTTAACAATCATATATATATATTTTGCTGTGTTACTTACTTTAAATAAAAGTGTGAGATTTTTTTTATGGTGGGGGGTCATATTTGGTTTCGGACAGGTAAATGCTGGATATTCGGTTTCAGTCCAGAATTTTCGTTTCGGTGCATCCCTAAGCCAGACAATGAAGTGGTAGGCCTACACCACATCAATGTTTGGCTTAGTATATAGTGATAGGAGTTATGCTGCACTATTATCAGTGTCTGGCTCAATGTATAGTGATAGAGATTATGCTGTACCACCGTCAAATTTCTGCCTCAGTATATAGTGTTAGGTGTTATGCTGTACCACCGTCAATGTCTGCCTCAATATATAATGATAACAGTAATGCTGTACCACCTTCAATGTCTGCGCCAGTATATAATGATAGAAGCTATGCAGTTTTAAAGTGTTTGGGGGGGGGGTGCCACATACAGGATCCGCCCCAGGTGCCAAATACTCTAGGTACGCCCCTGGCATCGCCTCTTCTCAGCGCCACACCAGTTGTCTTTTTCCCATCTGCAAGTTCCATTAAATGTTTCTCCGGTTTAAAAGTGTCATAAAAGCTCTTACATTTTCTAATGTCAGTAATTATATGGGACGTTGCTCCTGTATCCACCATTAGTCCTTTTGGTTATTCAGGCAAACCTTTCAAAATCATTGCAATCAACAGTCACTTAATGTTTCTCCAGCATTTCTCAATAGAGACCAAATTAAAGTCTTTCCCTTCCAGGATGTCTTTCCTATAATTACCCTGAATACAACAGGCTGGAAAAATCGAAGGAGATCTGATAGAAAACTACCTGACCCCAAGGCCCCTGAAGGGGTAGGTCCAGAATTAGGCAGGACCTGTAGGGGGGAAGGGGGAACGAGCCTTCCGCATTTGTCTTAAAATGTGAGATGAACTTAAAACAGATTGTGTTTGTTTTTGTAATTTATATTAATAACACACACATTATTGTATTATTCTTATCCATATTGAATACATCATTCAAACCCATAGTGTTGGTTGGAAAAATTATATGAGCCCCTAGGCTAATGACTCCAACAATATTACATTAGAGCCAGAACTCAGCAAACATTCGGTCCTTTCAATGAAACAAAATTGCTTTAACCCCTTCACTCACCTATGGACGTACCGGTACATCCATAAAATGCATCTCAAGAAACCCCTATGGACGTTCCGATACGTCCTGACCTTCTTGCAGCGGCAGGGATCATTTGAGAGCCTGGGCTCCCCTCTGTCAGCAGAAACCAGCATCTCCTGCTATAACAGCTGCTGGCACGAGCGCTGGAAAACTGTTACTATTTTAAATGCCCGATCGCACGATTGGGGATTCCCTGCTGAAAGTCATCGGAGGAAAGGATATCCCCTGCAGGGTCTGTCTGCTGGGATATCAGATCGCTCTGATGAGGCACTAATCCCAGACACTGTTTTGCCCAATAAATGAGGATACGGAATGACAGCACAACACACAGCAATTTCATCAATCAAAACTTTAATACGGAACTCTTACTACAGCAGATAGAAAATAGTTATGTGTGTAAACTTATATGTATTTATATATGTGTGTGTGTAAAACGAGTTAAACAATCAATATCACAGCAATGAATGCTATAGTGTCAAATGTCAATACATCACCGAGCGACATCAACTCACAAATTACCAGGGACTGGAAAACCCTCAGAACAGTCTTTTCGAAGAGCCACTTGTCTTGGACCCAAGGATCCCTGGATTCATCCTGGGCTGTCCGTGCACGTTCTTGCAAAAACTGCAGGTGAAGCTTCAGGTGAAGTTGGTAGCTGCGGCCTTAGGTTTTTATAGCCATTGTGGGGACTTTCCAGAATCTTCCAGGGGTGAGTGTCATGGTGTTAGCTTAGACAGAAAAACTGTTACTTTACCATTCAAGGGAGTAGTTAGGTTTTCTGTGATTTCTCCTTTTTATTTTTATCTGTTTGGTGTAAATGATCTGTTTAACATCTGCTTTTCTGTATGCACTGTGACTAGTTTTTGTTTATAATAAATATTCTTTTATTAATAAATATTCCTTTATTAAGCTCCTTTGTCTGGTAAAGACTCACGTTACCAGATTAGATCATTTTATCGGTAATTTGAAATCACATAATTATTGTGTTAAAGTATATTGTATGGGATTTTAGTATGATTCGCTTGGGGGACCAAGGCACCCCATGTATAAATTGTCTTGGTGGTGGCAGCGTTATGATATTAGTTATATCATTATAGTTAATTGCGGGTGGTATTAAGGGTGGATATTTTTATCACTATTTGCGGTATAGGGCAGACAGTTAATTTTAACCCTTTTACCACCAGAACCAAGTCACACGTGCGCTTGGAGTAGGGTGCGTTCGTGACAGTGGTCTGAACTAGTGTTCTTAGAGAAATGTTTTTGAAATGAGTGTTTATGATAATATAGTTGAGCCTTATATCTACTATAACAAAATAAACGTATATGTAGTTAAGGTTTGTGCTCGCCCTCTGATTTCAGCTTTTCATTAAGCTGACAAAGCTGCTTCAGAAAGCCATCATTGGGTCCAATCTCCCTCTTCTGTCGAACAGTGGAGATAGCAGTTCTAACATCCATATTGTGATGCAGCATAAGATAAGCAATGACCAAAGTGGGAGAACGACTGTAACCCTCACGACAATGGACAAGCACACGACCTGAATAGAGGAAAAGAAACATGCTTCAATAAAGAAATATGTGCGTACTTATTATATTGCGCATTAACAATGTTGAATCATATGAGGTGCCGTTAGGGACATTATTTCAGTTTTTTATCTCACATATATCATATAGTGAAACGCATATATCATATAGTGAAACGCATATATCATATACTGAAACGCATATATCATATACTGAAATGCATATATCATATACTGAAACGTATATATCATATAGTGAAACGCATGTATCATATACTGAAACGCATATATCATATACTGAAACGCATATATCATATACTGAAACGTATATATCATATAGTGAAACGTATATATCATATACTGAAATTTTTCATATATCATATAGTGAAACGCATATATCATATACTGAAACGTATATATCATATAGTGAAACGCATATATCATATACTGAAATTTTTCATATATCATATAGTAAAACGCATATATCATATACTGAAATTTTTCATATATCATATAGTGAAACAGATGGAGTGAAATTTGTATATATATAGACTGAAAAAACGCTTATATCATATAGTGAAACAGATGGAGTGAAATTTGTATATATCATATAGTGAAACAGATGGAATGAAATTTGTATATATCATATAGTGAAACAGATGGAGTGAAATTTGTATATATCATATAGTGAAACAGATGGAGTGAAATTTGTATATATATATACTGAAACTGGTCATCAGTCACATGATCATGACCCTGCCAGGTTGACTCCGCCTCCTAGAGCTCATTCTGCACTTGCTGGTAAGCAGTGTAGGCCTCTGCATTGAACTGGGTAAGTTTTTCTTCCCATTGTTTTTGTACATTTGAGCCCCTTTGCTTAATTTGTGATCATTTTCCTCATTTTGAATTGTGTATTATATACATTTATGTTAGTATCTGTGAAATGGTTTTACTGTGGTTCAATTAGTTTCATTGCTAATGCTTGTTCAAGATGGCATGATGCTATCATGTGAGGTTTTGGATGGGGGTTCTGGGGTGAGATGGGGACTTGCTTGTTTTGATCTTTTTTGGGCATGTGAATTAATGATGATTTTGGGGGTTCGTGGGGTTACATGTGGATGTGCTGCCTTGAGATGGTCTGTTGTGGGATTAGTGGTTTTGGGAGGTGGAGGAGGTGTTTGTTTTTATTACTTCAGGTTTTTTTTTAATACATTTTGCCATTTCATTATGTTTCTTGTTGTGTTGGGTTTTTAAATTTTTCTTTTCCTTTTCAGGCTCTGTGTAGGACTTGTTTTTCCAGACACATTGAAGATTATTTCTAAAAGGTATGTGATGCATTAACCATTCCTTAAATGTACAGAACACAAAACATAGTGACATATAGGGGGCACATAGTGAAATACAGTGGTACACTATAAATATAGGGACACACAGGGTGGTACATAGACAAAAATAAGGACATCAAGTATAGAGACACAGGAGGACACAATATAAATATAAAAACACATGGGGGCACAGAAACATAGGGGCCCACAGACAAACAAAATAAAAACATAGGTACACAGCGTCACACATATATACAGGGAGACACACAAAGACACTCATAGGGACACATAGAGACCAATACGCACAGGAACACACAGGGTTACATAGAGGGGTACGCTTGAAAAGTAGTTCATTTGCATATCAAAATACAGGTAATGTCATAGACATGAGGAAACCTTTTCCTAATTCATGCATTTGCTTACATATCTGTTGATACAATGTATAGATTATTCTTTATCATTATTTACACATTTAATATGGCTACATCACATAGAGAGTGGCCTTACTTTGTGAATTACAAAAGGTAGAAAATACCTACAAATTGTTGCGTCTCCCATTCCAAGTGTCACTTCTTGCTTGAGCTCAGTATACTTTTGATGCTCAATTTCTGATTGATTTATCTTTATTTTTTCGTTGTTTTTGAAGAAGATTTTACAGTTTGGTCACCCTCCATGTCCTTGTTCCTGGAGCTCAGTTTACCCCCACATCTTACAGTGTATTAAAGATATTAATATTGTAATTAATGACTTTTTTTTTTAATACATTTTTTAAAGCTATTTTAAAGACGACCATCAATAACCTTTGGACACCGCATTTGATGTTGTAATACTTTATTTTTTTTATTTGATTTAAAAAAAAGTGTTTTTGTTCATTTATATTTCATTTTATTACATTTGTAAATACAACAGATGATACTTTGGAATTCTTATTAGAGTTAAAGCAATGCTTGTCTGCAGTACAAATACATGCTTTCTCAAATGATTGCAACATTATTGAAAATCTAAATAGGAAATTAGACGATTACTTAAGAATTTTAAGTGCATAATTGTTTGTTTGCACTCTGTGATAATTCTTTTTTTAATTTTTTACAGGCTCAAATCCCATTGGAGGACGCCTATTGGAGACCAACATTTCTTAGCTCCTCGCTTGGTAGTGACTGGCAGGCGGGGATGTCCAAGATATGATATAAACATGGAACATATTTCTGCTTTGTCAACTCTTGGTTTTCGTTGGCAAACAATTTCTAAATGTTTTGGTATTAGCCGTTGGACTTTCTATTATCATAGCCAAAGAACTGGATTTTGAAGACCCCGGTTATCAAATATTTCTGATTCTGAACTTCAAAATCTTATATGTGAAATTCTCATCACTACTCCAAAATGCAGGAGAAGTCTATCTAATTGGTAGCTTAAATGCAAGACAAACTCGAGTTCAGCAGTGTTTAATGTTTATTGACCCGGTTGGAAGAACAATCAGAAGAAGATCAGCTATCCAGAGAAGAGTTTCTAATGTATTATGCTCTAATCAATTATGGTAAATTTTAATTTAAGAATTTTATATTTTGTAATAAAAAATATAATATTGTATAATTCCCTTAAAAATTGTAAATATATGATATATAAATTATATAATTATACCATGCTTACGATCTATCCATTGTCTCAATTATTATCTTTGTTAACATGTTTTTCTTTCTTAAAATGGTAACAGCACATGAAGAGAGTCCTTACATTTGTGAATTAAATTCATCACGCTCTGCCCCCGTCCCCCAGACTTACCACTGCATCCCCAGACTCCATGGTGTCTAGCGGGGGCAGCCACTGGATGTGCTCAGTTATACTGGTGCTTCCTGTATCTCGTGAGCCCCTCCGTTTTTCAAGTTATTTTTCTCCTGTGTATCCTGGTATCTGACCCTGGTCTGCTTAAAGGTTCTCATGTATTTCTGGCTATCCCAACGACTCTGAGTACCTCTGGCTTCCTGACCCCGGCTTTCTCAACGGCTCCTGTGTACCCCTGGCGTCCCGACCCTGGTCTACTAAACGGCTCCGCCCTGGCCACCCGTGCTTACAGCTTACGCCCTGTTATCCTCACCAGGCCCCTTGTGCGCGTTCTGTACTGAGCAAGTGTGTTCCATTCCTGCATTCCGGATTCCTCCTGGTAAGACGAACGGTACAGTCAGAAGTGATTGAGGCACCTCCATTTTTCATTCATCAGTAACAGAAGCTTTTATCAATTTTCTTATTCATTAAACACACCGGAGGCAGTGGCAAGGGACAATGGGCACTTCGGCAGGAGGGGCGGCGCTTCTACAAGTTGTTCCAGCGCCGCCTTCTCCTACATACTCTGTGCTCGAAGGGAAGGAGGGCGGGACAGCCCTGGGTTCAGTTGAAGGGGCGACGCTTACAGCGCCTTCTCCTTCAACAGAGAGTAGTAAGGAAGGCGCGGGAGGTGGATCTTCAGGCATGACGTCATCCCTATAAAACCTCTGAGCACCCTTATGCTGCCTGTACGCTGATCCCGGATTGTTCTTTGACCCTGCCTATTGATTGCTGCCTGGACCTGACAACGGATTGTTCTTTGACCCTGCCTATTGATTGTTGCCTGGACCTGACCACGGATTGTTCTCTGACCTTGCTTTGGATTGCTGCCTGCCTAGACTTTTGGTTTGCCTATTGACTTCCTCTCAGTTTCTTGGGAATCTCTCTAGACGCCCCTGCATATTGGACTCCTCCCTCGCCCGCACCCCAGGTACCTCATGGTACCTTACAACAGGAGATGCGTTGACTACAGCTTCCTCACCTCATAAACCACATAGGTAATTTAGGTACACTCTATTCAGGTATACGTTATGAAAGTGAATAAAAAAACCTGTAAATATTCTGGGGAAAAAAAGAATAAATGAAAAAAATTTTTTTTTTTTTTTAAATGCATAACACGGAGCTTCAACAGTGAACATCCTCTCTGTGAGGAGGTAGAATACAAAACTAAGCTCCGTGAGGAAGCGGCAGTTGGAAGGAGAGGAGCTGAAAGCTTGTGGTTGTGTACTTCCTCTCTGAGTGTGATGAATTTAATTCACAAATGTAAGGACTCTCTTCATGTGCTGTTACCATTTTAAGAAAGAAAAACATGTTAACAAAGATAATAATTGAGACAATGGATAGATCGTAAGCATGGTATAATTATATAATTTATATATCATATATTTACAATTTTTAAGGGAATTATACAATATTATATTTTTTATTACAAAATATAAAATTCTTAAATTAAAATTTACCATAATTGATTAGAGCATAATACATTAGAAACTCTTCTCTGGATAGCTGATCTTCTTCTGATTGTTCTTCCAACCGGGTCAATAAACATTAAACACTGCTGAACTCGAGTTTGTCTTGCATTTAAGCTACCAATTAGATAGACTTCTCCTGCATTTTGGAGTAGTGATGAGAATTTCACATATAAGATTTTGAAGTTCAGAATCAGAAATATTTGATAACCGGGGTCTTCAAAATCCAGTTCTTTGGCTATGATAATAGAAAGTCCAACGGCTAATACCAAAACATTTAGAAATTGTTTGCCAACGAAAACCAAGAGTTGACAAAGCAGAAATATGTTCCATGTTTATATCATATCTTGGACATCCCCGCCTGCCAGTCACTACCAAGCGAGGAGCTAAGAAATGTTGGTCTCCAATAGGCGTCCTCCAATGGGATTTGAGCCTGTGAAAAATTAAAAAAAGAATTATCACAGAGTGCAAACAAACAATTATGCACTTAAAATTCTTAAGTAATCGTCTAATTTCCTATTTAGATTTTCAATAATGTTGCAATCATTTGAGAAAGCATGTATTTGTACTGCAGACAAGCATTGCTTTAACTCTAATAAGAATTCCAAAGTATCATCTGTTGTATTTACAAATGTAATAAAATGAAATATAAATGAACAAAAACACTTTTTTTTAAATCAAATAAAAAAAATAAAGTATTACAACATCAAATGCGGTGTCCAAAGGTTATTGATGGTCGTCTTTAAAATAGCTTTAAAAAATGTATTAAAAAAAAAAGTCATTAATTACAATATTAATATCTTTAATACACTGTAAGATGTGGGGGTAAACTGAGCTCCAGGAACAAGGACATGGAGGGTGACCAAACTGTAAAATCTTCTTCAAAAACAACGAAAAAATAAAGATAAATCAATCAGAAATTGAGCATCAAAAGTATACTGAGCTCAAGCAAGAAGTGACACTTGGAATGGGAGACGCAACAATTTGTAGGTATTTTCTACCTTTTGTAATTCACAAAGTAAGGCCACTCTCTATGTGATGTAGCCATATTAAATGTGTAAATAATGATAAAGAATAATCTATACATTGTATCAACAGATATGTAAGCAAATGCATGAATTAGGAAAAGGTTTCCTCATGTCTATGACATTACCTGTATTTTGATATGCAAATGAACTACTTTTCAAGCGTACCCCTCTATGTAACCCTGTGTGTTCCTGTGCGTATTGGTCTCTATGTGTCCCTATGAGTGTCTTTGTGTGTCTCCCTGTATATATGTGTGACGCTGTGTACCTATGTTTTTATTTTGTTTGTCTGTGGGCCCCTATGTTTCTGTGCCCCCATGTGTTTTTATATTTATATTGTGTCCTCCTGTGTCTCTATACTTGATGTCCTTATTTTTGTCTATGTACCACCCTGTGTGTCCCTATATTTATAGTGTACCACTGTATTTCACTATGTGCCCCCTATATGTCACTATGTTTTGTGTTCTGTACATTTAAGGAATGGTTAATGCATCACATACCTTTTAGAAATAATCTTCAATGTGTCTGGAAAAACAAGTCCTACACAGAGCCTGAAAAGGAAAAGAAAAATTTAAAAACCCAACACAACAAGAAACATAATGAAATGGCAAAATGTATTAAAAAAAAACCTGAAGTAATAAAAACAAACACCTCCTCCACCTCCCAAAACCACTAATCCCACAACAGACCATCTCAAGGCAGCACATCCACATGTAACCCCACGAACCCCAAAAATTATCATTAATTCACATGCCCAAAAAAGATCAAAACAAGCAAGTCCCCATCTCACCCCAGAACCCCCATCCAAAACCTCACATGATAGCATCATGCCATCTTGAACAAGCATTAGCAATGAAACTAATTGAACCACAGTAAAACCATTTCACAGATACTAACATAAATGTATATAATACACAATTCAAAATTAGGAAAATGATCACAAATTAAGCAAAGGGGCTCAAATGTACAAAAACAATGGGAAGAAAAACTTACCCAGTTCAATGCAGAGGCCTACACTGCTTACCAGCAAGTGCAGAATGAGCTCTAGGAGGCGGAGTCAACCTGGCAGGGTCATGATCATGTGACTGATGACCAGTTTCAGTATATATATATACAAATTTCACTCCATCTGTTTCACTATATGATATATACAAATTTCACTCCATCTGTTTCACTATATGATATATACAAATTTCACTCCATCTGTTTCACTATATGATATAAGCGTTTTTTCAGTCTATATATATACAAATTTCACTCCATCTGTTTCACTATATGATATATGAAAAATTTCAGTATATGATATATGCGTTTCACTATATGATATATATACGTTTCAGTATATGATATATGCGTTTCACTATATAATATATGAAAAATTTCAGTATATGATATATACGTTTCACTATATGATATATACGTTTCAGTATATGATATATGCGTTTCAGTATATGATATATGCGTTTCAGTATATGATATATGCGTTTCAGTATATGATATATGCGTTTCACTATATGATATATGTGAGATAAAAAACTGAAATAATGTCCCTAACGGCACCTCATAGAATCAGGATGTAAATACAAATCTCATCAATGGGGTACACAAAGGTTTGCATTTAGGTTTGATTTAGTTTTTAAAATTCTGACCATTAGTTACTCTTTCCTTAATACAGTTTTGCATGACATGTCAAAATATACGATTAAGCCATAGAGTACCGTGGATATTACTGTTTAGTCTCTAGACCTATGGGTTCCAAAATTGCTACAAGTTTATGACATACTGCGTGTTTAGGAATATATTTCCTGAGTTTTTTTAGATAGAGTTTTTACTTTGTAATTGTGGGGATAAGGCTATCTTCCCTCTGTCAGATAAAATGGGCGGACTTTACACTTTAAAAGGAAGTGAACTCATATTAGACACATTAATTCACTGGGCTGCTAGAACAATTGCAAATAACTCCTGAGGAAGCCGGTTATCCAGTGAAGCGTGTTGAGAGAATATATCCTTGGAGAAGAATTCTGCTGCTGGACGGTGGATCTTTTCTTTTCCCTGCTTCACCCGGACTCTGTTTTTTTTGCACCTTTACACATAATTTGATATGTTAAACACTCTTGTAAGACTAAATATTTTTAGAAGCAAAGAATTAACAAGACTTTTATGATAAGCCAGTTTTCCTGTATGGATATAAGAGTGCAATAATTACCCGTACCAATACAGTCGCTTTATTGTTTTACAATATCACACTATTGCCTGTATGTCTTTCTCCTCTGTGTTTGTGTGCCTCACTGTGAAGATTGGCTACTGTTTTGAGTGCTGGAGGGAGCTGCCACTGTAGGAGAGTATATACTTATATATATATACACACACACACTCATGGTGTGTTTGCTTTTTCAAAGGTCTGAATATACCTGAAAAAAAGATTAAAGCTATTCAGAGAGCACAAAGGGTATCCATAAAATTTTTGCAGGAAACATTTCGAGAAGCCTCAGGTAAAAGATTCACATTTTTCAGTATACTATACAGCTAGCGCGCAAGGCTCCAAGACTTGGTGTGCTCAGAGCCGGCCTTAGGTGTTCTGGCGCCCTGTGCGAACTACTCCTCTGGCGCCCCCCCCCTCACTACCCCCCCATCTGCCCCTTCAAACTAGCCCCCCTCTGCCCCTTCAAACTACCCCCCCCTCTCCCTACTTCTCCTTATCCTAACTTACCTTGAGGAGTCCTGCCGGCATCTCATGTTGAGCGCCGGAATAGTCCCCATGGATATTTTTTTATAGCAGTAAATTTCAGTAGCATTGGATCTTTATTATGATGTAAGAAATGTTGAGACACGCTATGGGTGACAATTCCATTTCTAATATTGCGACAACGTTCTGATATTCTAACTTTTAAACATCTTATCGTCATACCTACATACTGTAAGCCACAAGGGCATTCTAGTAGATAAATTAAATTTTTTGAATTACAGGTAATGCTGCAGCGTAAGTTGTCTACGCGAATCGCTGCCCCAGCTACACACCAGGGGTGGGGGGGAGGATCCAGATCCAGGTCCCCTGCAGCCGTGGGGAATCTGGATCTTAGTCGTCTCATAGTCAGACCCCGATTATAAGACGAGGGGTATTTTTCAGAGCATTTGCTCTGAAAAAAACCTCGTCTTATAATCGAGCAAATACGGTAGCCACTTTGAAAAAATACACTGATGAAAAAATAACCCCATGTGGTCTAAGATTGTTCAAATTACCTACCACCTACAGAGAAGATGGCGACTTCATGAATGATTGGCACAACCAATTAGAAGGTTGTACCTTTGGCCTCATGAACCTGTTAATTCAAAAAAAGAAACAACTAGTACTAGATTTGAGGACACTCAGGAATTTAAGCAGAACTCTGTATTCATTCAAAGCAAGGTAGAGATGGAAACAAACAAGAGACAAACAGGATTATGCTAAAATTACACAAAAATAAATCATCTTTGTTACTCACCTGTCCTCGGTTCCCAGGTTGCCGCAACAGGCGCCGCGGAGGAGAGGAAGACCCCCCTCCAATGCACGGCCACCTCCACAGCAGCCGCCACGAAGGAGAGGGAGACCCCCCTCCAATGCACGGCCACCTCCACAGCAGCCGCCACAAAGGAGAGGGAGACCCCCCTCCAACGCACGGCCACCTCCACCGCAGCCGCCACGAAGGAGAGGGAAACTCCCCTCCAACGCACGGCCACCTCCGCAGCAGCCGCCACGAGGGAGACCCCCCTCCACCTCACGGCCACTTCTGCTGACGTCCTCCGAAGTGCCGCGCAGGAGAGGCAGACCTCCTGGCTCACGGTGTCCTGCTACTGCGCTCCCTAACTGCAGGCCTTTATGAAGGGAGACTTCACCACACTCAAAATGGTCGCGATTCCCGGACACCAGAAGTGATGTCATGAGGGGCTGATGGGAGATTCAGACTTCCTCCGCGGTTCTCCATTTAAACCCTTCAGACCTGTTACACCTTGCCTTCTGATGGTCGTCTATGCCTTGTGCTAGCACCCAGATAGCGTTTACCTTCCTGATTCCTCTGTTTGACCTCGGCTTGCCTGACTACGTTGTTTTCCTGTATCCTGACCTCGGCTCGTTTATTGTTTATCCTGATCTCCTGAATCCTGACCTTGGCTACGTTTATCGACTATCCTGCTCTCCGGAATCCTGACCTCGGCTTGTATGAACTGTTCTGTCCTGGAGTCCACCTGACTATGGTGTCTCCTTACTACTTGTACGAGACAACCTTTATGGAAAACCAATCACAACAAAGAATACAGAACCCATCAGCCCCTAAACAAATATCCCACTAGAGCACCATCAATTTATGACACACCTCAACAATCACCAAAAGCTCGGAATACAACCAACCACAAACTAAGGAGTAGGTCACCACTAAGGAAGAATTTGACAATCCCCTATAGTGAAGTTTTAAAAAATAATAGATTTTATCCGTTGTCCCGATAGGCCCATCACCACAGAAATAATTACAACAACAAATAAAACAGAAAAAGAACAAGGCATTTTTAATTTGACAGATAAATCTTTTAACCTCATACAAATATCCGTTTTAAGTAAAGGTCTCAAATATGCGCCCACTCGTAATTTTAATCATTTTAAAGCTTTTATCGATCTTAATAAATCACGAGAAATGTCACATTAAAAAGATTGTATAAAATGAAAGAGGATGAAGCTTTAAGCACGATAAAAAATAGAAGTACCGTTGAAAATATCTCAAAAACAAACTTAAAAGTTAAATCAAAATTCTGTCCATACCAATATAAATCTCGTGCAATACAAACCTTTGATAGGCTGGTCCTTAAAGATTTAGAAAAAATGTAAAAGAATAAATATGATTTTAATCATTTTACTAGTAAAGAAAGAAAAATACTTAAGGAATTATATGAGGACAAAAAAATTGTCGATAAAGGTGGAGGTCTGGTCATTTTAAGCAAAAAACAATATGAGGACGAAGCATATAAGCCGTTAAACGATAATAATGTATATAGAAAACTGAGCCACAACCCCATTGAACAAATAAAAGATAAAACTTAAGGTTTTGCTGTGAAAGGGACTACTAAATCAACTTATCTCAAAAGAAGAATTTAATTACATAAACAACACCAATCCAATAACACCAGTGATCTATTTCTTACCAAAAATCCATAAGAATGAAAGGAATCCCCCTGGACGTCCTATCGTGTCAGGCGTTAACTGTCCAACTTATCTAAATACATTGACATTATCCTCCAACCAGTAGTAAAAAAAAACAAAAGCTTATCTAAAAGACACAATTATTATTATTATTTTTTTTTTTTTATTAGCAAATTAAGTAGTAGATCACAACAGGGATATCGCCAGCATATATTGATTACATCAGATTTACATTACAATAATTCAAATCTAAGTTGTTCCTATTGTGAAACTACTTTCATTCATTCATCATTCATACAACATATTTCTTGATCACGTCATTGGTAGGAGGGATTAATTGCAATCATGTGTCTCACCTAAAAGGAGTCAACACATGAAGTGATGTGAAGGGATCGTTGGTGTGAGGATAATAGACTAGGACTTGTAGTCACTCTCCACGTCTAATTTGGTTTGTTTGTAAAGATATCCACGGAGCCCATATTTTATCACAGTGTCAAATTTTTTGACATCGTGAAAAAATATTTCTCCATTTTACACTGATAGTTTATTTGTGTAATGATATTATTCCAAATCAAAATATTTGGTTGTTTCCACTCCCTAGCTATACATATTTTGACTGCCAGTAAAATATTAATGCTTAGATCTCTTTGGATTTTTAATTTATAGGGAAATTCTAAATGAAAAAGAAATGTTAATGGAGAGAGTGTCCAAACAGATGACGGAAAGGACCCAGCGCGCCCAAAGATTGTGTGCAGGAGTTACGGTGCAGTAGTGGAGTTGGACAGGGCCTGGTTGCAGGGCGACCACACTCACCCAGGTGTTGAGCACCTAGGGTTGTGCAGCCACATACCAGCGCCCTGACATAGCAGCAGATGTAATCCTGAAGGAAACAAAGTGAAATCCTGAAGGCACCCAGGAACAGGCATGAGACTTCACGCAAGATTCATGTGCGGGATGCTGCAGGCTGGGAGTATGGAAGCTAAGCAGAGAAATATAGCAGAAACATAACAAGCAAGGGACAGGGAGACCAGGCACGAAACATAACCAACAAGATATACATTATTACAGAGCACAACAGTGAACAAGACAAGAAATAAACATAACCATACAAGATATACATAATACAGGGCACAACAGGGAATAAGACAGGACACCCCGCTGCCGGGGAAACAGGACAGGACACCCCGCTGCCAGGGATACAGGACAGACAGGAGGGACACATAAATACAGAAACTAGCCTAGGACTGTTTGATAACTATTGGAGATTCCGTCACATCTTATGGCCATAGTATGCTTAGCCCACCGCTACGCCAAAGTACTCCAATGACGGTGGGTCCTAACGCTAATCCCTGCTGACAAATATATACGAAACAAACCAAACATGAAATCCAAACACATAGCACAGAGACATACCTTTAGACTGCAGACTGAGACAAACAGAACACACGGGTAGGGCACACCTTATAAAGGAAACAGAGATGAAGCAAAGAGCTGAAGCAGAAGCAAGGAATGGAAGATCAGAACAGAGCAAAAGGAAATCCAGGAATGGATTGAAGCAAAACAGGGAAACTGAAACAAGAGTGAGATATGCAGCTCTGCAGCCTGGGTAGGACGTGACAGAGAGAACAATTTCTAAACCAAACAACTCTTTTAGTAGGTTTTCTGTTTTTTTGTTTGAGTGTCCCAAGTTTCTCACAGTCCCACCAAATGTGTATCAAAGTTCCTTTCGATTTATAGCATCTCCAACATCGCTCGGATGTGGTTTTATACATTTTATGAAGCTTAGAAGGCACTAGATACCATCGGTCTAGAATCTTAAAATATAATTCCTGGAGATTGATACAGTGTATTGCTTTTCTTGTGGAAGACCAAGCAGTAAACCAAGTTTGTTGATCTATGATCTTTCCTAGATCAGATTCCCATTTTACTATAGTGCTAGACTTATCTAACGTTTTTTCTTTATCTAGCATATTTATGATTTTTGAGAGAAGTTTGTTCTTATAGTTTGCTTCTAATAGTCTATCCGTTACTATGGGTGGAACAACTTTAGAATTCAAATAACTTTTTAGCCTCAAATACGTAAACTTTTCTTTGCTCGTCAACCCATATTTAAGTTGAAGATCTTCAAATCCCATTAAATGTTCTGAAGCCTTAATGTCTATTATCTTTTTTATTCCCGCCTCCAACCAAGATTTTAAATTTATATCGCTGATTTCTAGCTGTAGAATTTCCAAAGGAGTAGAGGAAGAGATTGAAATATCTGCTATAAATTTTCTTCTAATTCTAGAAGATATTTTAAGAATCCCTGTCACAATAGGATTTGCAATATTTAAGTTTTTTAGTTTCCCTGGAGATACCCAGTATAACATCAGGGGTTCTATATTATTGCAAGACCACTTCTCATAATTGTACTATCCTAAGTTTTTTTCTTTTTTTGTTTTCCAAGCATAAAGGTGGGAAAACATACACGATTCGTATATTTCTAACAGATTTGGATAATTTAGTCCATCATAAGTCATCTTTCTTTTCAATGTCTGTAACGAAATTCTAGATTTCTTGTTGTACCATACAAATTCTGAGAATATTTTATCGAATCTACGTATAGTAGAAATTTGAATCTGTAAGGGAATTGTTCTAAATAAGTAGATTCATTTTGGTAGCACATAGGCTTTCAGGACATTTATTCTCCCCATCCATGATAGCTCTATTTTAGCCCACTCCGTAAATTGTTCTTTTAAATCATTAGCTAAATTTCCATAATTAGCGTTTATAATTCTGTCAAAATCTGTCGTAAATTTGATGCCAAGATAATCTATATAATTTTTCCCCCAATCAAAGGCTAAATTGTCTTTTAGACACTTTAATTGATCATCTTCAAGATTGACAGTTGTTATTTGTGTTTTAGATATATTAATCTTATAATTTGAATAGGAACCATATTCCGTAATAATTTTAAGCAGAGCAGGAATTGAAGTATGTGGGGATGTAAGGGTTAAGAGAACATCATCTGCGTATAGTGTAACTTTGTAGTTCTGAGAATTTACTTTTATTCCCTCAATCTTGTTAGACATACTTACCATTGTGGCAAATGGTTCTATTGTTAATATATACAATAATGGTGCTAGTGGACATCCTTGTCAAGTTCCGTTTTTTATATCAAAATAATTAGAATCCAAGTATCTTCCAGATACTTTAGCTTGGGGAGAATTCTATAGAGCCATTGTATTGTTAAAAAAGGAACCCACTTTGCCAAAAGTTCTTAAAGATTCTTCTAGAAATGACCAACTAACCCGATCGAAAGCCTTCTCTGCATCTAAGGCCAAGAATATTGTTGGAGTAGATCTATAATTTACCTCATAAGATTGAAAATTTTTCGGGTGTTGTCTTCTCCGTTTCTTCCTGTAATAAAGCCTGCTTGATCCGGATGGATAAGATCAGGTAACTCCTTCTTTAATCTTTCAGCAAGTATTTTAGAGAAGATTTTAGAGCCTATAATTTTTCACACTGATAGGGTCTTTCCCGGGCTTTTGTATAGGGGATATTGTGGCTTGAAGCATCTCTAGTGGAAATTTATTTTTCTGATTTATCTCCGAAAATACTCTCAGGAGTAAAGGAGAAATCGTCTGCTCCAATGTCTGATAAAATATGGCTGAATATCCATCCGGGCCTGGGGCCTTTGTTTTTTTTAAATTTTGGATAATATCTTTAATTTCAGTTAAATTTACTGGTTTATTTAGCCGAGTTAGTGCTTCCTTAGATATTTTTGGGAGATTTAAACTAGCTAAAAACTCTAGTAGTTATTGGATTTATTTGGTTTGTTTTTTCTAATTGTGCAAGCTTTATGTAGAGGTCTGCTAGGTCTAATCCTCTTTTTTTTTTTGATCTGGGATCCTAGTTTAATCAAATAACCTCGTAAAGTAGCTTTCATAGCACACCATAATATAGCATCTGGCACGTCCTTAGTATCATTTTCACTCAAAAAATTTTGTTCTAGGCTTATTATTTTGATCGTTACAGATAGAAAGGAAGACTGGTGCATGATCTGACCAGACTATATTACCAATATGGGAAGTCTCACATATTTTTAAAGTTTTGCCGTCTGTTAAAAATGAGTCTATTCTTGAGTATGAATGATGTACTGCGGAATAGAATGTATAGTCTTTCTCATTTGGATTTTGTACTCTCCAGGGATCATATAAATCGTTCTCATGCAAAAATTTTGAAAAGGCGACAGACGATGATTTTATTCTAGAATCTAATGTAGTTCCGGGCTTTATACTTTTATCCAATCTATAATCTTGGACACAATTCATACTGATGCCGGTTCAGTGCTCAGTTGTTTTTACAACTAGCTGTATTATTTACCTGGTGCGTACCTGTTTATTCATGTTGATTCCTGTTACCGACCTCGGCTTGATTCCTGACCACGTTAACCTCTCTGCTCCTGACCCGGATTGTCTGACCATTCTCTGCCTGCTACCTGGTACCGACCTCGGCTTGATTCCTGACCACGTTAACCTCTCTGCTCCTGACCCGGATTGTCTGACCATTCTCTGCCTGCTACCTGGTACCGACCTCGGCTTGATTCCTGACCACGTTAACCTCTCTGCTCCTGACCCGGATTGTCTGACCATTCTCTGCCTGGTATCCGGTACCGACCTCGGCTTGATTCCTGACCACGTTAACCTCTCTGCTCCTGACCCGGATTGTCTGACCACTCTCTGCCTGCTACCCGGTACCGACCTCTGCTTGATTCCTGACCACGTTAACCTCTCTGCTCCTGACCCGGATTGTCTGACCATTCTCTGCCTGCTACCCGGTACCGACCTCGGCTTGATTCCTGACCACGTTAACCTCTCTGCTCCTGACCCGGATTGTCTGACTATTCTCTGCCTGCTATCCGGTACCGACCTCGGCTTGATTCCTGACCACGTTAACCTCTCTGCTCCTGACCTGGATTGTCTGACCACTCTCGGCCTGCTACCCGGTACCGACCTCGGCTTGATTCCTGACCACGTTAACCTCTCTGCTCCTCACCCGGATTGTTTGACATTTCTCTGCCTGCTACCCGGTACCGACCTCGGCTTGAATCCTGACCAAGTTAACTACTTTACTCCTGACCCGGATTATCTGACCATTAAGAGACTGATCCATTTGCATCCTGCATCCTGGTTTTCCAAACGTAACAATTCCAAATCTTGTTTTGAAACTGATTCAGGAACTCCTCTAAGTCTTATGTTTTTCCTTCTTGATCTGTCCTCTATTTCCACTTTTTTTTCCAGTAGAGTCAAGTTTCGTTTCAACTCCGAGTTCTGCTTTTCCATTACTTGCAATTTTTCTTGAAGTTGTTTAATTACATTAAGTTGAACTTCCAAATTGCCCGATATTTGTAATATATCTTGTTTTAAAGTCATGGTATTTTCTCTCATTTCTTTGCTTAATTTGTCATATAATTGAGTAGTATTTAAGACTGCACATGTCTGGGGAGTATCAACAAGAGAGACACTTAAGGTATCATCCATAACAGTTCCTTCTGAAATGGTCAATGAATCGTTATTTGAATTTTTTTTTTGTAGTGTTAGGAGATTTAACTGTATAAAACGAGTTGATTGATTTTGATTTTTCTGAAGATTTTTCCGTTATCTGATTCTTATCTTTTTTGGGAGCCATCTTTAATTTAAAATATTCCACGTTCTTTAGAAGCCCAAAGATATGCAAGATTTAGCTACCGGTGTAGTATTTCTATTTCTTCGTCCTCTTAATAGACATTTAATAGGTACTGAACATAGAGGTGGATCTTTCAAGTAGATTTTATAGTTTCAAGACTAATACTGGTCTCCAATCATAGCTTGTTTAAAGGACTGAATATAAATGTTTTAGAGATTCAATATATAAGCAGAGGGTGTGTCAGATCTTTGTGTTAGGCAGAGTGGTGAAAATGTGCGAACAGAGAATCTTAATTGCTAGCAGGAGGATTTAAGGAGTTAAGTACGTCCCTCTTTAAGGTGTTCCAGCAATAAGCGTTGCTTAATGGTCTTTCTTTATTGGGAAATTAACTTTCACTAGATGGAAGGGTACAGTTCAGTCCCATATATTAATGTGTCAACATCATCATAGGTTTCATAAACGTCTGTCTTTTCTTTGGCAACAGCGTATTCTAGGTATATTGACCTCTTTTACAGCAAATGAAATGCCATATATATTATAAGTTATTCTTTGTTGATAAACTTTAGTCTTGAATTCCAGCTCAGCAAGTATCAATATGTTCTTTGCAACGGCTTATTAATCATTGTTCAATGTCAATAAAGAGAGAAGCAAAAACAAAGGTCTTTTACTTAGCTTGCTGAAATTCTCTCTGAGTGTGCGTTGGAACACTGTAATAGTGCCGATCTCTACTTTGGCCGCGGCCGATTTACCCCTGGTAAGTTGCTCTTGAGTGCCGTGTTGGACCGTGCTATGCTGTTACTCAGCCGAGCGTATGATCGGCACTTTCGGCTCTACTCCGCTCTGCTCCGCTTTAGCTGGGGGGCAAGATTTGTCCGTCTCTCCGGCTCCCTGGTCTCCGGCTCTCCGACTCCCTGGTCTCCAGCCGCACCCTCAGCCTTCTCTAACCCTCTCCTCCCAGTGCACCATCACCGACGCAGGACATCGCGTCACGTACCTACGTCATCACGCTTTCCTCCCAATTTATTGCAAATTTTAAAGAATTTTAAGTGGAATACCAATTTTATTATGGTGACATGCGACGTTCAGTTCTTGTACACGATAATTAACCATAATCTGGGCTGTCAAGCAGTAAAAAACCTTTTAGAATCAGATGAAAATTTTCCTCCTATTTTTATAGATTTTTTAATAGAAGCCATTAGGTTAATTTTGGCAATTAATTATTTCTGGTTCGATGATTCTTTATTTTCAATTAACAGGCACTGCTATGGGAACCAAGTTACGCCAATTTGTTCATGGCGGACTGGGAAAATGACGTAATTTGGACCAATAACAAATGGAGTGCAAGCTTGGTTACATATACATTATATATATATATATATATATATATATATATATATATATGACAATGTGGTTTTTTTTATTTGGGGAGGCCCCGTACCAGATCTTAATGATTTCTTAACATTTTAAAAAACCAATAATAGGGGAATAATCCTAACTTCTAATTTTAGCCAAGATAGTGTCAATATTTTAGATTTAGATATTTATATAGAGGACAATAAAATCAAAACAAAAACCCATTTTAAAAAAGTATGCACAAATACTTTTATGGACCAATCCAGCTGCCACTATGGTCCTTGGTTGGAAGCAATACCCAAGAGCCAAATGCTACCAATTAGAAGGAATTGCACAGATACCCTTGTTTTTAAAGCACAAGCGGATTGAAAAAAAACCCCAAATGTTTAGAAAAAAACTACAATGCACAGAAAATTCAGCACACAATAGCCAGCATAGAAAACCTAGAAAGAAAAGATTTAGTAAAATATAAAGAAAAGCCAGATAAAACAAATACTAACTTTATTTTACCTATAGTAACTGATTTTAATAATAAGAATACCATTTTTAAAATTATTTTTGGAATATTCTAAAAGAAGATGACATTTTAAGAAAAATACTCCCAAAATAACCCAAAAATAGTTTTTAGAGGCGCACCTAATCTAAAAATTTTATTAACAAAGAATTTTACACGCAAACATAGGGATACGAAAGGGATGTTTTTTAATAATGACAAAGGTTTTTATAAATGCAATACTTGTTTAGAGTGTAGATTAACTACTGTCACGCAAAGAAAACAAAATATTTTTGTTTTGTCAAGTACAAGTAGTTTGGAATCGCGGCCATCTTGATGGTGGCGTAATCTACCTTCATAAAGTCCCGCAGTAGGTGAGTTCGCCACTAGAGGACGTGCGAACACTGAAGCTGGACGCCGTGTACCAGGAGGTCTGCCTCTCCTGCGCGGCATTTCGGAGGACGGCAGCGGAAGTGATCGTGCGGTGGAGGGGGGTCTCCCTCTCCTTCGTGGTGGCTGCTGCGGAGGTGACCGTGCGTTGGAGGGGGGTCTCCCTCTCCTGTGCAGCACTTCGGAGGACGGCAGCGGAAGTGATCGTGCGGTGGAGGGGGTCTCCCTCTCCTTCGTGGCAGCTGCTGCGGAGGTGGCCGTGCGGTGGAGGGGGGTCTCCCTCTCCTTCGTGCCGGCTGCTGCGGAGGTGGCCGTGCGTTGGAGGGGGGGGTCTCCCTCTCCTTCGCAGCGGCTGCTGTGGCAACGTGGGACCCGGGGACAGGTGGGTAACAGTACCCCCTCTCAAAAGGGCGCCCTCAGGGCTACCACCAGGACGAGAAGGACGTCTAGCGTGAAACGCACGAATCAATCGAGGCATGGAGAGGCGTGCGGCTGGTAGCCAGGAAGGCTCCTCAGGACCGAGACCTCTCCACTGCACCAGATACTGTAGGTTTCCTTGCTGGCACCGGGAATCGAGAATGACCAGAGGAATGTTTCTCTCAGAAGGCCTCCTGGCAGTGCCAGCAGTGGAACGTTCGCCTCGGGTAAAATGGTTGCAGACCAGAGGCTTCAGTAAAGAGGCGTGAAATACCCGAGGAATGCGAAGTGTTCTGGGTAGCGAGAGTTCATAAGCCACCGGGTTGATCTGACGTAGAACCGGAAAAGGCCCAATAAACCGCGGGGCCAATTTCATGGACGGAACCCGGAGTCTCAGGAATCGTGTAGATAACCAAACCCTATAACCAGGTCGATACGATGGATTGGAAGAACGTCTCTTGTTGGCCTGGCGTTGCTGGAACTGAGCCGCGCGTTCCAGTGCGGAATGAACAGAAGCCCAAGTACCCCGGATGGAGGCAAGTCTCTCCTCCAGATCCGGAACAGGTGAAACCGGTAATGTGTCCGGGAGAGACTGCGGATGGAGACCATAAAGACAGAAGAACGGGGAGATCCTAGTGGCCTCCTGGAGCGTGTTGTTCCTAGCAAACTCAGTGAACGGCAGTAGATCGACCCAATTATCCTGGTGGTCGTTGATGAAGAGACGTAGGTATTGCTCCAGATGTTGATTAGCTCTTTCAACCAGCCTGTTCGTCTGAGGGTGATATGCCGATGAGAAAGCCAGGGTGATGCCCAGGGACTTAGTAAAGTCACGCCAAAATCTTGCAATGAACTGGGTACCTCTGTCCGACACAATTTCAGACGGCACTCCGTGGAGTCGAACGATCTCCAGGATAAAAACATCTGCCAGAGTAGAGGCGTTGGGAAGCTTCTTGAGCTGAATGAAGTGAGCCATTTTAGAGAATCGGTCAACCACCACGAGAATCACGGTATGACCCTTAGAAAGCGGCAGCTCCACAATAAAGTCCATGGCCACATGAGTCCAAGGCACCGAGGGACAAGGAAGCGGCCGCAGAAGTCCAGCAGGACATGCACGGCAGGACTTGTTGGCCGCGCATTTGGTGCATGATTGGACAAAGGCCGTAGTGTCCCTGCCCCAGTGGAGTCACCAAAAAGTCAGAAAAATCAGATCCTTAGTGCGCGCCACTCCAGAATGTCCCGAGGTTCTGGTGCCATGGAGCGTGTGTAGTACAGGAATACGCAAACTAGGGGGCACAAATAGTCTCCCTGGAGGTAAGGAGGCCGGAGCTTGTCCTTGAGAGTGAGATATGCGATCCAACAAAGGGGTGTAGCCACGTAATCGAATAGCAGCGATGACTTTGGACAAAGGGATAATGGGTTCAGGATCCCTACTCTCCTCCTCCGGACGCGTGTGCATGCGCGATAATGCATCTGCCTTGGTGTTCTTTGAACCTGGACGGTACGTCAGCACGAATGGGAATCGGGAAAGGAACAAAGCCCACCTGGCCTGGCGCGGATTGAGGCATTTAGCCGACTCCATGTACTGGAGGTTCTTATGATCTGTCAAAATCAAGGTAGGTACCGAAGCTCCCTCCAGCAGATGACGCCACTCCTCCAGAGCCAGGATGACAGCCAACAATTCCTTATTCCCGATGTCATAGTTCCTCTCGGCTGCCGAGAAGTGCCGAGAGAAATACCCACACGGATGCAGCGGTCCGCTGTACGATGCTCGTTGCGAGAGTACGGCTCCAACCCCGGATTCAGACGCATCCACCTCCAGGACGAATGGTAGGTGGGGATCGGGGTGCCGTAGCACCGGAGCCGACGTGAATCTCTCCTTCAGAAGAGCAAATGCAGACACCGCCTCCGTCAACCATTCCGCGACCTTGGCACCCTTCTTAGTCAAGTCAGTTAAGGGTGCAACAACCTTGGAGTAATTCCGAATAAAACGCCGGTAATAGTTGGCGAATCCAAGGAAACGTTGAAGAGCCTTGAGGCTCATGGGCTGCGGCCAGTCCTTGATAGCTTGTACCTTAGATGGATCCATGTCGAACCCCTCCGGCGTGATAATGTAACCCAAAAAGGTCACTTGACGAGTCTCGAAGACGCACTTCTCCAATTTAGCGAATAGTCCGTGTTGCCGAAGACGGGACAGTACACGACGGACCTGTTCACGATGGGAAGGCAAGTCAGCAGAGTAAATCAGGATGTCGTCCAAATAGACAACGACGAACTGCTGGAGGAAATCTCGGAGACAGTCATTGATAAACTCCTGAAAAACCGCCGGGGCGTTGCAGAGTCCGAACGGCATAACCAGGTATTCATAGTGTCCAGAGCATGTATTGAACGCAGTCCTCCACTCATGACCGGCACGGATACGGACAAGGTTATAGGCCCCACGAAGATCCAGTTTAGTAAATATTGTTACATATAAGGTAACGAACGTCTCTGTCACTAGCTCTCATGCCGTCCCGCTGTACCTGTCGCTCGAGGAGTCGAAGATCAATCTGTGTTATGCAAGATATCACCGAGTCAAGGGCAGATGGTATATCTCGGGCCGCAATCTCGTCTTTCAAAGTCTCAGATAATCCGTTCAAAAAGGCCGCAATCAATGCTTCACTAGTCCAGTTCACCTCAGCCATAAGGGTGCGACACTCTATAGCACAGTCCATCAGAGAGCGCTCCCCTTGACAAATATTGAAAAGTGCGGACGAAGCGGTTGAACTCCTGCCTGGAACGTCGAATACTGTGCGTAGTGTAGACACAAATTCGGGGAAGGAGCGAACTACAGGTGCGTCTCTCTCCCACAAGGGAGATGCCCAAGCCAGAGCCTTGTCGGTAAGGAGCGAAATTACGTATCCAACCTTAGCCCGGTCTGAAGCAAAGGTAAAAGGAGAAAGTTCGAAATGAATTTCGCATTGGTTAAGGAATCCACGACATGTAGCAGGATCTCCTCCGTAACGTTGTGGCGGCGGAAGGTTTATAGGAGCATGAACCACAGCGACTGGAGCTGAAGGAGGAACTGGTGGAAGTGCTACTGCAGGAGAGTGCACCTGTAATCCAGGATCAGTGCGCTGAAGAAGAGTCTGGAACACCTGGGTAAACTGCTCCAGACGATGATCCATCTCATCCAGACGAGCCTCACAGGAACCTTGAAGTCCCACCGAAGCGGGTCTCATGATGGCCTTCTGATTCTGTCACGTACAGGTAGTTTGGTAGTCAGGTAGGACACCAGGACAGAACAGTTCAGACAAGCCGAGGTAGGGATTCCGGAGAACAGGATAGCCGATAAACGTAGCCGAGGTCAGGATTGAGGTGGTCAGGATAAATGATAACAAGCCGAGGTCAGGATACAGGATAACAACGTAGTCAGGAGAGCCGAGGTCAAACACAGAAATCAGGAAGGTAAACGCTATCTGGGTGCTAGCACAAGGCATAGACGACCATCAGAAGGCAAGGTGTAACTGGTCTGAGGGGTTTAAATGGAGAACCGAGGAGGAAGTCTGAATCTCCCATCAGCCCCCTCATGACATCACTTCCGGTGTCCGGGAATCGCGGCCATCTTGATGGTGGTGTAATCTACCTTCATAAAGTCCCGCAGTAGGTGAGTTCGCCACTAGAGGATGCGTGAGCACTGAAGCTGGACGCCGTGTACCAGGAGGTCTGCCTCTCCTTCGTGGTGGCTGCTGCAGAGGTGACCGTGCGTTGGAGGGGGGTCTCCCTCTCCTGCGCGGCACTTCGGAGGACGGCAGCGGAAGTGATCATGCGGTGGAGGGGGGTCTCTCTCTCCTTCGTGGCAGCTGCTGCGGAGGTGGCCGTGCGGTGGAGGGGGGTCTCCCTCTCCTTCGTGGCGGCTGCTGTGGAGGTGGCCGTGCGTTGGAGGGGGGTCTCCCTCTCCTTCGCAGCGGCTGCTGCGGCAACGTGGGACCCGGGGACAGGTGGGTAACATGTTTAAATTAAATATTACAAATAAAGAATATAAAATACAAGAATGCATTACCTGTAATTCAAAAAATTTATTTATCTACTAGAATGCCCTTGTGGCTTACAGTATGTAGGTATGACGACAAGATGTTTAAAAGTTAGAATATCAGAACATTGTCGCAATATTAGAAATGGAATTGTCACCCATAGCGTCTCTAAGCATTTCTTACATCACAATAAAGATCCAAAGCTACTGAAATTTACTGCTATAAAAAAAATATCCATACCCTGGAGATGAGGGGATATTGTTAAGATATTAGGAAAGATCGAATTTTATTGGATATATTGTTTAAAAACCCTTACTCCTGAAGGGTTAAACATTGATTTTGACATGCACCTCTTTTTGTAATGTTCCAATTATGCTTGTTTAAAAAAAAATATATAAAAAAAAAAATATATATATATTTTAGTGATGTTTAAGCCACACCTCTTTTTTATGATGTCATTTGGCGCCATTTTAGACATTTTAAACTGTATAAAAAGATTCAATGTATGTGCTAGGCGAAATGCATCTGTGTGTTATTTTATATTAACCTTTTGTTGGTTTTTATTACCGAAAGTTTAAAATAAATACGTTTTTTTGAAAACTATTTTATCTTACTCCTGGACCTTTTTTAATTTACACAACAGAATACCTTGTCAGCCACCACTATATCTTGGTGGGGAACATACCACCTATGCGCTAAGGAGTGAGAAATTCTATCACTGTTCACCAAACAGGAATTGAGGACACTTCGGACTGCTCCAAAGGCTGTTGCTAAAGAAATTCCAAGGCGAGGATTATATAGCCCAAGCGCATACATTGGGGCTAACTTTTAGAGACATATTGCACTATTGTGTTTCTCTTTCTTTCACATATATACATCCATGAGAGCACAGCCACTAACCCCCTTGTGAACTAGTGTATACTTTTGGCAATATATACGTCCCCTAATGTTAGACCTACGTGCTATATAACCCAGACGCTGGCCAAGCTAAATTATTTTGCGGAAATGTAACGGAGTGGACCTTGCTGGATGGAACACCAGACTTTATTTTCAAATTTGTATGGAGTTGACAACTCTTCTTAGCATACAAAGTAAGCAACACTGTTGCATTCACAGTGACATAATATATACGCAAGTGAAACATAACAAAACCTCACCTCCACTTAGTTATCCCCCTCCACTTAAGGTCAAAATAAAAGTCTCCCAAACAACATAAACCCAGTCTGCTTAGTGTTGTCACAGCCTGTATGAGATCCACAATTCAAGTGAAGGTGTGTTTGTTTTAAGCCCCAGTAACTGCTACAACAGCAGATACCAATCAACTAGATTGGAGTACTGGGCTTAGACTCTTGTAAGCAGTTAACCCTTTCTTCAGGGAACCGCTTATACACACCATCACAGGAAGATATACGGATTCTGGGGGAGACCTCAACATCACACTAGACTTCAAACTTGACAGTTCTACAAAGAAACCTAGACATAGGGTATAGGTAAAGGGTACCCACAGAACTTAAACACATATTTCCAAAGACAGTGGAGGGATGCTGGGGGTGCAGGGACATACATGCATATCTGGTGGCCCTGCCCAAAAATGAAACACTACTGGGAGACTAACTGGCAGTAACATTGCTGAACCACACACAAACAGCACTATTAAATGCATCTGCCTTTGTGCCTGTGCCTTTATTACGCTTGTTAACCAGTCCAGTTTCACCTGTTCTGCCAGCCCACTCCAATATAGGCTGTTACATATATATTTCCAGCCTTGTGTGTTTTCTGTTTGCCTGTCTGGCAGGGGCTGGTCAACAAGAATGAGACTGTTTTTACTCATGAGTCTCCTGGGGCCAGAATGCATATTTCTGGTAACTGTATGCATGCCGAGTCAAAACAAACTTGGTTTGGATCTTGGAGCCAGCCAAAAAAAGGTAGGAGACAGCTTGTTCTTCCTCAATCATGTTTTTATTTTCATATATTACTCAGCCTGGTGACCAGGGTTTTTCGAGCCTTGCCATACACTAAAACACTCTTACACCATACAGTAACAGGCACATGCTAACATCTTCTGCTCACAAGCACTAATACACTATGGTAACACACACGCTAACATACTACGCTCATAAACACATCATGCTAATGACATACTGTAACATAAGCACATTACCTGTTAGCTAACACTATACATATATAAAAATACCCACTCTAACAACTAAGGGCATATGCAAATAGAATTTGGCACAACAATACAGTAGACGTATTGACTTCGGTTTGTGCAATGCTCCTGCTGTTTTCCAAGAATTAATTAATGATGTCTTACGAGATATGTTGCAACAATATGTGGTCATCTACCTAGATAGACTCTTCTTGCAGATGTCACTAGGGTATTCAGAAGACTGAGTTTCAACAGATTCAAAAGTGTGAGATTTTGCTATGGTTCACCAAAGTCTATACAATGGTTCTTGGGTGTAAGTGGCCTCCTGTCTCAACATCCTACTCCGGAGAGTCTTTTACACCCGTGTGGATTATTTTCTAAGAAATTATCCACAGTGGAGTGTATTCATGAGATTAAATTTAGAGTATTTATGAGAATAAGGATAGAGAGTTACTGGCTATAATCCTAGCACTCCGAGAACGGAGTCAATGACCACAAGAACCTATCTCACTGAAGCTAAGCGTTTGTCTCCCTGACAGGCGAGGTGGACCCTCTTTCTATCTAGTTTTAATTATATAGTCTCCTATCTTTCCAGGAATAAGAATACCAAGGCTGACACCCTGTCATTCATTCCCACACCTGTCATTTCACCTGATCATATAGATATCTTGGCTGTGGAACCCACTGCTCCACCCGAGAAACCTAAGGGTAAATGATTTGTATCAGAGAACCTCTGGGTCAAATTACTGCAAATTTATCATAATACAAAGGCTGCTGACCCCCCCCCCCCCCGGCAAAAATCAGATCCTATGGTCCGTGTAGGTCCATATAGTGTAATTGTTGTAAGGTGGTAAGATTAGATAGAAATAGGAACTTGGTTTGTCCAGAGATCTATTGGATAAAAAGAATTGGCTTTGTGATTTGATACCTAATGTAACAAATAGGTCGTAATTGTATGTTGATTGTGGTGCATCTTTAGTGTGTTTTATTAAAATTACATCTATTTTTAAACAAAGTCTCCTTTCGGTGCTGTTTGCCATACATGAGTGTTTATATCACCATCTGAAATAAAGGACTATAGGGTTCCTGAGGTGTATATGTAGGTCCGGACATATTTACATAGTATTGTATGTCTTCTATGTACATAAGGCCTTAGATACCGACAAAAGGTATTTTGTTTGTGATATTTTTATATCACTCCTCAAACAACCTTTCCACCTTGTCGTGTCAACAATAATGAGGAGTATGAAATACGCAACATACTTTATTCCAGCTGTTAGGACTCAGGTAAACAGTAGGAGCCCAGTAAAAGGGGATACCCTACGATGCAAGATACCAGATGGGAACATACATACAGAAAACACACACAAGGCTGGATTTATAGGTAACAGTATATTTTGGGGTGTGCTGGTAGATCAAATAAATGCAAGCAGAACTGGTTTACACAGAGCAGAGAATGGTATGGCAGGATACAGACTTCGGATACAGATGAAGTGTATAGGGAACGCATCTTGGAGTGGATAGGGTATAGATTTCAACAGGCACAGGGAGTTGCGGCTGAATAGCCCACACAGACTGGAACTCGGCTGAAGCCTTCTGGCAGGGCACAATTTTTCTGTCCACAAAACCGCTACCAAAGGAGGCCCTTGGCAGCAGTAACCCAGGACTTAGATGATTGCCCTCTGGAATGCTCGTTTGGTCACTCACAGCCGTGCACAGCCTATTTGTCACAAACTCTTTCAACCTCCTAGCTATTACTGAAACCTGGCTTTCCTTCTCTGACACTGCTTCCATTGCTGCTCTCACATATGGCGGCCTCCACTTTAGCCACACTCCTAGGCCATGGTGAGACACATGGAGGCGTTGTTGGAATCTTCTTCTTCTTCTCTCGTTCCATGTCGAACAGCCCTGGCACTCAAGGAACCCACACTATTCACAAAAATGCTCCCGCACTGCTGAGCGTGTCTGGAGGAAATCTCGCTCTGAAGATGACTACATCCACTACAAGTTCACCCTCCACACTTACACATCTGCCCTTCAGCTAGCTAAACAAGCATACTTTTCTTCCCTCATTTCATCTCTTTCCTCCAACCCCAAACAACTTTTCTCCACCTTCCACTCTCTCCTCACCCCACCCACACCTTCCTTTAGTGCCCAGGATCTTGCGGACTATTTCCAAACATAAACACAATCCATCCGCAACATCCCAGCGCATGGTCTCAATGTTCCTCCTCCTTCAGCAATCAACCCCTCTACCTCTCTTCTATTCTTCCCCCCTACCACAGTGGACGAAGTTCATGCTCGACTGTCTTCCTCACACCTCACTACATGTCCTCTAGACCCCATCCCATCATACCCACTTCTATCACTCTCCTTTAGCCTTACTCCTGCCCTCACTCACACCTTCAACTCCTCAGTCTCTTCTGGTATATTCCCACCCCCATTCAAACATGCACAGGTCACTCCCATCCTCAAGAAGTCCTGCCTTGATCCAAATTCCCCTGCTAACTACCGCCTCATATCACTACTTCCTATAACATCTAAACTCTTAGAAAAACTAATTTACGACCGTCTAACCCACTTTGTCCTCTGACTCCCTGCTCGATCCCCCGCAATCTGGTTTCAGCCCACAGCACTCGACTGAAACCGCTCTCACCGAGGTCACAAACGACCTTCTATCTGCTACAAACAACTGCCACTACTCTATCCTAATCTTACTCCACCTCTCTGCTGCTTTCGACACAGTCGATCACCCCCTCCTCCAACAGACTCTCAGCTCTCTGAGACACTGCTCTCTCCTGGATTAACTTGTATTTTCCAACAGATCCTTCTCTGTGTCTTTTGCTGGTGACTCCTCCTCCTCAATGCCTCTGTTTGTTGGAGCGCCTCGGGGTTCTGTCCTGGGTCCTCTACTATTCTCCATCTACACTTCCTCACTCGGAAAACTTATCGACAGCTTTGGCTTCAAATACCACCTCTATGCAGACGACACACAAATCTATCTCTCCACCCCCAAACTCTCTGCATTGCCTCTAGATCCACAAAATGTAATGGAGATGGGGAGCCATGTCCCTCTTGTTTATAGTGCACAGCCATGGCATTTAATTCCTACATAGAATTTAGCACAAGGACATGTCAACATGCATACTACATATTCTGTATTACATGTAATAAACTGTTTTATAAATATTTTCCTGCATTTGTATGGATGATTAACATATTTTGTGTATTTTGACATTGTGTACAGTGACCAAATTTAAAATGACCTATTGTAGTGGGGTCTCTCGTTTTTACATCGTATGTCATTGTATACTAATGTAGAGATGGTTGTGTGTGAAAGTCCCAGTAGATCAGCAGTTTCTGAAATACTCAGACCAGCCCGTCTGGTGCCAACAACCATGCCATGTTCAAAGTCACTTAAAAACCCTTTCTTTCTTCCCCATTCTGATGCTCGGTTTGAACCTCAGCAAGTTGTCTTGGCCATGTCTACATGCCTAAATGCATCGAGTTGCTGCCATATGATTGGCTGATTAGCTATTTGTGTTAACAAGCAATTGAACAGGTGTACCTAATAAAGTGGCCAGTGCGTGTAATTACAATATATATTTAACCTAATAAAATGTTATGTGGTCACTAATCATTGATCAGTCTCACTTCAATAGCCAGTGACCTAATCTGATCATCATTCCTTACACTAACACTATTTGTTGGAAGATGCTGTGTGGAATCAGGTGCATGAGACAGGTTAATATGATCTCAACCCAGATTATCCTAGCTGTCAAGTTTTTGCAAATATACAGTTTTATGGGGTTAAAATTAGATGAGGACCTAGCTAACTGATCAGTCAAAATTCCATGTTTGAAAATGCTAATGCACATGTTCCAAAAAGACATGTCCTATCCATGCATATGGGGATCTTCCTGTACTTTGGGCTGATGGGTTTGTTAAAAATGAAAATAAAAAGTGTTGAAATGCCCCAAGTAAAATACTTTTGAATGTCAACTTTCAAAAAACATATACTTTTGTTTAGCAGTTTTTCTTTTTCTGGCCACTATTGGGCGCAACTCATATACCACATTTTTAATTGTTTAGAAACAGCGATGCATAGCATTCATATTTAACACTGTAAGTGCCAAAATAAATTAAAATACAGGTATATGAGGTGTTTACAAAAATTCCTAGTAGCTACACGTTTGGAGGTTTTTTCCTTTCCCTGTTTCTGAAGGTTAATACAACTTGTGCATGGCAAAACACAACCCACCTCATCATGTGTGCTGGCACAGAAGAACACAGGCCCATTTTCTAAGAAGAATAAAAAATAAATGATTTTTTCTTTATCAATTCCCCATTTGTTTTTTATTTTAGTTTTTTAGTTGAGGGCAGGGTTGCTTTAAGGTGGTAGGCACCTGTAATGTCACAATACCTGATCCCTGCTGAGAGGATCAGATATAGTTTGCCCTGAAAGGGTTAATAAAGGAGAATCTTATGCCACTGTTTAACAGAGCCTACAGTCCCTTATTTGACTCCCACCACAATGTTGAAATCTGTTGATACAAATAAGTGTTGTACCTATACCATTGTATGCCTACAGTTCCTTGTCTGATACAATATATGTTTAAAATATCACATTTTCACATACATTTGGATACATTTTTTGTGTGTCTATTTTAGAGCAAGGCCTACCATTCTTCTGTGATAATGCTTTGTCAATATAATCTGAGGCATCTTCAAAATGAGAACTGAGGTCATAATTTGGTCTGTCATCGGCCTTAATACCATGATAGCTAATGTTTGTTCCACTGTAGAAAGCATTATTTGTGTCCACATGCATTAAAGAGCTCCCTTCCGCAGCATTAAGAATGTGTGTTATCCCAAGACGCTGCAACCTCATTTTGTTCTGGGCAATAAACCTAAGGAACAAAAATACGTGGAAAACTTAATTTCAAAAACGAAAAAATTAGTAAACACAGTAATTCCACACCTTCAACATAATTACACAGAATGGGAAATATATTAATTTATACATATTAGCATTGACAAACTTATCAATACACAATTTTAAAAATAAGATAAAATTGAATTTTAGATGTTACATGTGTAGTTTGCAGTAGCCATATTAGTCCAGTGTATAAGAATGCAAAAAAAAACAAACAGAATGTTGCAGAATCTTGTAATACCTTTTTCATTGGACTAACAGTATTTAAAATAATAGACAAGCTTTCGGGAGTCCTCCTTTTATCAAGTCAAAAGTTGTGGTGCAAAGTGAAAAAAACTAGCAACAAACAGATATGTCTATTCTTTTTAGAAAAATCTAATTTTCTTGCTTCTACCTCAACCGTAAAAGAAAAAAGGGAGAGGGGAAATGTTAAAATCAAAGGTCCACCAAAAGAAGCCAGTCTTTAACCCCTTCAGGATCAGACATCCCAAGTTATTTCAAATGCTGGTATTTTAACCCTTTCCATGCACAAGATCCTACCACCAGCCTTTACTAAAATTGATTGCCTCTGGCAGGGGCCACACGGGGCCTCAACATCGAGGCATTACATCAACACTGTTTAAGTGAAGAAAGCAATCGTAGATCACTTTCTAAGCTTGGTTAATGCCATGACGTTCCAGAAACATCATTGGTCGTTAAGTGACTGTTTTTGCATGATGTGCCTGGCACGTCACTGATCGTTAAGAGATTAAATCCCACCAAGAACCTGCCAAGACAAGGTTAAGGAGGATAACAAGAGGAGCAGTGTATTGTGGAAAAACACAGCCTTCTATCCAGTACAGATCAAAGGATGACAATAAGACACGCAATAGAGACAACCAATAAACAATGAAGGGTTATACAGTGGGACCAATTAATATTGTTACTGTAAACACTTGCCCTACATAGTGACCAATTGAGGGCCTCCTGCCTTACTAATACTATGCTATGGGGAAAAGGGACTTATGTTAACCCTTTACAGGAGGGTGTTGAATCTACACCCTACATAATAGTTAGAGGGGATCAGTACAGAGAGCCCAGCATCACTTTTATTATATGCAGCTGTCTGACGCCGAACTCAATTTCACGAATGTTCCCACTCCATCATGCCAATTTACTACATAAGCTCTTATCCCCAAGTTATTTACCATGAGGTTGTAAGGAACATAACGATAACTCAATAAAAACACATAACAAACTTTGGATATAACAGGTCGTGGTCTTTTATTTAGTTTACCAACAAGATAATAACCTGAAATGTAACCTAATAACTCAATAACAAATATATATGTACAAGCTCTTTGCCTATACTCAGACAACCCAAACTTAATTTAAGCACATTGTCAACCACCCTATAAGCCAGAATGCATCACATTACACCTTAACAGTTCACCCCTTGTGTCATAGGGTAAGTTTATCCCAATGAAAGCCACAACAATATATTACCAAATAACATATGTAAAAGTTCTTCCATGATGTCTTTGGCTCACCTGCCTCTCTGCTGCTCACCAGACTCAAAGTCAGTGCAGACAACTTAGTTTGCTTAGAAAGTGAAAATAACACCTATATTGATATTCAAAACTCCCGCTAATAGTGTAGTGTGAGACACTGAAAACATGGCAAAGTGCAAACGCGAGTGCAACCAGAACCTTAAGGTTTTTTTTACATACATCTTGACCTTTACATAACTACTTTTTTATATAACTCTTTCCCCCACAACCCCATGTCACCCTGCCCTAAAGGTGCAGGTTTTCCTGACACTAAAAGAGTAACTATGTGGTTAATACATTGTAGATATGTCAAGGGGTCCAAATCATTTTACTCTATAAAAAATGAATTTAAAATGAAAAGTTATACAAACTGTAACATCAAGTGTATAATTTGAATTTCTTCTTTAACCCCTTCGTGACAAAGGCTGATTTTACTTTTTGTACCCTTTGTGACAATGGCCGTTTTAACCTTTCTGCGCTGCTCGTGTTTAGCTGTAATTTTCTTCTTTCCCGTTTACTGAACCCACACACATTATATAGTTTTTTTCAGGACAAGAAGGGCTTTCTTTTGATGACATTGTTTTGATTGTATCATATTATTTACTATTAAAAAAAGTATAAAATATGGTGAAAAATTTAGAAAAAAATGACTGTTTCTAACTTTTAGTTGAAAAATCTTTTACTCATCTATAAAAGGTAATGAAAAAACCTGCTATAGATTCTACTATTTGTCCTGAGTTTAGAAATACCCAATGTTTTTATGTTTTTGCTTTTTTCTACACATTATGGGGCAATAAGTACAGGTAGCGTCTTGCTATTTCAAAGCCATTTTTTCCAAATCTGGTAATTCTTCCCCCCATGTGCCATTTCGGGTATATTTGAAGCCGGCCAATGCAATTTACCCCATCAAGTCATATATTTTTGAAAACTAGACAGCCCAGGGTATTCCAAATGCTAGTATTTTAACCCTTTCCAAGCACTAATTCTACCATCAGCCTTTGTCAAACTTTATGGTAATTTTTTTTGCATGTGTTTTTTCACACACATTTTACTTCAGGTATGAATAAACAGGTTCTGGTATATGTCACTATCATAAAACACCCCAATATGTGTTTAGCAACATCTCCTGAGTACAGCGATACCTCACATGAATGATTTTGCCTGGCTGTTTGGGGGCAAAAGGGTCACATTTTGGGCATGCGCATTTTCAATGTTGAACTTAGGGCATGGGCAGTTGATCGCCAAGCGCCAATTTGGTACATCTTTGAGCCGGGCCATTTCAGTATGCCCAATAAAGCCATATATTTTTGAAAACTAGACACCCCAGGGTATTTCAAATGCTAGTATTTTAACTCTTTCCATGCACCATATCTACCACCAGTCTTTGTCAAACTTTGTGGTAGTCATTTTTTTTGCATTTGTTTTGTCACACACATTTTACTTCAGGTATGAATTAAAAGGTTCTTGTATATGTCACTATCACAAACCACCCCAATATGTGTTCGGCAACATCTCCTGAGTACAGCAATACCTCACATGCATGGGTTTGTCATTTTTTTGGGGAACTAAAAGGCCACATTTGGTACGTGTGCATTTTTCTAATTGGAAATTAGATGTGTGGCCATCCTTCCCCCAGTGTTATTTGGGACATTGTTGAACCCGGCAAATTCAATTTACCCCATCAAATCATACATTTTTTAAAAGTAGACACCCCATGGGCATTTAATATGCCAATATTTTAACTCTTTCCATGCGAGAATTGTTTTAAGCTAATGTGCTAATTTTAGGACTTGCTCCCAAAAATATATTTTTTATATATATATTGTCACGGCACAGCGTACAGAGGAGACCCGTAGTCAGGTAGAACTGGCAGGAATGGTCCAGAGAGCCGAGGTCAGGATACCGGAGAGCAGGATAGTCAATGAACAAGCCGAGGTCAGGATACCAGAGATCAGGATAGTCAAGGAACAAGCCGAGGTCAGGATACCAGAGATCAGGATAGTCAAGGAGCAAGCCGAGGTCAAATACAGGAATCAAGCAGGTAAACGCTATCTGGGTGCTAGCACAGGGCATAGACGACCATCAGAAGGCAAAGTCTCAGAGTTCTGAAGCCTCTTAAATAGGCACAGGAAGTAGGCACTAATTGGAGATCTCCCGCCAAATGTTTAAGGTGCCGTTATGTCACTTCCTGCACGGCCATCTTGTGGTTGGCGATTCCTCAATCTTCCCATATAGGTGGGGGTAGTACCTGCCGGCGCCACTAGGTGGCGTACAGAAGAGCGAGTCCGGACTCCAGAGAAGGACGCGTCTCCCGGCTGCAGCTGCTGGGAGGATCTCGTGCAGGTAGGTGGTCTCCCTCCTCCTCGCGGCGGCTGCGGCTGCTGGGTAGAAGCGGGAGGTCTCCCCCTTCTCCGTGGTGGCTGCGGCTGCTGGGTAGATGAGGGAGGTCGTCCTCTTCTGCGCGGTGGCTGTGGCTGGGACTGCCGTGCGGGGGCAGGGGGTCTCCCTCTTCCTCGCGGCAGTTGCGGCTGGGGCTGCCGTGCAGAGGCGGGGGGTCTCCCCCTTCTTCGCGGTGGTTGCTGCTGCTGGTCCGAAGCGGCGGGTCTCCCCGTTCTACGCGGCAGCTGCGGCCGCCGGACCGAAGCGGAGGGTCTCCCCCTACCTCGCGGCTGCTGCGGTTGCAGACCGGGAGGTCTAACCGCTGGGGCCGTGACAGTACCCCTCCTCAAAGGGGCGACCTCAGGGCGGCCCCTGTTAGAGCAACTCCGCCCTCTAGCCAGGAATGCACGCACAAGGTTAGGAGCATGAAATCGAGCCTCCGGTACCCAGGAACGATCCTCTGGGCCAAGTCCCCTCAATGAACCAGATATTGGAGACTCCCTTGTTGCCTGCGAGACCTCAGGATAGCTTGAGGAGTACGTCCCGAAATATCTGTGGCCGAAGTCTCCGAAACAGAGGATCTGGTCGAAAAGCGGTTGCAAACCAGCGGCTTTAATAGGGAGACATGGAAGACTCGAGGAATACGGAGTGTCCTAGGCAGAGAGAGTTCATAGGCGACAGGGTTCACCCGGCGGACAATCGAGAAAGGACCGATAAAACGTGGTGCCAGCTTCATGCTGGGTACTCTGAGTCGCAGGTACCTCGTAGACAACCACACTCTGTCCCCAGGAGAATAGGCAGGATTCCTAGAACGCCGTTTGTTGGCTTGGAGTTCCTGTCGCTCACCAGCCAATTCCAGAGCCCTCCGCACCGAAGCCCACGTAGACTGGATAGTCGTCAACCGCTCCTCAAGTACTGGATCAGTGGAAGTAGGGAAGGCGCCAGGAAAGGGTTGTGGGTGAAGACCATACACACAATAGAAGGCGGATTCTCCAGTGGACTCTTGTACCGCATTGTTGCGAGCAAATTCAGCCAATGGCAACAGGTCAACCCAATCGTCCTGATGATGGTTAATGAATATGCGCAGGTACTGTTCGAGGTGCTGGTTAGCCCTCTCTGCTGCGCCGTTGGACTGTGGGTGGTATGCGGAGGAAAAGGCCAGGGTGACACCCAAGGCTCTAGTGAACTCGCGCCAAAAACGTGCAATAAACTGAGTGCCACGGTCGGAGACAATCTCAGTAGGGACTCCATGGAGGCGGACGATCTCCCGCATGAATAAGTCAGCCAACACCGAAGCCGTGGGCAGTCTTCTCAAGGGTATCATATGTGCCATCTTAGAAAAGCGATCGACGATCATGAGGATGACGGTATATCCCTTGGAGTTGGGTAATTCCACGATAAAGTCCATGGCAAGGGGAGTCCAGGGCCTTGAAGGACGAGGTAATGGATGGAGCAGCCCAGCAGGGAGATTTCTAGAAGACTTGTTGGCAGCACACTTGAGGCAGGAGCGGACAAACAGGGCAGTGTCCCTGCTCCAGTCTGGCCACCAAAATGTCCTGGACACGAGGTCCTTGGTACGTGCTAGCCCAGGGTGGCCTGCAGTTCTGGAGCCATGGGACAGACGAAGCACGCGGGTACGGAGGTTAGCAGGAACAAAAAGTTTCCCAACCGGCAACGAAGCTGGAGCTTGGGTTTGTAAACCAGAAATGCGGTCAAGCAAGGGAGTCCGGCAACGAAGGTGTAGAGCAGCGAGAACCTTGGTAGTAGGTATAATGGGCTCCGGCGCACGACCCTCCTCCTCGGGAAGCACATGAATCCGGGAGAGGGCGTCAGCCTTGACGTTCTTGGAACCCGGACGATAAGTCAATACAAAGGAAAATCGGGATAGAAACAAAGCCCACCTGGCCTGTCGGGGATTTAGGCACTTGGCATTCTCGATGTACTGAAGGTTCTTGTGGTCCGTTAGAATCAACGTAGGAATCTGAACACCCTCCAGAAGATGACGCCACTCCTCCAGCGCCAGGATTACAGCCAGCAACTCCTTGTTCCCCACATCATAGTTCCTCTCTGCCGGGGAGAATCTCCTGGAGAAGAATCCGCACGGATGGAGAGGACCACTGTATGAAACTCTCTGGGACAGGACAGCCCCGACTCCGGCTTCAGATGCATCGACCTCCAGAACAAATGGCAACCGAGGATCAGGATGACGCAACACAGGAGCGGTGGTAAATTCCGTGGGCAAGTCTCTGGCAGCAGTCTCGTCCTTGAGGGTCTCAGAAAGTCCATTCAGGAAGGCAGCCACTAATGCCTCATTAGTCCAGTTCACCTCTCCCATCAGGGTCCGGAACTCTATAGCATACTCCAGAAGCGGACGGGACCCCTGACGAATAGTAAAGAGCGAATTAGAAGCGGTGGCCCTTCTACCCGGAGTATCAAACGCAGCACGTAGACTGGAAACAAATTCAGCATAGGAGCGCACTGTAGAGACGTTCCTCTCCCAAAGCGGTGAAGCCCATGCCAAGGCTTTATCCGTGAGGAGTGAAATGACGTATCCCACCTTGGCACGTTCAGTGGGAAAGGCATAAGGAGACAGTTCAAAGTGTATCTCACACTGATTCAAAAAACCCCGACAGGTTGCTGGATCACCATCGTAACGTTGGGGTGAAGGCAGGTGAGCAGGAACCATGGCTACTGGTAACGGCGGTGGAGTAGGAGCCGCCACAGGTTGAGGTGCCTGCTGTGTAGGATCAGTACGCTGAAGCAAGGTCTGAAGAGCTTGAGCAAATTGATCCAGACGATGATCCATCTCGTCAAGTCGAGCCTCAGTGGACCCTTGTCCTACCGAAGCGGGTCTCATGATGGCCTTCTGATTCTGTCACGGCACAGCGTACAGAGGAGACCCGTAGTCAGGTAGAACTGGCAGGAATGGTCCAGAGAGCCGAGGTCAGGATACCGGAGAGCAGGATAGTCAATGAACAAGCCGAGGTCAGGATACCAGAGATCAGGATAGTCAAGGAACAAGCCGAGGTCAGGATACCAGAGATCAGGATAGTCAAGGAGCAAGCCGAGGTCAAATACAGGAATCAAGCAGGTAAACGCTATCTGGGTGCTAGCACAGGGCATAGACGACCATCAGAAGGCAAAGTCTCAGAGTTCTGAAGCCTCTTAAATAGGCACAGGAAGTAGGCACTAATTGGAGATCTCCCGCCAAATGTTCAAGGTGCCGTTATGTCACTTCCTGCACGGCCATCTTGTGGTTGGCGATTCCTCAATCTTCCCATATAGGTGGGGGTAGTACCTGCCGGCGCCACTAGGTGGCGTACAGAAGAGCGAGTCCGGACTCCAGAGAAGGACGCGTCTCCCGGCTGCAGCTGCTGGGAGGATCTCGTGCAGGTAGGTGGTCTCCCTCCTCCTCGCGGCGGCTGCGGCTGCTGTGTAGAAGCGGGAGGTCTCCCCCTTCTCCGTGGTGGCTGCGGCTGCTGGGTAGATGAGGGAGGTCGTCCTCTTCTGCGCGGTGGCTGTGGCTGGGACTGCCGTGCGGGGGCAGGGGGTCTCCCTCTTCCTCGCTGCAGTTGCGGATGGGGCTGCCGTGCAGAGGCGGGGGGTCTCCCCCTTCTTCGCGGCGGTTGCTGCTGCTGGTCCGAAGCGGCGGGTCTCCCCGTTCTTCGCGGCAGCTGCGGCCGCCGGACCGAAGCGGAGGGTCTCCCCCTACCTCGCGGCTGCTGCGGTTGCAGACCGGGAGGTCTAACCGCTGGGGCCGTGACATATATTTTATTTTTTTTGCCTTTTTTTTAAAAAAAATTTTAAAAAAAATTTTCAACTTGAAGGTTCGAGGTCAAGGCATTACAGCAACGCCTTCTGGGTGCAGAAAGCGAACGTAGATCGCTTTATGCACCCGTTTAAAGACATGCCGGTTCTGGCACGTCATTTGTCTTAAACGACTTGTTTTTCCGTGTCGTGCCAGAACCGGCAATTGTCATTAAGGGGTTAAAGGGATTGAACAATGCTGTTTAGGGGCTCAAGGGGGTGATGCGGAGATGTTACTTAATAGGTCTTTTGGATCTTTAAATTAAGGATGAAGGCTCCAAGAGGCATCAACAGAGTTGTTATGTTGAGTATCGTATTTGCTCGATTATAAGACGACCCCCCAAAATCTGAATATTAATTTAGGAAAAAAAGAAAAAGCCTGAATATAAGACAATCCCATAGGAAAAAAGTTTTACCAGTAAATGTTAATTCATGTAAACTATGTAAACTATTTTTTTTTAATAAAAGCTATGATTTTTGTTTTTATTTTCTTTAATTTTCCAACATGCCCCCACAGTTATGCACATCTGCCTCCAGGCTTGCCACTCTGCCCCAGAAATGCCTTATACCCCCTATATGCCACTGTGGCCCATGATATGCCTTTTAACCCTCTAAATACCACTGTGCCCCATGATATGCCTTTTAACACTTTATATGCCACTGTACCCAATGAAATGCCTTTTGACCCCCTATGTGCCACTCTGCCTCCAGAAATGCCTTATAAGGTTATAAGGTTAAAAGGCATATTATGGGGCAGAGTGGCATATAGGGAGGTATAAGGCATTTCTGGAGGCAGAGTGGCATTAAGGGGGTTAAAATGCATTTCATAGAGCACTCTGCCTACAGAAATTCCTTATGCCCCCCATTTACCACCCCCCCCCCCAAAACTTACCGGTGCTTCGGATTCCCTGGTGTGTTGTCCGGCCAGCATGCAGACGTCTATGCGATTCGCATAGGCAACCCCCGCTTCTAACTGCACCTCCTTCCGTCTGCAGCGGAAGTTTTATACGCGAATTGCTACATACCGGGGACTCAGACGCACTGGTAAGTCGGGGGGGGGCATAAGATAGGAGGATCCAGGTCCCCTGCAGCGCTGCGGGGGATCTGGATCTTAGTCTCTTAGTCATACCTATTTGAGGTCTGATTATACGACGACCCCGATTATAAGATGATGGTCTTTTTCAGAGCATTTGTTCTGAAAAAAACCTCGTCTTATAATCGAGCAAATACGGTAATTCATCGAATGGACATCATCACTATATATTAAAAGATTTTTACTAAATTTATGGTATTTTCTGATTATTATGAATCTATAAACTTGGAATTTTTATGTAATTTTATTGGGCTCAGCAAAACCCAGGAATTTAATATAATCTTGTTTGGTATAACTAATGTATATTAACTTGGTCTCAAAATAGTATAGTTATTCAAATCCTATTGGCTTCACAAGTTCACAAATTTATTATCAATGCAGAATGGAAGAAGGGTTGGATTAAACAACAACCCAATTAGATCTAATTTTTGAAGCCCCCATGGGAAGGGGACCCCCCTCCACAACTTTATATTTTAACAAATAATATTATATTATATTTAGCCCAGTAATTATTGTTTGGGATATATGTTTGACGCAGTCTATTGATATTCTCTGTCCTTGTAGGTATATGTCATATTCTTTTTTTTAAATAAATTATAATTAATCATAGTGTTTATGAATTGAAATAAATTTTGTGCACTCCACAAATCTGTTATGAAATGTGCACACTGTCCAGCAGCCTTGGAAAGCTCCTCTTTCACTGCTGAAACACAGGACCAATACAATGTGGGGACAATATTCCTACTAAAAGTGAAACAGGCGGGACTTTTGCATTCTGGGGCTACAGCCGCCATCAATTGTGTGAAAGGCCCCTCTTCAATCATGGAAAAGGAACCCAAACAGCAATCAACTGCCCAATAAGTCTGGTCATTTTATTGGCCTGCTGTTTGGACATTGACCTCCTGGAGTATATATTAAGGAGGAACCTATGGCAATGGATATACATAGGACTACTGAATTTTTTTTTGCTGTGATTGGATAGCTCAGGACAAGGTGCTGCAGCAACTAAAGAAAGTTAATGTTAACAAAGCTCTGGGGCCTGACGGTATTCACCCTTGAGTACTTAAGGAGCTGAGTCAGGAAATAAGTGAACCTCTGTTTCTAATCTTTCGGGATTCTTTTCTTTCAGGAATTGTACCAGAGAATTGGTGGAAGGCAGATGTGGTTCCTATATTCAAAAAGGGTTCAAACTCTGTGCCCGGAAATTATAGACCTGAGAGCTTAACTTCTATGGTTGGGAAAGTATTTGAAGGGCTGTTTAGGGATATTATTCAAGAATTCATTGGGAAGAACAGTATTATTAGCAAAAATCAGCATGGTTTTATGAAACATGGGTGCTGTCAAACTAATTTAATTGCATTCTATGAAGAAGTAAGTAGATCAGGGTGTTGCAGTGGCCTCAAATAGGTCTGACTATGAGACTAAGATCCTCCTGTCTTATGCCCACCCCCCAAACTTACCGGTGCTTATGATTCCCCAGTGTGTAGCCGGGGCAGCGTGTAGACTTCGCGATTCGCGTAGACAACTTCCGCTGCAGCCGGAAGGAGGTGCGGTTAGCAGCGGGGGTTGTCTGCGTCCATCGCACAGACTGGGCACACAAATGGGAGATAAAATTCAATGTAGATAAATGTAAAGTTATGCACTTCGGGGTAGGGAATGCACAAGCAACCTACACCCTAAACGGTAGTGAATTAGGGGTAATGACAAATGAGAAGGATTTGGGAATTGTTTTTAGACAACAAACTAGGCAACAATGTGCAATGTCAGTCAGCAGTTGCTAAGGCCAGTAAGGTATTGTCGTGTATAAAAAGGGGCATCAATTCGCGGGATAAAAATATAATTTTGCCTCTGTATAAATCAAAGGTAAGGCCGCACCTCGAATATGCTGCGCAATTTTGGGCACCTATTCTAAAGAAGGATATCATAGCACTAGAAAGGGTGCAGAGGCGGGCTACAACATTAATAAAAGGAATGGAGCACTTTAGTTACGAAGAAAGGTTAAATTTAAATCTGTTTAGTTTAGAAAAACGGTGCCTCAGAGGGGATATGATAGCATTGTATAGAAACATAGAAAGTGACGGCAGATAAGAACCAGTAGGCCCATCCAGTCTGCCCAACCTCTGAGTGCTTTCCTTTAGTACCTGCCCTTATCCTATATCTAGTTTGGCCTCATGCTTATCTCATGGTTGCTTAAATGCCTTTACTGTATTTAAATCTACCACTTCTGCTGGAAGGCTATTCCATGCATCCACTACCCTTTCCGTAAAGTAATATTTTCTGATGTTACCATTAAACCTTTGCCCCTCTAGCTTATGGCTATGTCCTCTTGTTGTGGTAGTATTTCTCCTTTTAAATAAACTATCTTCCTTTACCTTGTTGATTCTCTTTTAGTATTTAAATGTTTCTATCATATCCCCCCTGTCACGTCTTTCTTCCAGGCTATATAGGTTAAGAAAAACGAAAAACTAAAAACACGTGTAAGGTGATGGTAAAAGAATAGGAACCAAAAATTACTTCTCTAATGTATCACTGCCGCAGCCCAACCAGAACGCTCCTCTCAGCGTTCAAACACGTAACCAGCAAAATTCGGGGCGCATGTGTACATAGAAAAAAGAAATAATCTTATAGTGTAATATTGTCAAGAACAAGAAGCTATGTAAAAGGTGTGAAATGCACTCACAAACAGTGCCAGCACAACAGGCTCGTCTGAGGTATGAAGACTGTTCTTTATTCTTTAAAATCTCTAAGAGCATAAAATAAAGAAAACAACCATATGGTGCAGTATCTTCCTTAATAGTATATGCGCAAGTTAAAAAAAGCACTTACAGGATGGTTGAATTCAAGTCGCTATTCAAACTAAATGTCCATTGTAGTGGATCAGGAACATGCAGATTAAAAAACTTCTCAACGCGTTTCGCCGCTCACTGGGCTTCCTCAGGAGAAATAAATATCAATTGATGTCATCCGCTATGATAATCCGCAATCGTGGTGAGTAAAAATAGAATAAAAATTGATTGTAGCCGTCCGCTTTAAATGTCCTCCGGAATGCTTTTAGTCACAGTGCATGTTCGGAAAAAACGTCATCACTTCCTTGCGTCGTATCCTAGCAACGGATCAAGCTCCTCACAGTGTCACGATGCATGTTGGGAAAAACGTCATCACTTCCTTGCGTCGTATCCTAGCAACGGATCAAGCTCCTCACAGTGTCACGATGCATGTTGGGAAAAACGTCATCACTTCCTTGCGTCGTATCCTAGCAACGGATCAAGCTCCTCACAGTGTCACGGTGCATGTTGGGAGAAAACGTCATCACTTCCTTGCGTCGTATCCTAGCAACGAATCAAGCTCCTCGTTTCTTCTTCTCTGGATAGGCGTGGTTTACATTCAGATGTTGATGCGTCAATGATGGGCGTTTTTCGGTCTTCTGTGTATAACGAGGTGTATCTAAGCAACGTATACGCTGAGGCAGTTCTCGGCTTGATCTCTTTTCAGGAGCTGGATATCGGAGCTTATGGAAAATGATTCTGTGAGCTATATTGAAGATCCAAGCTCATGGAGGTATAAAGGAGGTAAGGGGCGGGAAAAAAATACATAATTATGTTCACAGCTCAAAAAAATTATAAATAAATGTGAGAGATATAGGTCATATAAGGTAAGTGTGTCAGTGTTAGACAGGTGTATGAGAGAGATAGATTATCCATGTATGGATAAAAAAAAAAAAAAAAAGTTGGTTAAAATATGTTAAAAAACTGGAACCAAAAATATATATATAAAAGAGAATATATATATATACATATATAAAAATATATCTAAGTGGAAGTGTACAAAACATTAGTAAAAGGACAAAGTCGAAGCACAGGGATTGTTTCTTACTGATGATCCAGTTAGAAATATAGTGGAAATAAAATATAATATGAAGCAAGGCTAGACTCATATAAAAGTAATGATATCCAGATCTGTATTAAGGCAGATCTGGATATCATTACTTTTATATGATCATATATGGATCATCAGTAAGAAACAATCCCTGTGCTTCGACTTTGTCCTTTTACTAATGTTTTGTACACTTCCACTTAGATATATTTTTATATATGTATATATATATATATATTCTCTTTTATATATATTTTTTTTTGGTACCTTATATATATCTTTTTGGTTCCAGTTTTTTAACATATTTTAACCAATTTTTTTTTTTTTTTTTTTTTTTTATCCATACATGGATAATCTATCTCTCTCATACACCTGTCTAACACTGACACACTTACCTTATATGACCTATATCTCTCACATTTATTTATTATTTTTTTGAGCTGTGAACATAATTATGTATTTTTTTCCCGCCCCTTACCTCCTTTATACCTCCATGAGCTTGGATCTTCAATATAGCTCACAGAATCATTTTCCATAAGCTCCGATATCCAGCTCCTGAAAAGAGATCAAGCCGAGAACTGCCTCAGCGTATACGTTGCTTAGATACACCTCGTTATACACAGAAGACCGAAAAATGCCCATCATTGACGCATCAACATCTGAATGTAAACCACGCCTATCCAGAGAAGAAGAAACGAGGAGCTTGATTCGTTGCTAGGATACGACGCAAGGAAGTGATGATGTTTTCTCCCAACATGCACCGTGACACTGTGAGGAGCTTGATCCGTTGCTAGGATACGACGCAAGGAAGTGATGACGTTTTTCCCAACATGCATCGTGACACTGTGAGGAGCTTGATCCGTTGCTAGGATACGACGCAAGGAAGTGATGACGTTTTTCCCAACATGCATCGTGACACTGTGAGGAGCTTGATCCGTTGCTAGGATACGACGCAAGGAAGTGATGAAGTTTTTCCCCAACATGCACTGTGACTAAAAGCATTCCGGAGGACATTTAAAGCGGACGGCTACAATCAATTTTTATTCTATTTTTACTCACCACGATTGCGGATTATCATAGCGGATGACATCAATTGATATTTTTTTCTCCTGAGGAAGCCCAGTGAGCGGCGAAACGCGTTGAGAAGTTTTTTAATCTGCATGTTCCTGATCCACTACAATGGACATTTAGTTTGAATAGCGACTTGAATTCAACCATCCTGTAAGTGCTTTTTTTAACTTGCGCATATACTATTAAGGAAGATACTGCACCATATGGTTGTTTTCTTTATTTTATGCTCTTAGAGATTTTAAAGAATAAAGAACAGTCTTCATACCTCAGATGAGCCTGTTGTGCTGGCACTGTTTGTGAGTGCATTTCACACCTTTTACATAGCTTCTTGTTCTTGACAATATTACACTATAAGATTATTTCTTTTTTCTATGTACACATGCGCCCCGAATTTTGCTGGTTATATAGGTTAAGATCCTTTAACCTGTCCTCGTCAGGTTTATCTTGTAATCCATAAACCATTTTAGTAGCCCTTCTCTGAACTTTCTCCAACATATCTATATCCTTCTGGAGATACGGTCTCTAGTACTGTACACAATTCTCCAGTACTGTACACATATATATAAATATATTCGGGGCCAATACAAACCATTGTGTGGAAATCTGTTCATAAACAGGACTATGCATAGGACACGCGGTCAGACGTTTAGACTGGAAGAAAGGAGATTTCGTCTAAGGCAGAGGAAAGGGTTTTTTACAGTAAGGACAATAAGGATGTGGAATTCTCTGCCTGCAGAGGTAGTTTTATCGAAGTCTGTACAGATGTTTAACCAGCAACTGGATGGATACTTGGAAAAACATAATATTCAGGGATATAATTTTAAATTGTGGGGAAACAGCTTATTGATCCAAGGAGAAATCTCACTGCCATTTTGGGGTCAAGAAGGATTTTTTTCCCTGGTTAGTGCAAAATTGGAAAGAGCCAAACTAGGGTTTTTTGCCTTCTTTTGGATCAACAGCAACAAATTAACAGATATAGGGAAGGCTGAACTTGATGGACGCATGTCTTTTTTCAGCCTATATAACTATGTAACTATGGAGTAGAATGCACCAAATTGCTCCAGGGTGTGCTGCAACTTGCCTTGGTCTTTGGATACCAGTACCACTAGCTGTAGCTGCTATTGGCTCTGAAATTTAACTATAATAAAGTAACTGCTAGAAGTACTATTTTGATTTTAAAGAGGTGTAAGAGCACAAATAATCTATCAGTCTCTTTCTTCTACTACTAGGCTATATTTCCTTCCCAGCTTCCTGCAATTAAATAGTAGTCTAAGTCTAGGCAAGGGTAGAAGCTCCCAAGCCCACTGAGCTAAAGTGAGGTTATATTATTTATAATTAATATTATTAATGCCACCTACCGGCGAAGGGGGAGACCCCCCACCTCAGAAACACAGCTGCTGCGAAAGGGGAGACCCCCGGGTTTTAACCCACAGCTCCACAATTCACTCCTCCCACCACTTCTTCCTACCCTACTGAGAAGCCAATGTGTAACCACCCGGCCTGTAACTACTACAGCCATAGCAGTCTCCCGCTGCCGCACTAGAGCCTCGAGTCAACATGCCATCCCTTTCGTGCACTACATGCATGCGCGCGCCACTCCAAAAATGGCCGCCGGAACATGAAGACTCATGCCACATCAAAGATGGCCGACCAGCAACTGACTGCACATGTGCAACCCACGATTTAAAGGAACAGTACCTGTTTTTCCCTGCAAGTAGCTGGAGGCGGGGTTATCTGCCTGGGCTATTTAACCCCTTAGTGACAAAGGCTGATTTTACTTTTTGTACCCTTCGTGACAATGGCCGTTTTAACATTTCTGCGCTGCTCGTGTTTAGCTGTAATTTTCTTCTTTCCCTTTTACTGAACCCACACACACATTATATATTGTTTTTTTCAGGACAAGAAGGGCTTTCTTTAGATGACATTGTTTTGTTTGTATCATATTATTTACTATTAAAAAAAGTATAAAATATGGTGAAAATTTTAGAAAAATAAAAAGACTGTTTCTAACTTTTAGTTGAAAAATCTTTTACTCATCTATAAAAGGTAATGAAAAAACCTGCTAAATAGATTCTACTATTTGTCCTGAGTTTAGAAATACCCAATGTTTTTTTACTTTTTTCTACACATTATGGGGCAATAAGTACAGGTAGCGTCTTGCTATTTCAAAGCTATTTTTTTCCAAATCTGGTAATTCTTCCCCCCATGTGTCATTTCGGGTATATTTGAAGCCGGCCAATGCAATTTACCCCATCAAGTCATATATTTTTGAAAACTAGACAGCCCAGGGTATTCCAAATGCTAGTATTTTAACCCTTTCCAAGCACTAATTCTACCATCAGCCTTTGTCAAACTTTATGGTAGTAAATTTTTTTGCATTTGTTTTTTCACACACATTTTACTTCAGGTATGAATAAACAGGTTCTGGTATATGTCAGTATCATAAAACACCCCAATATGTGTTTAGCAACATCTCCTGAGTACAGCGATACCTCACATGAATGATTTTGCCTGGCTGTTTGGGGGCAAAAGGGTCACATTTGGGGCATGCGCATTTTCAATGATGAACTTTGGCGCTTGGCGATCAACTGCCCATGCCCTATTTGGTACATCTTTGAGCCGGGCCATTTCAGTATGCCCAATAGAGCCATATATTTTTGAAAACTAGACACCCCAGGGTATTTCAAATGTTAGTATTTTAACTCTTTCCATGCACCATATCTACCACCAGTCTTTGTCAAACTTTGTGGTAGTCATTTTTTTGCATTTGTTTTGTCACACACATTTTACTTCAGGTATGAATTAAAAGATTCTTGTATATGTCACTATCACAAAACACCCCAATATGTGTTCGGCAACATCTCCTGAGTACAGCGATACCTCACATGAATGATTTTGCCTGGCTGTTTGGGGGTAAAAGGGCCACATTTGGGGCATGCGCATTTTTCAATGTTGAACTTTGGCATATGGGGATCCACTGCCCATGCCCTATTTGGTACATCTTTGAGCCTGGCCATTTCAGTATGCCCAACAAAACCATATATTTTTGAAAACTAGACACCCCAGGGTATTTGAAATGCTGGTATTTTAACGCTTTGCATGCACACATTTTACCACCAGAATTTTTTCAAAGTTTGCAGTAGTATTCTTTTGTGTGTATTTTTCCCCCACACACCTATGTAATGTATGAATTTACAGCTCCTGGTATATGCCGCTGTCACACGACACCCCAATATGTGTTCAGCAACATCTCCTGAGTACAGTGATACCCCACATGCATGGGTTTGTCATTTTTTGGGGGAACTAAAAGGCCACATTTGGTACGTGTGCATTTTTCTAATTGGAAATTAGATGTGTGGCCATCCTTCCCCCCGTGTTAATTGGGACATTGTTGAACCTGGCCAATTCAATTTACCCCATCAAATCATACATTTTTTTTAAAGTAGACACCCCATGGGCATTTAATATGCCAATATTTTAACTCTTTCCATGCGAGAATTGTTTTAAGCTAAATGTGCTAATTTTAGGACTTGCTCCCAAAAATATATTTTTTATATATATATTTTAATTTTTTTGCCTTTTTTTTAAAAAAAAAAAAAATGTAAATTTTTTTTTTCATTTTACTGTTTTTTTTACTATTTTTTTCTAATTATTATTAATTTTATTTTTTTAATTTATTTTTACTAATCACACTGTGATTAGAAAGCTGGGCTCCATTGACTTGCATGGTTGAATGCAGTACCTGTATTCAACCTGCAAGTGGAGCCAGAGTTCTCTAGAGGGTCTGGAGACAGTCTAGCGAACTTTTTCATCTTTATTATTTTTTTTCCCGGGCCGCCGCCATCTTGCTGATGGGGGAAGATCACCGGCAGCTGCGGCTGTGACCGCTCTCCGGAGCGGTCACAGTCCATCACTCCTGATCGAGGCATTCCAGCGACACCATTTAAGTTTAGGAGGTGATCGTTGGAGGCAGGGCATGGGAGGAGAGTAGGGGGAGAATGGTCAAAGTAAAAGGTGATATATAGTGATGCCTTGAGACTAAGAGGGGAATTGCATCTTGGAGAGGAGAGAAGAAGACCCACATTTAGAGCTGCAGGAAGTATGAAAGGCTTCTCCCTCCTGCTTCTCACTTGTTCCAGTATCAACACCGTAAAATAGCCTGGGATTGGATAAGTATTGAAAACGTATTGATTCTCATATTTTATACTTTATATCACTCAGGTAGATCCGTGTTAGCTTACTAACCATAGAGCATGTAATATTGTATTTAATGTTTGCATGTATGTTTTTTGCTACAATATGAATGTTTAATATTTTGTTACATTAACTAACATTGCTTATTAAACATTATTAACTGCGTTGGTTAACGCTAGCGAGATGGGGGGGACCTCTAGCAAGAAGCACCTCTGCATGAATAAGAGAATGAGTAAGTATGAATAAGAGTGAGTAAGAGTGTGAAAGGGCATGTGTGGGAGTGTAAGAATGTGATAGAGCATATTAGAGAGCATGAATAAGAATGATTGAGAGAGTGAGACAACATGAATAAGTGTGAGGTGGCACCAGAAAATACAGGTGGAAACCCAGAATGCAGGCAACACAACAGTAACAAATAGCCAAAGTCTGGTACACGGAGAGTCAGCAAGAAAAATCAAGGGCAAGAGGGTCGAAACGGCACAATAACGAATGAATCTCAGTGCTCAGTTTTTAAATTACCCGCTAGTGATCGCCATGCCCGTGGGTGTGACGTCACTCGCGCGTGTTCCCAGCCGTCTGTGCCGAGGAATGCATAAAGTTTGGTGAGCGCGCGCGCAAAGAAGAGACCATGCGGGCGGTGGAGCAGGAATCAATGGACGCAGCGCGGGACCTTCCTCCCGGAGAGAGCGGGTATTCAGGTGAATATGAGTGGCTGCGCCAGGGATTCCTGTGGGGATCCTGACAATAAGAGTCAGTGAAAATGTGCATGTAAAAGCATGTGTAAGAGAAAATGAATGAGTGACAGAGTGTGTAGGAAAATATGAGCATGAGATTGTGAATACGATGTAAGAAATAAAGGGTGTCTTTAAAAATTTGATATTACAGTTAATAAAAAAACATATACTTTTGGAAAGGTTTTGGGTGTGTGTAAGATAAGCTATCTTGTTTTACAATATAAGGTCATTTGCATATTAATGCACTACAAAATGGGTTGGAATCAAAGGCTCCAGCAGAGATGAGATTTTTAGATACTCTCCAGGTAGTCAGACACCTGAAGCAAAAGGTGCTATACTATCACATACATGTGTGTATTTCCACATACACTAAACGTCTCCTCCATAACTGGGTTACACAAATTTTGCTAGACATCTCTGGAAAAGGGGGCTGGGCGAACCACTTTCTGGGACGTACCGGGGATTCTGGGATAACTAGTTAGGGGCTGCAAGAGTAATCTTGGTGAGGAAAGCGCAACAAGCAGAAGTGTTCTGGGTCATGAGACTCAGAGTGAAGCCATGCAAGATGGTGCCCTGGAGAATGCTTTGATTTGAAAGAGGCTGCTCAATGATGAAGGCCCATAGAGAAGGAGTTGAACAAACTGCATTATTTTAGTACTTAAATATAACATGTTTTGTGTATGTTCTATGTTTTATAATCTTTAATTCAATATCAATACATAATTTTTCTATACACTTGTCTTTGTGCTTTAGTCATCATATATTCCCTAAATAACAAACCATGTAACAAGGTCATAATTTCTTACAAACATTGAGTGACAATGTGAGAGAACTTGACAGAGTGTGAGTGAGCATAAGAAATTGAGGGCACGACATACCGCATGACAGCATTAATAAGAGTGTAAGATCATGAAAAAAAAAATGTGCACCTACCTAGCATGGCTTTTTAGCCCCCAAGCCACCTAACAAACCTGCAGTGGGTGGTATTGTACTCAGGAGATGTTGCTGAACACACATTGGGGTGTTTGGCTGGGACTGTCAGGGTTCAGGTAATCAGGTGAGGAAGGAGCCCAGTTGCAGGGGATATCAGAGGCTCAGTTTGTACCCCACGATGCATCATTAACAAAAGAAAGGTACAGACAGGCAAAATGAAACATACCACAGGCTGAATAGTAATATATGATATGATATGGTCTGGTCTGTATTGAAGAAGCTGGCAAAACAGAGAAGTACAGGCTGTAGACACGACCAAATATGGAACAGACACAAAGGCAGATGTAGAGCACCATAGCCCCTAGTCGGGCACAAGATAGTACACTGTAGCTGGACTCACTCTTTGGAACACAGCAGAAAGTCTGCAGACAGGGCACATTGCCTAACATAGGGCACTGGAAACACAGCAGAGAGCCCTCAGGAAGGGCAGACATAGTCAGGCAGGCCGGGTCAGAACCAGAAAGCCAAATGGGAATCCACAAGGAGAGTCAACACATGCAGTAACAGAGCCAAATCAGGAACCAAGGGACAAAGTCAGAAGCAAGCCAGGTCACAACGGGTTAATCTAAAACAGACCGCTGTTAGCAGGAGAACAGGGGCAGGTAGATTCACCATGAGGCAAAGGCCAGGAATGGAGGCGTAAGCAGGTATTTAAGGGGGAGGTCGCACCCAGGTGAGCAGATGCTGCTGGTCAAATCGTTAGCATACACGGTACTGTGATCTCAAAGGTGGCTCTAGAGGCTACAGCGGATATAACACCTATACATAAATACAGAGTCCGGGCTAACAGGGTGGAATCCTGACAGGGACGTATACAAGGAGCTGTAAATTTATACCTAAAGTACAATGTGTGTGGAGAGAAAAAAAAAAGAAACTACTGCCACAAACTTTGACAAAAGCTGGTGGTAGTTGCCATAGATATATGGTTTGATGAGGTGATTTGAACAGATTGTCTTCAAAGATGTCTCAGAATGGACATGAGGCAGAATCACCAGATTTTTTTTTAAAAAAAATGGTTTTGAAATAGCAGTATGCTACTTGTACAAATAACATTAGAACATTGGGTATTTCTAACGTCAGGACAAATATTAGAATCTATTTAGCTGTCTTTTCTGATTAGCTTTTGTAGGTGGGTGACAGATTTTTCAAATAATAGTCAGAAAAAGTCATTTTTTCAGATTTTCACCATATCGTATAGTTTTATTTTATAGTAAATTAGATGATATGATCAAAATAATGGAATCTAAAGAAAGTCCTTCTTTTCCTGAAAAAATAATACGTATATAATTTGTGTGGGTATGGTAAATAAGAAAGAATAAAATTACGCAAACACTGTCACAAAGGGTACACGAGAGAATGATGTCTCTCGGAAAATCCAGTTCCAAGAAAATGTCAAATGTCCAAAAATGTAAAAATAATAAACATTTTAAACACCTATTTAAAAATAGGTGCCCAAACAAACAGTTTGTGTCCCTCCTGCTAGAAAAACACTTTCACAACAATTTGTTAGATAACCTCACTCTGATTCTTCATTCACTTCCTACAACCATGTCCTCCATTTATATGGTTATACAACCTACTCTTGAATTGGAAACTCAAATAAAGGGGTTGGCAGCCTGGAAAATAGATCTCTGATTTCGAGAGTGCTATAGTGAAATGTTTTACGAGATTCTCCACAGAGCCTATGTCACTACCAACTTAAGACACAAGATGGGACTGGAGTCCCACTCCAAGTGCCAAACACCTAATGCTGACTTACTGCATTGCTTATGGTCCTGTACATTAATAGAACAGTTTTGGCGTAAGGTCTTATATTATATAATGCACGCGCTAAGAGTTGAGTCCCAACTTACCTTATCTTCATCTCATCTTTTCTTCATCTCATCTCTGAGCTCTGGTGGTGGCTTGAAGGCAAATGATTGAACCCTACTATTAACTGTCTCTGCTGCTGTTAAAAAGGCAATCATGGCTCAGTGGATTGATCTGCAAACCTCTGACCCTAGATATGATGTTAGCCCGACTTAAATTTCCATACTAGATGGACTGGATTAAGGCCTCCTTGCAAAAAGAGCATAGAGCCAAGACATTTAAGAAATGGTCGCCTTACATTGCAGCCCTTGATCGATCTATTCAGCAGTCCTTACTTAATACTTTTCTACACAAGCTCTTCAGTGACCTGTTCATTAACAGAAATGTACAAAGAACAAGAGGTCACCATCTGAAACTGGAAGGAGGTGTCAGGAGGTAATGGCTGTGTTAATAGAACTGTCCAAAACTAATGGGAGGTTAAATTAATACTCAAATTTAACTCTTTAAATGCTGGCCTCAACCAGGATAGGGAATTTGTATCCCATTATCACTTTGTAGATTAACAAACCAGACATGCACACAACCTGACCCCATTAGAGTTGTGAATACCTCCTGACACCTCCTTTTATGACTCCAATCCACCTCTGATTTTAACACTATTGACTGATCAAAGAACCTTGCCCTAGACATTTTGATGTTATCTGCTTCCCATTCTTAACCATGTTATTTGACTGACAGGGGCGTAACTAGAAACCTCAGGGCCCCGGTGCGAGAATCTGTTAAGGGCCCTCCTGCCCCCAACCCATCTATCCCTTTCTCACAATCTACCCCCTCCCTCCCTACCCCCCTTCTCACAATCTACCCCCTCCATCCCCACCTTCTTACAATCTACCCCCTCCCTCCCCCCTTCTCATGATCTACCCCCTTCTTACAATCTACCCCCTCCCTCCCACCCCCTTCTCACAATCTACCCCCTCCCTCCCCCTTCTCACAATCTACCCCCTCCCTCCCCCTTCTCACAATCTACCCCCCCTTCTCACAATCTACCCCCTCCCTCCCTAACACCCCCTTCTCACGATCTACCCCCTCCCTACCCCCCCTTCTCACGATCTACCCACTCCCTCCCTACCTCCCCTTTGTAGGTCACTTACCGTCAACTCCTGTGTTGGGAGCGTGAGGCGTTTGTCTCAGGTGCCGGCGCTCAGCGTGAAGCGCCGGCACCCGAGACAAACGCCTCACGCTCCCAACACTTCACGCTCCCCCTTCTCACAATCTACCTTCTCCCTCCCCCCTTCTCACAATCTACCCCCTCCCTCCCTACCCCCCCATCTACCTCCTCCCTCCCCCTTCTCACGATCTACCCCCTCCCTCCCCCCCTTCTCACGATCTACCCACTCCCTCCCTACCTCCCCTTTGTAGGTCACTTACCATCAACTCCTGTGTTGGAAGCGTGAGGCGTTTGTCTCGGGTGCCGGCGCTCAGCGTGAAGCGCCGGCACCCGAGACAAACGCCTCACGCTCCCAACACTGCACTCTGAGCAGCGCTGAGGCAGGCGACGGCGGCAGCAGCGGCGGGGAGCAGAGGCATCCTGGATTTCTGTCAGTCAGGGGGGCCCAAGAGTTGCCGAGCGGTCGTTTTCAACAACCGCTCGGCACCCCTTGGGCCCCACTGACTGGCAGAACTCCAGGGCCCGGTCGCAGTCGCGACCCCTGCGACCCCGGTAGTTCCCCCACTGTTGACTGATACTTAAAGAGAGGTCTTTCACATTGTTGTATAACATGCCTGGTGAAGGGACCTGAGAGGTTTTGAAAGCTTGCAATCTAGACATACATCTGCCGTGCTCTGATGTCATCTTTGTCCAGCACACATGGATGCAGAGGAGTTAAGATTCTGTCCATTCCCATGTACTTATTTGGGCCTTTTAACACTGTTGATTCCTGGGATTTTAATAATAATAATAATAATAATAATATCGTAAAGTAACAATTTAATATAGTTCTAAAAAGAATGATTTATAGCTATTTGGATGGTAAATAGTGTGGCTCAGATAGGCGTGTGTAAGGGGTGTGAAGTGTGGGCACAAGAGCTCGACCACGTGATGCAATATATGGGGCTGGTGTCCAAATATATCCAGGGCTGGTGTCCAAATATATCCAGGGCTGGTGTCCAAATATATCCAGGGCTGCTTTTCATTCCCAGTCGGGCCTTGTGAATGAGAGACTGAATGAATTAATGTGTGGATGAATTGTGTGAATGAGTGAGAGAATAAATAATTGTGTGAATTAGTGAGTGACTGTAAAAGTGTTTGTGTGTATCATAGATTGTCAGATATTTTATGATAGAAAACATGTATTCTATATATTCTGTATTTTACATGAGCACAAAATGGCTTTTTCTTAATCATATAATGATTATTTCTTTCTGTCTTTGTTCCCTCTATAATTGAGAACAAAGAAGTATTCATGTATATAGATGTTTCAGTATATATGATCCAATTAGCGTTATCTTCCATGAGAAAGTTAAGGAGTAGACACTGCAAATCCTTAGGAATGTAAATTGGAATGGGGGATACGTCTTAAGACCACCAAAACCTAATTTACTACCTAGGAGGCAACGTCTGGAGATATGGGTGACTACAAAGACCTGATTTACTATCTAGGAGGTAACATCTAAAGATAAGGGTGACCATGGATAAATTCCAAACGCATATGTAATGGTCTTAAGTTATTTCTTAGACCAGAGCATCTCTCGGAGGTAAATTAAGAAATTACAACGGTGTAAATATGAGTAGAAGTCCTAATTATAATGGGTAAAACCCACTGTTATGATTGGAGAATTCCAATCAAGAGGTGGAGGCTATGATAATAAGCCCTGTCTTTAAAAGCTTATGTCTTTAATAATTAGGAAGAGCTCACCCTGAAACAAATTGGACCCTGACGGACTCATTCACCAAATGTACCCCAGAGAATTGGACACCTTAAGATCCTGGCACCATAATTTCTCTCTTAGAGTTACTTTGAGTCCTAACATATAACTTTTAGAAAGTTATATTTCTTTCCACTTAATTTCTTGCCGCTGAACCTGGATTAATTTCTGCAAGGACCGGTTGGACCACAGCAACAAGTGGTGGTAATTATAATTGTTTTATTATTCTAAATAGAGGTGAATTTTGTCTTCTTCATATAGAATTCCCTGTTTCTGGGAAATAGCAAGTATATTGCATTATTGTATATGACGGCTTGTGAGACTGCAGCTTATAACCCGTGATAATAACAATAATGAAAAGGTATTTTTACCTGTAGATGAAGTTTGACATCATTTGCATCTATTAGGAACTTCACTTATACTCTTAGACATTGTTAAATTGTTTTAATGTCATATTAGTTGAACTAATATAAGAGAGATAGTGACATCTTTTTATTACTACCCTGATTATTATTTGGTTGCTGAGTGGACTGGAAATTGTGTGTGTTAGACTCATAAAGTACTAATTCATATTGATAACTTTCGATTATATACTGTATTTGGATATACTGTAATTTGACATGTTTTTAAGAATTTCGTGTTTTATATCATGCACTGTGTGACTCATAGATATTTTATAAATTGTGTTTACAATAAATAATATTTTCTTGATTGACTATCGTGGTGATATATATCTAATTTGAATTATAATTTTCGGCGATCTGAAAGGATTTAGGATCGGAGATAAAATATAGGGTATCTCCTTAAATTAATATTGTGGATGTGGTCCTACAATGTTTGGTAGCGTCGTTATTTTGCGTGTGTGATAAAATATTAATTTTACCTATTTTGTCTCATTAATATCCCTAACATACTTGGAGGCACTGCTAAGATATTTCACGTAAAAGAATAATTCAAATTATTGATATACGGTAGTTGTTGTGAGTTTCTGTTGTTTCACATAGTATATTTCTGGTACTGTGTATTGCAGTACCAGAAATATCATAACATCTTCACTAGAAGACATCATAACCACGCTTAACATAAAACGACATGTTTTATGCACTGATCAGTGCATAAAACATGTCTGTGTCCAGCAAATCGAGTGCTACTTCTAGTGAAGATGTTTTGATATCTAAAGAAGGAGTGCTGGTACAGGTTAATAATGTTAAACATGATATTATGAGAGGTTATCATAAAAATATGAAAATCAAAGAGACTTATGGAGAGTGGCTCCAATCCCTTAAGGATGATGTACAAATGACCCTAATAAATGAATGGTCTGAAGGATCACCCTTGGTTGGAAATTTGAATGCTATTGTTCAAACATCTGATTTGAAGGAGAGAGAAGAGTTAATCTTTTCATCCTGGTCCTATTTCTTTGTATTGGCTTCTCGGTTGTTGCGAGATCGTGAAACTAGAGAAAAAGAAGTGTCTAGTCTCCAGAAAGAGTTGAATGCTTCTAAAACAGCCCTGGATCAGTTAAATGATACCCAGGCAGAGTACAAACGGTTGAGACTAAAGTTTGATGATTTGACTGATAAGCATTTTGCACTTCATGGTCAGTACTTTGATGCTAAGAGCAGGGAAACGGATTGTCAGTATGATCTTGATAATTGTCGTAGGGAGATACGAGAACTCCAAGTCCAATTGTCTAAACAGGATAGTATGCAAATGCCTAAGCTATCTTTGTATGGTGAAGGTGATGAAGGGGTTAAAACCCACACCACCGTAACAGAGTCTGCTGTTCTGAGTTTAAGTAAGCAATTACAAACTCTACAAGAACAGGTTAATCAGGTGGCTTCTGTCCAATCACAGCGGAATCAGGTTACATTGTCTGATACACGCGATTCCTCTGATTCTGATGAAAATCAGGAGAGTGATAAAAGGGATAGTGAATCTTCCGTTTATTCAGAAGGTCATGTTTCAGGTGAACCCTCTGTGATGTTACAAGGTGCCAATACGGCCAGAACACACAGATCAGACGGGCGCTCCCGTAACTTTAAAGGAGTGAAAAAGGGTACTAAGAAATTACCCGTACCTGTCTATGATGCCCCTAAGGGAATTAAATTCCTTAAGGAGACTGTTCCTGAATTTTCTAAAAAAGGCACAGCTAATATTGCTGATCATTTAGAATCATTTGAAAGGGCAATGCAGTTTTTGGGAATGGATGATGATATCCATAAGAAGCACTATGTGTCGTGGACTTTTTCAAGTCATTACAGACATTACTTTGAAGGTTTACAAAGTATGCGAACCCTATCTTGGTCTAAAATGAAATATGAGATTAAATTAGAATTTGGACAATATAAAACTGTCTCAGCCGCTAAAAAGGCTGTGTATAATCTCAAATGTAGGCCTCACCAAAGTCCTAGAGAGTTTTTAACTGTTCTAAAGAACGCTTATTCTCTTACAGAACGTAAACCCAGATATGACTCTCGAGAATTCCGTTATCTTTTCTTCTATGCAATGCCTTCTCCAATACGGACAAATCTTGCTAGAGATTATGATAGCGATTGTTCATTAGATTGGCTTGTTAATGAATGCATGACACTGTATACAGTATTGCATTCCAATGATGACTTGCCTGATAAAAAGAGTCAGAAATTTCATGGACAAGAGGTGGCAGAAACCCAAGCCCATCTGGGATTAGAATCACAGAAAAAGAGAAGCTATGCTGAGGTGGTTAAATCCCCAAAACCTCAGAAACAGGAATCGGCTACAGCCTCACCTGTTGTCAGGCCTAAAACTCTTAATGTGGAATCCCAGGATAACAAAGGAAAAAGTCCGACTGCCAAAAAGAATCCACAGTGGAGAAAGGGTAATTCCCAATGGAATAAAAACCCTCAGGCAAGGAGGAAATTTTATAGGACTAATAGGGACAGATCCAACCAATCTGAGTCTGATAACTCCCAACAGTCTCAGCCAAATAACTCCAAACCTAATAGGCAGTATAGGAATGGGAAAAACAATTTGCGTCATCATGTCAATCAAATGAGTGACCAAATCATTACCATAATGATTGTGTTATTGATGGTAAAACCTATGTGGTCCCTCCATTTTTGGCTAGGGGGGACGTGTCTGTAACTTTTTCTTCTATATTGCAGCCAGACCAAATGAGTCCGCAAGCTAACTTGTCTTTAAAAGCACCTAGTTCGCAGGAACCAGCTCCGAAGGAGTTAACTGATGAGATGCCAACCGCTAGTAACAGCTTGAATGCTCAAGACATTCCTGAGAAAGAAGAACTAGTGGGTAAGAGTGTGCATACATCAGTACAGGTTGGAACTACTGCCGTGACAGGTAACGTATGGAAGACAAGTGACATGTTGACACATTCTAAGTTCTTATGTGAACTAGAAGAATATGAAAGAAGATATTATGTTTCTGTAAATGTACAGGATTCATTGCCACAACCCTTCATGGGGTTAATTGATACTGGGTCACAGGCGACTATATTGTCAAATGTGTACTTTCAGAAGGTAATGGACTTAGCAACAGAAAAGCTAAGAGACTTTCCAAATACTCTACTGAGTGTTGGAGGTAATTCCCTTCATGTCGTAGGTTCTACCTGGTTAAAGTTTACCATAGGTAATAAGACCTTGAGACACCCGGTAATAGTGGTAAATCTCCCCTATGACCGATTGATTTTGGGTATAGATTTACTCAGAAGACTTAAGACGTAATCATAGATTGTGTGAATGGGATTGTATGGTCACAAACCAAAGTACCCATTCCATATGATAAGTAACATAGTAACATAGTAACATAGTTCATAAGGTTGAAAAAAGACCAAAGTCCATCAAGTTCAACCTATATACATATTGTGTCCCTACTGTGTTGATCCAGAGGAAGGCAAAAAACCCTTATGAAGCAGATGCCAATTGCCCCATACCAGGGGGAAAATTCCTTCCCGACTCCAAATATGGCAATCAGAATAAATCCCTGGATCAACGTTCTGTCCCTATTAATCTAATATCCATAATTTATCAGCAATCCAGGCGTAATTGCCATGTGATTGAGGAAAGGCCGGATTCGATTGAAATTCATTTTAGGAATAGTCAATCATCTGATGTTACTGTTTTGCAGGTTAATGATTTTATTTCCCCTGCAGATGATCATTCCATAAAAGTTCAACCGGAGAGGATCCGAAATGTATTAACCATTTCTCTTCACAGGAATTATGTGGAATCAGCAGGTCATGTTCAATTCCTTGATAAAATTGAAAGGGTTAATAACAATTTATTTTTTCCTGTTCAAGTGAATGATATAGGGAGAAACAGGTGGATCCATAATCTGGACGGCGAATCAGATAGCCATAATATTATTGCAAAATGTTTGTTATCCATTTCAATTGGAAATAGAAGACTGAACATCGGTGTGGAATCAGAAGATCCAAATCAACAATGTGGTATCGTATACAACTTGAAATGTGTGTTATGTTATGCGATCATGTATATTCATATCATTAATTTCCATACCATCCAGCAACTATATTAATATTGATAGGTAGCGTGGATAGATATGTCTTAAATGTTGAGTGATATTACAAGTATGTATACTCATACTATTCTTCTTTTTGAATATTAAGACAAGGATTCAAGTTCTGAAAGATGTCTAAGAAGGATGTGGCGATCGTCTGGATCATATTACTACTGTGTCACGAGATGCGGATGGAACTGATCGCAGAGCCTGGACCATCCTCTGGCATCATGATCCAAGAAGCTCCTGGATTCATCCTTACAGAAAAGAGGATCCTAACACAACGTGTGTTTGTCAGCTTAGACCCGAAGATCTCCATCGAAAAACAGTACAACGTTTCATCGATGCAGCTACCTGAATTAAAGGCCTGGTACCAGATGCATCTTGAAAGAGCACAAAGACGCGTTCAAGAAATTTTGGAACAAGCCAGGAAGCCGTTTGGATCGAGCTCTATTACAATGAATCATCGAGCTAAAAGATTCCTTGTTGCTTTAATTGTTGCCTTGGTATGTACAGCCATAGGTGCAGTCGTTGCAACCAGTATGTCTGCCGCAAACTCTGTTTCTGTTCAAACTTTGGAGAACGAAATTCGAGGTTTAAAAGGAGAAATCAATGCTATTCATCGGAACGACAAAGAGTATTTAGTCGACTTAATGGTTATGGTGAATGATACCATTGTAACCACAAATATGCATTCTAAATTAATCTCTCACGCCATTAATATGCACCAAAGTCATGAATAATTCAAACGTGAACTTTTGTTTATGTACGACCTGATAACATTCAACGCAGATTCCTTTTTGGACGAAGTGCAATCCGGAATGACTGATTTAACCAGAGGACACATTCCTTTATATTTTGTTTCAGATGATATTGAAGTCGATGGCAATACAGTGGAACCCATGCAACTAAATCTGGCCTATGAAATGGTAAGTGCTCTTCCTCTTTACATTGACCCAGAGCAAATGGAAATATGTTTCTTATTATCAATCCCGTATGTTACCCCACAAAATATTTTTCAGTTGAAAACCATACATAATGTCAGAATCCAAACCCCTGCTGTGTTGGCTTTTCAACCATGGGTACCAGATTGGTATTCAATACCTATTTTGACAGAATGTGTTAAATTTAAGGACAATAATTTTCAGTGCGACGGGAATCCTTTTATATATGATTCTACTAATGCCTTATGTGGAATTGAATATACTAAGCATGGTTCTGAAAAATGTCAAGTGACTATGACAAAAACTGGTGATAATGCTCCAGTACATGCTATCTTGGTAAAGGATAGATGGTTGGTCAGTACTCTGTACAAAAACATGAGTATATTTCAGAGAGATCAAGTGACTAATAAGGTGATAGCCTTGCCATCTCCAGTGTCATTGATCAAGGTACCCCAGGACTCGCGTATTACTATAGGCGATGTTACTTTGTACCCTGTTGGTATCGATGTTTGGGAAGGGGAAGTTCAAATGGTCGATGCGTTTAAAAATCTTGATATTCCCATTAATCCTGATCTCTAATATCTACTTGTGCAATAAACATTTATTGACCATACAAATTGGAACAGCATGAAGATCATCCAGATACAATGGGAACATATCACAAAATACAAACTGAAATACAAACGGCCTAAGAGGCAGCCAAAAATGCAAGAGGTGTACATTGCATAAGAATGAGGTTGATATCACAGTAGACCGAGACGAACAGTCCTGAGAACTGATATAGCATCAAACATACAACATAATGATGTGTGACACCAATCGAAACGGCCTGGTATGAGTAAGAGCCAATAATGCGTAGATATAAAAGAGCGTATCACACAATAGGTGCAACATAAACAAAAAAAAAACCAATGTAATAATAAAGAATGTAACATGAAAACCAGGGGCGTGTGCCGCGCCGTTGCCTGTTGGTCTTATAAGAGAAAAAAAATTGTAAAACAAGTGGAAAATATCAGTACATGATATTGGGTGAATCACATGTGTGGTAGCAAAGGGAAAATACGAGCCAAGTAGTCAGGGAGCCTATACACAATCTTGTACTACTTAAGTGACGGAACCCAAAAAAGTAGTAAAGGTCGGCGATGTAATAAGGGTCTTCCACCAAAACCATCTCTTCTCATATAAATGGGATTGCCCCCTAGAAGACCAGACTAAGTCCTCCATGTGGGAGATAAAATGCATCTGACGAAGCCAAGCCTGGATCGGAGGAGTACACGGTTTCTTCCAGAACCGCGGTATGACCGCCTTAGCCGCACTAAGGACATGGTAAGTGACCGAATGTTTATAGGTGTGCGGAGGTATCTTGCTATAGTGTAATAGGGCAGCCGCAGGAATAAAAACATAGTCAGGTTCACCAACCTCCCTAAGGACTCGCTCAATCACCTTCCAAAATGGCTGAATAAGGGAGCACTCCCACCAAATATGTATTAACGTGTCCGGTCCTGAGTTACAACGCCAACAAAGGTCGGGCACCTGTGGCAGAAAACGGTGGAGATCATGTGGAACACGGTACCACCTAGCAAGTAATTTGTAAGACGTCTCTTGGATCTTACTAGCTATAGCTCCCTTATGTATCGACTGGATAATCCAATCCCAGTCCTCGCCAGAGGAGATAGAAGGGAGGTCAGCTTCCCACATAGCTAGGTAGTACGGTTTCAGGACAGTATAGAAGTACAGCAGTAAGGCATAGAGAGCGGACAAGAGATGTGCTGGTTCTCCCTTAGCAGTGCACAAGAGCTCAAATTCCGTCAAGGGTCTGCGGTATCCCGCATGCCTAGGCAGGGAGGTAACAAAGTGGCGAAGCTGAGCGTAAAGAAAAAAGAGGTCTCTTGTCGGAGGGACAGAGGCATCCACTAATGCCCCCATGGGCTTCACCGTGTCAGGAGTAGTGACATGACATATACGCAAAACACCTGCGGGTAACGGAGAAAATTTTTTAAACCTGCCAGAGAGATATCCCGGCACAAAGGCAGGATTATCTGCCAGCGGTAATAGAGGGTTGGGAAACGAAGTCAGGTGGCCCTGAGCAACATATCTTTTAAATACCTTGAGTGTAGGGGAGATGGTTGGATGCTTGATGACAAGTTTGTTAACGTCTGGGAGCCATAGGAGCGAGTGTATCGGATGAGGCACAGAGGCCTCCTCCAACAGTACCCACTGCTTAGGAGTGCGGAGCGACCACTCCACAACCCTGCGCAGGTGAGCAGCGTGATAATAAAGCTCTAAGTCCGGCACTCCCAATCCCCCCCTAGCCTTGGGGCGAATAAGGTGCGAAAACGCCAAACGAGGGGCGCCCGACGCCCAGATATAGGTAGTGAAGATACGACGGCACTTCTTAAAAAAAATACGCGGAAGGAAAATAGGGAGGGTCTGGAAAAGGTAGAGAAATCGCGGCAAGACATTCATTTTAATTACTGAAACCCGACCGAACCAAGATACGTGGGGATATGCCCACTTACGCAGGTCCTCAGCGACCTGATGCAGCAAAGGTAAGAAATTTAATTCATACAATGAAGGCAAATCCCCAGTGATTTGCAGCCCTAGGTATTTAATGGAAGAAGAACACCAGCGGAACGGGAAATGGGCTTGTAAAGATCGCCTAGTCTGATCCAACAAATTAATACCAAGGATCTCAGATTTCTCCATGTTAATTTTATAATTGGAATGTGACGGAAGCCTCCATCACTGGGGCCACTGGAGAAGCCTGACTGCCAGCCTCCTCCCTATTGACTATGGGCCCTGGGTTTGTAAAGACTTCTGTGGCTACCCCCAGCAGTATCATCTCATCACTGGTTGAGGGGATTATCTCCAGCAGACAGCCAGGATCTGCCACCAGGGAGCGACCACCATTCTTTGATGTTTAATGTTGTATAAATCAGTCTCCCCCCTATTGTATTGTTAATCCCGTTACTGCCCCTGTTGTCTCTGAGAGGCAGATTAAGCGGGCGGTTTGTGTCCCAATATCTTGTTTTATGTTAATGTGTGTTTTGCTGGATATATCCAGCTCTGTGTGTCTAAAATAAATCAGTCTTCATTTGGTTTTACCCTACACTGAGTCTCGGCTAGTGACTGGGGAACCGGGGAAAGTGTGGTGTCCCAGGCTAAGGGAGCACAAGACAGCGGAGGCAGTCGGTCGGACTAGCCAGCTCCGTGACATTGGTGGCAGCGGTGGGATTTCTTCTTAGTCTGAGGGACACTTACTTTCTACCGGGATTGACCGACAGGACGGCAGACTTCGGTCGCCTTGACAAGGACATGGATGTGGTATCAGAATTCCAGGGGCTGCTGCAGGTCATCCTCTCCTGCTACACCACTGCTTTGCCTACAGAACAATACCAGAAACTGAGGCAAGTGGTTCGACGGTCAGTATGGCAGAGGGCTGTTATACGACGGGGTCAGTGTCTTCCAAGCTCCGAACAAAAGATTAGAGACCAGCGGGAACTACGGATGTCTTTCCTGGGACAGCAACCCCAGGAGCAATGGGTATCCGAATTGGACAAGCTGGTCCAACAGGAGGTAGAGCTGGAAGATCACTATAGGGCTCTGCAGTGGTATACAGAGCAAGCATATTGGGGAACTGCGAAAGATTGTTCTCCAGAGGGCTATGACTTTGGTGGCCCGGGATTATTATGGGATAGTCTTCAGGAGGATCCGGACTTCGGCAGTACAGCGGAGTGGCGGATTGAGGACATCCGGGATTTCAGGGAGTGGGACCTCCCAGATGCGCTAGGACTTAAAGGTGATTTAGACTTTTTAATTACGCAGGAGTGGGAACTGGAAAACGCGTATAAAAAACTGTTTGACCGCGTTCAACAGAATGCCCCGGTGTCCAGGGATTGTGTGGATTTTGTGGATGTTATTGAGTGGTCACCTGAGGATGTTGACTCAGGCGGGGTGGATGGGACTGCGGTCTCCACCCCTGAGTCAGAGGGATACTGGGCAGCTAATCCAGATCCGATACTGGAGCTGTGCGACTGTGCTCCACAACCAGATCCAGAGATTGTGGATCTAACTGATTTTACATCTGAGGATGTTAACCCAAGAGGGGTGGATAACACTGCGGTCTCCACACGGGGGGCCTCAGAATGCTGGGCAGTCTGCCCAGATCTCTTAGTCCCAGCTGAAGAGCTGGCAACAGGGCAGAGCGCTGCTGGCTACTGCCCCACACCTGCAATGACTACAGGGATCCAGGGAGATGTGGCAGTCGGCCCTTTTCCCCAGCGGCAGCTCACATGTCCGGGAGCGGAGGAACTTGTTTTTCCTCCCCAGCGGCAGTGGGAGGAACCGAGAGATGTGACAGCCGGTCCATCTTCCCAGCGGCAGCTCACATGTCCGGGAGCAGAGGAACCGGCCCTCCCTCCCCAGCGGCAGGCCGACCCACAAGATTCCCTAACCCCAGCTGAAGTGCTGGCAACCAGGCAGAGCATAGCTGGCCTCTGCCCAGCACCTACCAAAGCTGCAGGAATTCAGGGAGATACAGCGGCCGACCCGCCTCCCCAGCAGCAGAACCTAATTCCAGGACCGGATCAACCGGAACTCCCTCCTCAACGGCAACAGGAGCACCAGGGAGGGGATGCAGGCGGCATCACTCCCCAGCGGTACCCAGGAGATGGCGCAGCCGGCCCATCCCCCCAGCAGCAGCACCAATTTTGGGAGGGCATTAATGGGCCAAATAAACTGACTGACTACGGAGTCAACCCGTTTGGGGTCTCATCCTATGTCAGTCCAACTCTAAGGGGGGAGAATTGTGACGGAAGCCTCCATCACTGGGGCCACTGGAGAAGCCTGACTGCCAGCCTCCTCCCTATTGACTATGGGCCCTGGGTTTGTAAAGACTTCTGTGGCTACCCCCAGCAGTATCATCTCATCACTGGCTGAGGGGATTATCTCCAGCAGACAGCCAGGATCTGCCACCAGGGAGTGACCACCATTCTTTGATGTTTAATGTTGTATAAATCAGTCTCCCCCCTATTGTATTGTTAATGCCGTTTAGTGTGACTGTTGGAGGCCAGTCGGTCCCGAAATACCGTGAGTTGGGATAGAATATGAGGAGCTAGAGTTAGTTTATGGGACTGCTCCAGCGTCGCTATCTGATTAGTAAGTTGTAACATTTCACCAAGCGCTAAGCGTTTAACATGAGCACCCATTTTAATAAGGTGACCACGGATCACCGCCTTATGGGCTTCCCAAACCGTGGGGAAAGGGAGATGGGGAGAGATATTTTCAGCAAAATAGTGTTGAAGTTCCTTAGCCAAAAGTTGTACGTTCGCTGGTGTGGACAGAAGGGATTCATTGAGCCGCCAAGTCCCAGTCCTAGGTGGCATAGTAGAAGAGTGTAACACGGGTAAGTGGTGATGGGAGAGGAAGATCGCGTCAATTCTAGTATAGCGGGCATGGACAGAAGAATAGAAAGTAAAGTCCGTGACCGATGGATGCTGCGTACGCCATGCGTCAGCTAGTTGCAGAGTATGCAATAGACGTTTAACCCTAGCTATCCGAGAATAAGGGACATGCGATGTACCGACCGAACTGTCCAGGCGCGGGTCGAGCACCACGTTAAAGTTGCCCCCTAGCAGAATAATCCCTTCCTGAAAATCTGCAAGTCTGCGCAAGGTAGAGACAAGGAAGGCGGTCTGATTACGGTTAGGTGTGTAGATACAGGCCAATGTGACTTTGTGCTAGGCAAGAAAGCCCTTAACAAAAATACACCTCCCCTCCGCATCTCTCCAAGTGTTGAAAGGGCAATGCTTTATGTATAAGAATCGCGACTCCCTTGGTCTTGGAGTCCACAGAACTTGAGAAGTAATTAGTAGTATAATATTTCGAGGACATTCGGGGTTCTTTACCTTGCTTGAAGTGAGTCTCTTGGATAAAAGCGACTCTTGTTTTAGAGGTGTGTAAAAAATGAAAACAATCCAGACCGTTGCTCGGGCTTATTGAGACCTCTGACGTTAAGGGTCGTAACTTTAATAGTGTTGGGATGCATTAAACAACACCTGGAGACACCGAGAGACAAGAGGCAAGGCGGCATGCCAAAAAACAGTACTAAAAAGAAAACAAAAAACAACAGATATAACATTGAGCAACAGTATCCCAAAGGACAGGCCACAACCTGCCCTCTGGAGATGAGTGCACACCAGTGGGAGAGCCATCTGTCCCGAGAGTCGGGAAAAGCCAAACGCCAGGGTCACAGAGGACCTGGTTGGTCAGAGAACGGCCCTATGCAAGGTACATCATGTGAAATAAATTGTATAAAATAACATAACAGCAGGCGACATGGAAAAGAATCAAGTTGGGCCCCAGCATCTTGAAGTGGTAGGTGGAAGCAATGCTCCGGAGCACAAACCAAAGAACACGAAGCGGTAACAGAATGTGTAGAAAAGGGCACATCTACGGACGTATGGAAGAGCTTCATGAGGGACAGTCCCAGACGCAGAGACATGCTGCAGGTAAGTGGTAATCACAGGACCTCGAAGAGAGTACTTGTTATGAAGCGACTCTGCTCCAAGTCGTGAGATGCGCAAAATGTCCATCCCGAAACAGGGGCAAAAGGTAAATTCGCCGGACTATGGAGATGTGGAGTCCAAGAGTCCCAAAGAAAGCAGTGAAAGCAGCCACTCTGAGTCAGAGGTTAGGCAGTGGAATGCAGAGGGGGTGTAGATCGCTTCTTGCGTTGCGGTCTAGCAGACCATTCCTCGCCCGGTCTTACCAATTTAGAGGGCATAACTGGGGCATATCAGGGATGGTAAGTATCGGGAGCCCGAGACGCTCCAACACATCCGGCACATCTGCTGTCCGTCGAATAATAAAGCGATCGGATCCCCTCTTGACAGTCAGCGAAAAGGGGAATCCCCACTGGTAAGGTAACGAGGCTTCCTTCAGGGCAGATGTAACAGGGCGAAGCATCCTTCGATATTGAAGGGTGACGGGGGACAGATCCGGGAAAATTTGGATATTATGGCCATCCCACTCTACGGTACCAACCTTGCGGCACACTGCCAAGATGGATTCCTTCTGCGCATAGTCCGTGAGACAACAGATAATATCTCGAGGCGGCTGGGAATCCGATTGCCTGGGTCGGAGCGCACGATGTACACGATCCATTTTGAGATCAGCATCCGCAGGCCTAGAGAGCAGGGTATTAAAAATGGCGCGAACCGTCTTCGCCACCTCTGCAGGGAGAACCGACTCGGGCAGGCCCCGCAAACGTAAATTGGACCGTCTCCCCCTGTTATCCAGATCTTCTACCTTAATCATGAGGCGGGAGATGGTGGCGGCTTGAGTCTGCAGTTGTTCCGAGAGGACATCAACAGTCGAGCGTGTGCCAAGGTTGTCCTGCTCCAGAGTTCCCACGCGGTCTTCTATGTGCTGAAGATCGCGTTTAATGTCAGAAGTCCGCTCGCAGAGGAGTATGTGCCTCGTTGGTCTACGGAGCAAACAGACTAAGCGTCCATATTGGTCAGCGGTTAGCCACGCCCCCCCCTCTAATATCTACTTGACCATAAGCCTAACCATACGATACAGATGAATAATATTTCTGTTGATGCTTATAAGTACACGGAACAAGATACCAATATCATACACAATGTGGATTGGTCATATCATAGCGATATAATTTTTGGTTTGATGATGATAACCGTTCTTATATGGCTAATTATTCTTACTGTAAAGTTTTCATTAATGACTTCTCTTATAGGAGCAAAAGTGTTCCAATCTGTGCATTATACCCCTGCAAGTCCCATTTCGGACAGCGTGATTTGAGGTTGTTAATATGCCATCTGACATTTGTTTAGATCATTCTAAAGCAAACTGGATTTTGCTTTGTCATAATCTAAAGGGGGGATTATGTCAGATATTTTATGATAGAAAACATGTATTCTATATATTCTGTATTTTACATGAGCACAAAATGGAGTCAGAGCCATTTTATTTTACTTAATCATATAATGATTATTTCTTTCTGTCTTTGTTCCCTCTATAATTGAGAACAAAGAAGTATTCATGTATATAGATGTTTCAGTATATATGATCCAATTAGCGTTATCTTCCATGAGAAAGTTAAGGAGTAGACACTGCATATCCTTAGGAATGTAAATTGGAATGGGGGATACGTCGTAAGACCACCAAAACCTAATTTACTACCTAGGAGGCAACGTCTGGAGATATGGGTGACTACAAAGACCTGATTTACTATCTAGGAGGTAACATCTAAAGATAAGGGTGACCATGGATAAATTCCAAACGCATATGTAATGGTCTTAAGTTATTTCTTAGACCAGAGCGTCTCTCGGAGGTAAATTAAGAAATTACAATGGTGTAAATATGAGTAGAAGTCCTAATTATAATGGGTAAAACCCACCGTAATGATTGGAGAATTCCAATCAAGAGGTGGAGGCTATGATAATAAGCCCTGTCTTTAAAAGCTTATGTCTTTAACAGTGGCGTCGCTACAGGGGGGCAATTGCCCCCCCTAGGATATTCCTTGCCCCCCCTGTTGCCCCCCCCCCCGCCGAATTTGGAGCCACCCAGGACAGTCCCCTTGACTGCTAACGACGGCATGGTGCCGTCGCTAGCAGTCCCAGTCAGGTGCTAACGACGGCACCATGCCGTCGCTAGCACTATCTTACCTTTATGGAGGTCTGTGGATCCCCATCACCCCCTACCCCGGCGATCTGCCCCTCACACTGAAGGGCATCACCGCGGCCACCCGATCCGCGATGATGCGATGACGTCACCGCACAACTTTATTAATAACTGACAATTGTCAGTTAAAGCGATTATGGGGGCATGCTGCTTAGATGCCTGTATCTCATTAATTATCTCACCTTTAAAAAAATTATGTTAAAAAAAAAGTAAAAAAAATGATTTAAACAAAGTAGTTAAACTTAAAAAAAAAAAAAAAGTTTAAGTATTCTAGCTAAATGATCACTGTGGTAGCCAATGTTACCACAGCGATCATATAGCTATAAAAAGTCACATTCCCTTTTTAAAAATGGCCGATACTCATTTTTAATCCCATGATCCCTTTGATCATGGGGTTAAATTAAGCCAACGGTAGAGGGAGGCAATTTTTGAAATCCTGATGAACTGCAAATATTATTAAAATCAGCCATTTAGCCTGTGTGGTACGTGATTAACCATCTCATCCCTGCAGCACCTTGCATTTTTACTGCAAACCTTTTTTTTTCCTGTAAAAGTGATTTTTTTTTTTCTCCCTTTACCATCATTTCTTTGGGATTGTAAGGGGAAAGAATGGTGTGTGTGCTTCTGTGAGTGAATGTATGGAAAGTATGGTGTGTGCTTCTGCGAGTGAATGGAGATATGAAAGGCGTGTGAATGATCAGTAATTAGGGTTGAAGCCTTGATGTGGCATTACTGCTCATGTAGGAAGTTAAATTATGGCACAAAAAGTACACATTTGCAAGAACTACACCCCTTGGCGCATCTAATGAGGGGCTGTATGTGTTTCTAGTACAAACCTGGAGTGCGCTAGACACAAATGAACATGTCGCTATGGTTAGAAAAAACATATTTTCTAGCCAAAGCGACATATTCCATCATTATTTGTGCACTCAACTTTTGTCCTAGAAATACATGTAGCCCCTTATTTGAAGCTCCAAGGGGCGTAGTTTCTTTAAATGGATGAATTGTCTGAATGAGGGAGAGCATGAGTTAATGTGTGGATGATTTGTCTGAATGAGGGAGTGTTACAGGGTCACCGTACCCAAGGCTGGGTACCCCTGTTTGAGGGCTGAGGAATCACCAGTCAGTCCCTCATACGGATAGCACTCAGCTATCCACGGATCATCCAGACCACCATTCGTAGCAAACCAAGAAGAACTCTCTTTATTACAAACACACAGAATTTATATACAATCTCAATGCAATGTGTACCGAACCCAACCCCCAATCCCATCAGCCACATCCCATCACAAATCCCATCAGTATACAGGAGATGTATCAGGTGAGGGGATTACAGAATACAATGGGTTCCCCCACCTGTGTTATCCCCCCTGTAGTGCGGGTGCCGTCTGGGCAGACAGGGCTGTGTTGGCTGATTAAGAGCCCCAGCCAGATTATAGGATCGTCTCTTTGAAGGCTGGGGCTGAATCCACATCAGTCTCTGGGCCGGTTACACAATAAACACAATATAATATATTACCGGCTAAACTTCATATGACACATGAGCCAGCTAGCCTGGCCCTGTCACAGGGAGTGCATGAGTTAATGTGTTTGTGTGTATCATAGATGTATAATTGTGGAAGGGAAAAGATGGCACTAGCAGAATGTTTGAGCCTTGGGGACCGAGATGGCACATCCCGGGTGTATATGGGACAAAGATGGCAAATCGTATGTGTGTTATCTGGGTGCTGGCCAGGTTCTATGTGGGCAATGTGGACGCCAGGGCTTGCTTTGGGGTGTGCAACCTGTGATCTATGCCTGTAATTTAGGGGGTTTTAAATATACCTTTAATGCTGTGTTTCTATGTGAATTCCAATTGATCTGTACCTGCAAAGCTGGGTTTCTGTGTTATTCTGTAGATCCATATCTGCTATGCTATGTTTCCATACGTTATTTATGTATACCTGCAAATACAGGGTTTGTATGTCTTGTTCAGTTGATTAATACCTGCAATGCTGTTTCCATGTATTTATTTGATCTATACCTGCGATGCTACGTTTCATATATTATTATTGTATACCTGCAAATACAGGATTTGTATGTCTGATTCTGTTTATTTGATATATACCTTTAGTGCTGAGATCACAAGTGAATTGCAATTGATCTATACATGCAAAGCTGGGTTTGTGCGTTAATGTGTTGATCTATACCTGCTATCGGCAGCAGGGTCTAATATATATATATATATATATATATATATATATATATATATATAAATAATCGGCAGCAGGGACTAATATTAATATATATATTAATATATATGGGCAGCAGGGGCTAATATATATATATCAGCAGCAGGATCTAATATTAGGTCCTGAAATAATTTAGTGCAAAAGTTAAGGTATTGTGTTGTTTAAAGGATTTCAAGGATTAGTCGTACTAAATTGTGGCTTCAGGCTTCCCATGTTGAATGATCAAGTATTGTATTGTCCAATAACAAAAGTATCATTCCATAGCACATTACTTTTGGCAATATATATATATATGTTTTTTCAGTCGTATGATTTAATGGTGGAAATTATTAATGCCCCCCCAGTTTGACTGTGGTATCCTGTGTGCCCCCCTATATACTGTTTCTAGAGTCGCCACTGGTCTTTAATAATTAGGAAGAGCTCACCCTGAAACAAATTGGACCCTGACGGACTCATTCACCAAATGTACCCCAGAGAATTGGGCATCTTAAGATCCTGGCACCATAATTTCACTCTTAGAGTTACTAATAATATATATTGGCAGCAGGGGCTAATATTAAAGGATGAAAACTAATATTTCAATCACGGTCTTTACTTCAAAGAGATAAGTACATATTTTGTAGCTATATATCTATCATGTGCTTCATAGCGTGTCCCTGAAATAAAATGTGGTCACCTTAACCTGCTATGTCAATTGTCACAAAGGGGTTAATGAGCACTGGACCCCACTCTCATAAAGTGACATCTAAAATTAACTCTCCATTTCAATCAAATACCGGTATAATCCCTGTTAATCCCATAATTTGCTTTTGTAATTGGGGAATATCTGTCAAAACACATGTCAGGGTTGTATTTGCAAATCACTTTCCATCTGTGGTATTTCGCAATATACCGTAATTCAACTTAATCTTGCATGCCCTAGAATACAACCTTAATCCCTGTTAATCTTACTCTTAAAACATGCCACTACAGTTTGGGGGAACCTGTGGCAATGATTTGTAATATACTTTCGGGATTGTGCCTGTAATTATTTCTACATACCCCCCCCCATTGTACCACAAATTTGCCCATAAAATATATTTGAAAGGATTCCAGATTCCAGTGCCCATGTAAGCAACCTGTCGAGTACCTAATAATAGTTAAGTAACAGTCACTGCATGTACAAATTTGGAACTGTATAGCTAAGCAGCTATAATAAGTAATAGCCATATGCAAATTTAAAAAAGGAATGTATGCCTAGAAACATCGAATAATAAAATTAACGCCTAAAGTCATTTGTGGCCAAGTAGTATATTGGATGCACTCTCAGAAAAACAATGGAATATGTTTGCACATTTGTTTTTTTATTACATTGGTAATACAAAAGCGCATACCAGGTCCGCGTATTTCCATAACTATTTATTAGCATGAACGCTGAACTGTTTTATAAATTAAAAAAAATCACAAAGCTACGAAACCTAACGAAACGTCTAGCTGTAACAATACGCATTTAAAACAGACCTGACGTATGACAATTAAATCCCACAAAAAAACATCATGTTCTGGTCACTCACGCGTCGCCCACATAGATTCGCCGGTAAACCTCGTTAAAATGTTGTGAGGGCAAGCTGTAGAAACCGTCATCGTTCGCCAGCAACTCATTCAGCGCCTGCACTGATATATCGTACTCCGACATAGCAACTCTATTTACGAAGAAACTTTGGCCTTCAACACTAGACGCAACAACCAATTAACTGCTCTGTCGAAAAGTAGGAGGATTCTTATAACATTCAATTATCGTATACATTCATCGTCTAAGCCAAAGGCGATAACAGTCTAAAAAAACAAAACTGATGCATTTCTGAAAAACATCTCCTGACTGTGGGATTATTCATTATTAGGCTTTGAGTATCCGTAAAGTTTAAAAGGCAAGTACCAAGTTTGCCGTCTGAACTGGGCCTGTACCTAACGACTCTTCCATACAGAAATGTTTTACTGGTATGCCAAAAAGTACATTTGAAGAGAAATAAAAGTAGTTTGGTATCGTTATATACTTTATAGAGACTGTAGTGCAACATTTAACTGCCAAAAAAGTACATTTGAAGAGAAATGAAAGTAGTTTGGTATCGTAATATACTTTATAGAGACTGAAGTGCAACATTTAACTCTGGGTTTTAGAGCTAATATTGTATTTTAACTGCTGTTGACAATGGTTGTTTTAACTTTAAACAGTGTTTGTGTTTAGCTGTAATTTTTTTTTTATTTATTGTACCGATACAAATTATATATTGGGGTTTTCTTTAGATACCATTATTTTAATCGTAATATCTAAGTTACTATAAAAAAAAAATCAATAAGATATGGTGAAATCCGGCATGGCATCCTGCGCTATGTATATGCCACTCCTCCCCTTCCCTCCCCTTCCCTCCCCTTTCCTCCCCTTTCCTCCCCTTCCCTCCCCTTTCCTTCCCTCCCCTTTCCTCCCCTTCCCTCCCCTTTCCTCCCCTTCCCTCCCCTTCCCTCCCCTTTCCTCCCCTTCCCTCCCCTTTCCTCCCCTTCCCTCCCCTTTCCTCCCCTCCCCTTTCCTCATGATATGCCTTTTAACCCTCTAAATACCACTGAGCCCCATGATATGCCTGTTAACCCTCTACATGCCACTGTGCCCAATGAAATGCCTTTTGACCCTCTATATGCCACTGTGCCCAATGAAATGCTCTTTGACCCCATATGTGCCGCTCTGCCTCCAGAAATGCCTTATACCCCTATATACCACTATATATGCATATAAGGGGGCAGAATGGCACATAGGGAGGTATAAGCATTTCAGGAGGCAGAATGGCGTATAGAGGGTTAAAAGGCATTTCTGGAGGCAGAGTGGCATTAAGGGAGTTAAAAGTAGGGCTGCAACTAACGATTATTTTCATAATCGATTAGTTGGCCGATTATTTTTTGATTAATCGATTAATCGGATAAAAAAATGAATGTAAATATTTAATTTATTTAAAATTATTTAATAAACAAGCAGGATGTTAAAAACAAACAAAAAGCCCAGGCTTGCCACACTGCCCACATATGCCACATACCCCCACATTTGCCACACTGCCTCCCAGACATGCCACACTGCCCTCCCCACATATGCCTTATTACTCCCAGATATGCCACACACCCCCATATATGCCATTCCGCCCTCCCCATATATATGCCTTACATCCCCTATATAAATCAAAATAGAAAAAGGCTCCATAGTTGGGGGTATAATGCATGCTGGGGTATAAGGCATATCAGGGGTATAAGACATATAGGGGATGTAAGTCACCAAAATCAGGAATCTGCACTCACTCCCCACAGGAACTCAGGTGCTTAGCTGTGCCAGGAAGGGCCAGCTCCCCAATAAATCAAAATAGAAAAAGGCTCCAGGCACTCATGGGTTCCATCAGGCAGATTTATTGGAAGAGACGACCATCAACTTGATAAAGACCTCATCGTGAGGTCGAAACGTTGTTGGTCGTCTCTTCCAATAAATCTGCCTGATGGAACCCATGAGTGCCTGGAGCCTTTTTCTATTTTGATTTATTGGGGAGCTGGCCCTTCCTGGCACAGCTAAGCACCTGAGTTCCTGTGGGGAGTGAGTGCAGATTCCTGATTTTGGTGACTTACATCCCCTATATGTCTTATACCCCTGATATGCCTTATACCCCAGCATGCATTATACCCCCAACTATGTCACTCCGTCCTCCCCAAATATGCTACTGTGCCCCCTGATATGCCACTGTGCCCCCAGATATGCCTTATACCCCCAGGTATGCCACTCCGTCCTTCCCAGATATGCCTTATACCCCCAGATATCCCATAGTCCCCTCATAGACCCGTTCACATCACACTGATACAATACTTTTATAAATAAGTACCCAGGATTTAGATTCCCCTTAGTTGCCCCCCTTTACATCTAATTGCACCTTAACTTAACTTTATTAAATTAATTAAATTAACCCTCAGTCCTCAGCATTAAATGAACCCTAAAGACCCCATCAACCACAACTGCCTCTAAATTAACCCCAAAGACACCACCAACCACAATTGCCCCTAAATTAACCCTAAAGACCTCATCAACCACAACTGCCTCTAAATTAACCCTAAACACCCAATCAAGCACAACTGCCCCTAAATTAACCCTAAACACACTTGGGCGGGGAACTCTCCTCACTGATAGCTGGGGAAGGTCTGTGCGATGGACGCAGACAACCCCCGCTGCTAACCGCACCTCCTTCCGGCTGCAGCGGAAGTTGTCTACGCGAATCGCGAAGTCCACGCGCTGCCCTGGCTACACACTGGGGAATCAGAAGCATCGGTAAGTTTGGGGGGTGGGCATAAGACAGGAGGATCTTAGTCTCATAGTCAGACCTATTTGACCCCGATTAAAGGGGTCTTTTTCAGAGCATTTGCTCTGAAAAAAACCTTGTCTTATAATCGAGCAAATACGGTAATTTAATACAATTAAATAATTAACTTGGCAGATCAGACGTGTTCTAGTAGTTCAGGAATAAGCAGTAATGGGTAACAATTTTTCACCATAATGTTGTTAAGCTCCCGGTAGTTGACACAGGGACGCAGACCTCAATCTTTTTTATGGACGAAAAAGATCCCAGCTCCGGCAGGAGAAGTAGAAGAACGCATGAAGCCTTTCGTAACATTCTCTTCTATACATTCTTTTAATGCAGCAAGCTCCGGTTCGGAAACACATCCTAGAGACTGGGCCCTAGGATGGGTATGCGCTGGTGTCCAGCTGGAAGACGTGGCTTGCCATTCTGATCACCTCTCGTGGAGTCTTCTGTCGATCTGTTTCACAAGACGCATAAATTCCTCCAAAGAAGGTGGAATAGAGGTACGGGCCAGTTCGTCCTTGATTGCATCCGACAAGCCCCAGCGAAACTGGTCGTGGAGTGCAGGCTCGTTCCAGTTCGACTCTAGGGCCAGGCTCCTGAATTCCGTGATGTACTCCTCCACGGGGCACCGTGCTTGCTTTAAGCCTCTCAACGTAGTAGCAGATGAGGATACCCTGAATGGATCTTCATAAAGAGCACCACCATCATAGGGTGGTGCCGAGTTGTTGAGGGCTCTATAGGTCAGGGTTAGAAGTTTGAATTTGATTCTGAAAGGTATGGGGAGCCAATTAAGTGATTGGCATAGTGGAGCAGCAGATGAGGAGCGGTGGCAGAGAAAAAATAATCTAGCTGCAGTGTTGAGGATGGATTGAAGCGGTGAAAGGCGACCGGTTAGCAGGCAGTTGTAATAATCCAGGCAGGATATCACAAGGGAGTGGAATAGTAACTTGGTGGTGTCTTGCGTGAGGAAAGGGCAGATTCGGGAGATGTTTTTCAGGTGGAGGCGGCAGGATTTGGGGAGGGACTGGATGTGAGGAATGAAGGAGAGAGCAGAGTCGAGGGTGATAGTGAAGTTATCAACAGTAATAGAGATGTCAGGAAAAGCGGACAGAGCAGATGGCGGGATTACCATGAGTTCGGTCTTAGAGATGTTGAGCTTTAGGTAACGGGACGCCATCAATGATGCAATTCCTGATAGACAGTCAGTGAGGCGAGTAAGAAGAGAGGAGGAAAGGTCAGGAGTAGAAATATAGAGTAGGGCAGGGGCGTCCAACATGCGGCCCGCGGGACCTCGAGGTGCGGCCCGCGTGAGATCAGCAGCCAGGATCACAAGAGCCCTGCTGCTTACTTGTGGGAGGGTCTATTCTCTGCTCCGGTCCTGTCTCCTCTGTGGGGAGAACGAGGGAGGCTGTGCCCCCTGCTGAAGTCTGTGATCTGCATTGAGAGAGCTGTAGTGCAGGTAAGGGGGTGGGGGAGGGTGTTTGAATGAGTATGCCTGATTGAGGGAATGAATCTGTGAATGAATGAATTTGTGTGTGTGTGTGAAAGCATGGATGTGTAAGTGCTGAAACCTAGGCATGATGGGACTGTGATTGCTGTTAACAATCTCACTCCTATCATGCCAAGTCAGCCTGAAACCTGGCTAGCTACCCCCTTGTGTATTGATGCTGCCAGTAGTATGGGGTCTGCACTTACAGCCACCCTGTACCAGCATGTACTGGCTGACTTGGGATGATAGGAGTGTGATTGCTAACAGCAATCTGCTAACAGCAATCACAGTCCCATCATGCCTAGGTTCCAGCATTTACTAGTTGCCTGGGTATAAAAAGAGTGTGTTTGCTGTTAGCAATCACACTCCTATCATGCCAAGTCATATTGTTGATTCTTTTTGTCCAATTGTGGTGTGTTACTTTTAATAAAAGCGTGGTCACACACTAAAATTGGACAAAAAATACAATGCCCAGCCAACCAGTGCATGCTGGAATCTGGGTATGCCTGAGATTGCTGTTAACAATCATAATATATAATTTTTTGTACAATTTTGGTGTGTAACTTACTTTTATTAAAAAAGTGTGGGGGGGGTCATTTTCAGTTTCGGCTAAGTGAACCCTGAAATTTCGGTTTTGGTCCAGATTTTCATTTTAGTGCATCGCTAAAATAAATAGAACTATTTTATTTTTACTTATCCAGAATCCTGAATTTGTAGTCACAAAACTTTCTAGGCTCAGAAATCAGTGAGAGGAAAAGTAAAGGTTTTGTGTCATTTACTTTATTTTAATCTGCATATTTTATTAAAGGCCATATTTTCTCACAGTGAAAAATGAGTGCGGCCCTCGCACTGATACAATTCTGATGAAGATGCAGAAAAAACTTGGACGCCCCTGGAGTAGGGTGTCATCTGCATATAGGTGGTACTGGAAACCAAAAGGAAGAAATACGTTTTCCGAGGGAAGAAGTGTAGATGGAGAATAGCAGAGGCCCAAGAACTGAGCCTTGAGGAACACCAGTAGATAGCCAGTTCCAGTAAATTAGACACTAAAAGTACGATTAGAAAGGTAGGATTTAAGCCATGAAAGAACCATGTCACATATGCCATGAGCATGGAGGGTCTGTAGGAAAAGGGGGTGGTCGACTGTGTCGAAGGCTGCTGAGAGGTCCAAGAGAACAACCAGTGAGAATTGGCCTTTCATTTTAGCCTTGAGGAGGTCATTAGTAATCTTAGTGCAGTCTCTGTTGAATGCTGTGGACGGAAACCAGATTGTAGAGGGTCAAGTAGAGAGTTTGACGAGAGAAAGTTTGTCAGTTGATTGTAGGTTAATCGTTCTAGCAGTTTGGAAGCTAGCGGGAGAAGTGAAAGTGGATGGTAGTTTGATGGGGATGTGGGATCAAGGGAAGGTTTCTTTAGGATGGGGGAGATGATGACATGTTTGAATGAGGATGGAAATACACCAGAGGACAAGGAGAGATTAAAGATGTGGGTTAGGGTTGGGGTAAGGACACTAGAGAGGGGTGGTAGGAGATGCGAAGGTGCAGGGTCGATGGGACAGGTGGTGAGGTGGGAAGACAACAGGACCTTGGAAACTTCAAGTGGTGTAACTGGGCTGAACCAAGTGAGGATGGATTGAGGTGAGGAGGGAGGTTGCAGTACCATATGATTGACACTATGGGGGAGGATGTTATCCCTGATGATGTCAATTTTGTTTTTGAAGTAGGTGACAAGCTCTTTGGCAGGGAAGTTGGAGGGCAAGGGAGGTGCTGTGGGTCTGAGAAGGGTGCTAAATGTGGAGAATAGACATTTAGGGTTATGGGAAAGAGAGGTGATTAATGAAATGAAATATGTTTGTTTAGAGAGATGGAGGGTCGAGCGGAGCATGAATTTGTAGTGAACGAAGTCTTCAGGTGAACGAGACTTCCTCCACAGGCGCTCAGCGGTACGTGAACACCTTTGAAGGAGGCGTGTCTGTTTGGAATGCCATGGCTGAGGTGGACGGCGTGGGGGATTGCGTACAGTTAAAGGGGCAACCATATCTAGGGTTGTAGTGAGAGCAGCAGGACAGGTAGTGTCCGAGGGTGTCAACCACGTTTCGGTGCAAGAAGGCTAAGGTGGTTCGAGATGAAAAGGTCGTGGACAACAGTTATTTTATTGCAAACAGAGCATGCATTCCAGAGGGCACAGGAGAGAGGGGTGCCGGGGTTGCATTGGACTGATTTAAGATTGGAGGGATTGCGGTAGTTTGTGTTAGTTCAGCAGGTGCGTGGACGGAAGAAGGTGGGGATGGTGGGGCCAGGGTTACGTTCAATGTCACCTGAGCACAGAAGGTGTAGGATACAGACAGAAAACAAATGGGAATGTGATTTGTGGGCATTGGATGCCTTCACTTATGAGTGCTGAGTTGTGTTGGGGTATAAAGATAACAGAAAAGCATATGAGCTAGGGTGGGGTGATAGATGGGATGTGGACTGTAGAGGTTTCGTCAAGGGGTGTAGAGGCTGCAGCGGTTTGTGGGAACGTACATAGAAACATGTATGGGTTCATAGTAGGGAGTGAGGTGTAGCAGGCAAGTGCCTATGTGGGTTACCTGCTTTTTGCGATGTCATTTGTCGTTTCCCTCTAGTTTAACTCCAGTGTAACTCTTATCTGTCCACTTATGAAGAGTCCACTTGGGGAAAGGCCACAGCAGCTACATTTCCAAGTGTGGTCTAACAATTAAAAGGCCTGCCTCACAAGTGGTCAGATAAGGTGATTGCAAACAGGAGGCAGATGTTTCACACCTTGGCTTACAATTGCAATTAGGTTAGACTAGAGGGCACCAAATTTAACCATTTAAGCAGCAGGGTATGGAGAAAGGCAGGATAAAGACATACCAGGTGAAAAACAGGGGTGTTACAGCAGGAGATGAGGGTTCAGGGGTACGTCAGATGTTATGAATTAACCATACAAGGTGAAAAACAGGGGTGTTACAGCAGGAGATGAGGGTTCAGGGGTACATCAGATGTTATGAATTAACCATACCAGGTGAAAAACAGGGGTGTTACAGCAGGAGACGAGGGTTCAGGGGTACGTCAGATGTTATGAATTAACCATACCTGTAAGAGAGGGAAATGGATGAGATTAATACAGATTATCAGGTGAGTAGTCAGATGAAAGCATGGAGACCAGGATGGGTGTCTGGATAGTCCAGTGTAACTCTTATCTGTCCACTTATGAAGAGTTCACTTGGGGAAAGGCCACAGCAGCTACCATTAGGGACATTTGAGGCATGACTTTAGCCAGGAAGCGAACTGGCAAAAGACCACCACCAGCAGAAGCAGCATTGGAAAACTGAAAAGGTGAATGAGTAGGCAATTGACGACCCGCTCACCTGTTTCACCCCAGGGCAAAGCATCCAAACACTGTCAGTCCTTGACGTTTGGGAGCAGACTTCCAGGGCTCAGACACTAGGCCCAAGCGTAAGTTGGCTACACTGGCGAAAGCAGCAGATGTTGCCACACCGCAAACAAGCGCAACCAGGGGGAGAAACTACCTTGACCATTAGGGACATTTCAGGCATGATTTTAGCCAGGAAGCGAACTGGCAAAAGACGTTGGTACCACCACCAGCAGAAGCAGCACTGGAAACGGAAAAGGTTTGACGACCCGCAATTGACGACCCGCTCACCTGTTTCACCCCAGGGCAAAGCATCGAAACACTGTCAGTCCTTGACGTTTGGGAGCGGACTTCCAAAGCTCACACACTAGGCCCTAGTGTAAGTTGGCTAAACCGGCAGAGGTAACAGACATTGCCACACCGCAAACAAGTGCAACCAAGGGGAGAAAATACCCTGACCATTAGGGAAAATTAACTTTCCAAGCTAAGAGCTTTGTACCCCAACTTGGGCAGATTGAATTTAAGATGAGGTGCCTTGCGTGAGCGCTTTGGACTCAGTATGTTTCCAGTCATTGGAAACACGCGCTCACTTTGAACAGTGGTTGGCAGACATGATAGTAGCTGCTGCGCAACCCATGAGAGTGCAGGCCACACGCTTTTCTTTTCATCCCAGTAGCTAAGAGGATCAACATTAGGTGCAGAAGGAACTTCACAGAGGTAAAGTTTGACCATTTCAGCAGCACTACTCTTCTTTCTGCTGCTAGCTCTGTCAGATGGTCCAACTATGCTCCCAAGTGCCTCTTCCCACAATGCAGCTGCTCCACTCAGCTGTGTTGTGCTGCTTGCGGCACTGCTGCTGATGCTGCGGCTAGGAGTAGCAGACAACATCATCTCTCCCTCCTCGGACGCTGCCAGTCACGCACCTTTTCAACCAATTGCTCCCAGTAGCTACTGAGAACATTGAATTTCATTGCTAGCTTTCCCTTAATCCTTTGATCGCAAAGGCACGCTAGCATCATTTCGGGACTTTCTTCCATGCGTTTGCAAAGGCATATTTTTAGCAGATCCTTCAGATTCCTGACTATGGGTGCTATGTCAGGATGTAGAGTGCCACCTTGAACAGCCTCATGGTTTTCAAGTAACACATCCATCTTGCTACCTAGATGGGAGAACACTGGGATTACCTGGGCCAGACTGGCAGTGTTTGAACCTTTTGTGGCATCCCTGAATAGTTTCAGGACAGACACTAGCTGGGCGATCACTGTCCAATCCTCCCTATTCAATAGAGATGTAATCCCAATATTGTGCTCTGAGGCAAGATTGTGGATTGCCCTTTGCCGCTCCAAAATCCTCTCCAGCATCTCTAAAGTGGAGTTCCACCGCGTACTGGCATCTTGTCATAGACCAGAGGTGTCCAACATGCGGCCCGCGGGCCAAATGCGGCCGGCGGGACCTCGAGGTGCAGCCCGCGTGAGATCGGCAGCCAGGATCACAAGAGCCCTGCTGCTTACTTGTGGGAGGGAAGTCTGTGATCGGCATTGAGAGAGCTGTAGTGCAGGTAAGGGGGTGGGGGAGGGTGTTTGAATCAGTATGCCTGATTGAGGGAATGAATCTGTGAATGAATGAATTTGTGTGTGTGTGATAGCATGGATGTGTAAGTGCTGGAACCTAGGCATGATGGGACTGTGATTGCTGTTAACAATCCCACTCCTATCATGCCAAGTCAGCCTGAAACCTGGCTAGCTGCCCCCTTGTGTATTGATGCTGCCAGTAGTATGGGGTCTGCACTTAAAGCCACCCTGTACCAGCATGTACTGGCTGACTTGGGATGATAGGAGTGTGATTGCTAACAGCAATCACAGTCCCACCATGCCTAGGTTCCAGCATTTACTAGTTGCCTGGGTATAAAAAGAGTGTGTTTGCTGTTAGCAATCACACTCCTATCATGCCAAGTCATATTGTTGATTTTTTTTGTCCAATTGTGGTGTGTTACTTTTAATAAAAGCATGGTTACACACTAAAATTGGACAAAAATTACAATGCCCAGCCAACCAGTACATGCTGGAATCTGGGTATGCCTGAGATTGTTGTTAACAATCATAATATATATTTTTTGTACAATTTTGGTGTGTAACTTACTTTTATTAAAAAAGTGTGGGGGGGGTCATTTTCAGTTTCGGCTAAGTGAGCCCTGAATTTTCGGTTTTGGTCCAGATTTTCATTTTAGTGCATCGCTAAAATAAATAGAACTATTTTATTTTTACTTATCCAGAATCCTGAATTTGTAGTCACAAAACTTTCTAGGCCCAGAAATTAGTGAGAGGAAAAGTAAAGGTTTTGTGTCATTTACTTTATTTTAATCTGCATATCTTATTAAAGGCCATATTTTCTCACAGTGAAAAATGAGTGCGGCCCTCGCACTGATACAATTCTGATGAAGTGGCCCACTGCAGAAAAAACTTGGACGCCCCTGTCATAGACAGTGTACGGGAAGAACTGCCCTCTCTTGCTCTTCCCTCAAAAGTTGGCTAGCCTTAACACTGTGGTGGAAAAGCCCAGCGATCTTTCTACAGCGTGACAGAACTACTGCTGCTACATTAGTTCCTTCTGACATTGCTGCCTTGACTATAAGATGGATGATGTGGGCTGCACAGCGCACACCAACAGTATGACCATCTTGCAGCGCTTTCACCATGTTTGCACCTCTGTCAGTTACCACAAAACCAACATCAACATTGGTGCCCGCCTCTGCTCCCACCCAAAGGCAAAAAATTTTCCTTATTGCATGCAGAATATTTATAGAAGTGTGCTTTTCATCCATCACTTCTGCATGTAGAAGGAATGATCGGTAGCCCGCTGCAGCAGTTTCCTTAGACACACTGGGCTGCCACCAGTGTGCTGTCAAGGAAAGAAAGGCATGCTGACCGCTAGGTGCACTCCACAAATATGTTGTGAAATGTACAGACTGACCAGCAGCCTTGCAAAGCTCCTCTTGCACAGGACCGATACAGCGAGGGGACAATGTTCCTAGTGAAAGTGGAACATGAAGGAACTGTGTATTGTGGAGCCACAGCTGCCATCAATTTTTATTTTTTTTTAAACAATTTATTCAAAGAGGGTAATGCACAGATGAAGTACATAAAAGAAATAAAGGGCAAACTGAAATACAGTGTACAAATACAATAAGAATGTATCAGCATCAGCAGGACGGAATGCTCGGCAGACCCATGTGTAAGAAAATACATATAAAGAATGAACCAACAGGAAGGATACATAATACAGGCGGGTCTGACAGTAGCAGTTTATGAACGACGTCCGTAGAGAAGGCGTGGCTGGTAAACAAGACAATCAAAAATATAGCGAACATGTATTAACCTAGCCCCATCACAACTCCCGAAGCACTCCCCCAACCATAGCCTGAGAAGGACGAAACCCTGGAATGGGGCAGATCCCCCTCAGCGCCTGAAGACAGAACCAACCAGTGGAATGAAAGGAATTATAAAGGGACAATTTTACAGAGTCATCTAGGACCGCAATAAAGGAAGACCGTTTTCGGAAGAAGAATTTAGCTTTAACTTCCCTATGCATAGCGGCCTCTAACCAGTCTAGTCGAAAAATACTATGCAATCGGGAAAGAACCATGTCAAGAAGAGGCGGGGAGGACTTTGTCCATTGGGTCAGTATGACCTTTTTACCAACCGCTGATACAATAAGCAGAATAGCTTTTAATGCAGCAGAAAAGGGACGAGTATCGGAAGGCGGCAAGATACCAAAAAGAGCCCACTCCACTGTCATGGGAAGGGGTAAACCCAAAACAGTAGTAACATATTGGTGAACGGCTTTCCAAAAGGTGGTAATAGAGGAACAAGCCCAGAGGTTATGATAAAGATCGGCATCAGGCTCTGCACAACAAAACATATAGGCTCTGTGGAGAATTTTCAAAAACATTTCACTATATGAGCGGGACACCAAGAGCTTAGAGTTGAACACCGTGGCGTCAACCAAGGTATCCAGGTCTATCTCCGGGAGGTCCTTCTTCCAAGCAGGCAGGCCCTGTCTAAGGGACCCCCATGTAATAATAGGGCGAATTTGCCCATAGAGAAAGGACATGGTGAGAGAACTGGTAGGAGTACGTAGGGTCACATTATCAAGAGGATTATTGTGGTCTTTGGGCGATAGCATAGCAAGAGTACTCACAACAAAACTGCGAAGCTGCAAATAATGTAGCGGTGAACAGAGACTGAGGAAAATTTCACACGGAACTGCTGCCAGGTAAGAACACACGAGGTAGTAAGGGAAAGAAAATCAGTCACAAGGCGTCCCCCAACACATTCCAGTCTCCTGAAAACAGGAGCAGATTTACATAGTAACATAGTAACATAGTTCATAAGGTTGAAAAAAGACCAAAGTCCATCAAGTTCAACCTATATACATATTGTGTCCCTACTGTATAGATCCAGAGGAAGGCAAAAAACCCTTATGAAGCAGATGCCAATTGCCCCATACCAGGGGGAAAATTCCTTCCCGACTCCAAATATGGCAATCAGAATAAATCCCTGGATCAACGTTCTGTCCCTATTAATCTAATATCCATAACTTGTAATATTATTGCTTTCAAGAAACACGTCCAGGCTCCTTTTGAACTCTTTTATTGAGTTTACCATCACCACTTCCTCTGGCAGAGAGTTCCATAATCTCACCGCTCTTACTGTAAAGAACCCCCGTCTGTGCTGGTGTAGAAACCTTCTTTCCTCCAGCCGTAGAGGATGTCCCCTTGTTATAGATACAGCCATGCTGGAATCTGGGATTACGTACCATGGTCACATAGGGAGAGTGCAAGAATCCCAAACCCAAGCGCTTCCGCACCTGGGACCAAGCCCTAGACGTGTGATACAGCAGCGGATTTAAGCGTAAGTCAAGCGGCCACAGATGGGTAGGCATATGTAGGAGGGATGGCAAACGGATATTAGGAGAAAGCTGGGATTCCAGCCCAATAGAGGCAAAACGGTGCCTGTCTAAAATCCAGTCAACCGCATATCTGTAATTGGCCGCTAAATTATAATCAGGCAGGTGAGGGATATTCAAGCCACCATTGTTAGTGGGTTGTTGTAATTTGACCAGTGCAATCCGAGACCGCTTACCGCCCCACAGAAAACGCTGGAGAGAGCGATGGTGGGCATGTACATCAGCCCGCCGTAGCGTAATCGGGAGCATATGAATGGGGTAGAGAAGTTTAGGGAACGCAGCCATTTTATACAAGTGGCATCGTCCCGTGAAGGAAAGGGGAAACATGGCCCACGATTTAAACAGTTCGTCCACTTGTTGGAAAAGAGGACGAAAATTTTGCTTATACAGTTGGGAAAGAGAAGATGGGATCATAAGACCCAGGTACTTGATAGCCGAGGTGGCAGTCCAGCGGAAAGGAAAACGATCGCCCCAGCCATTCCTGGCCTGAGGGAAAATTGGGAGGGCTTCTGTTTTGGTTGCATTAATCAAAAACCCCGAAGCCCTATGAAACAACGCAAAAAGGTCCATAAGAGGAGGGACGGACTGCTTAGGATCAGAAAGAAACAAAAGCAGGTCGTCGGCAAAAGCAACCACCTTCAAGTCAGCGCCACCCACAGGGATGCCCTTTAGTTGGTTAGAGCAAAGAATCAGACGAAGCAGCGGCTCAATGGCTAAATTAAATAGCAACGGGGAAAGGGGGCAGCCCTGACGTGTACCCCTTCCCAACTGACGTGGTGAGTTAAGCCCATTAATGAGGAGTTGGGTGAGAGGAGAGCTATATAGAGACCGAAACAAGTGAGTAAAACGGATGCCAAAATGATGGAATTTGAAAAAGGACGTTAAATAATGCCACGAAATACGATCAAACGCCTTGTCAGCATCACAACTTAGTGGAGACAATGGCCGAGATCAGACTGCGAACATTTTGGGTAGAATGCCTCCCACGAAGGAAGCCCGTCTGGGATGGTCCGATCAACCGAGCTAAAATGGGCTGGAGGCAAGAAGCCATTATAGCAGTCAAAATTTTAAAATCCTGATTGAGGAGAGAAATCGGGCGATAAGAAGACAACAGCTCGTGGGGCGCGATTGGGTTTAGCAATAAGGACCGTCTTAGAAAGATTAAAGTCTCGCGGAGGAGGTTCACCTGCAAGTAGACGGTTATATAATTCCTGGAGATGAGGCAACAGATGGGGTGATAACATTTTGTAGTATTCCGCACTGAGGCCGTCAGGCCCCGGCGTCTTATGAGTTGGCAGGGACTTAATAATGGACCTAATTTCTTGTAGAGAAATAGGTGCTTCTAGGTGATCCCTATCCTGTTGGGTGAGTTTAGGGATTTGAACCCGGCTGAAAGTGTCAATCATTGCATCAAAAGCAACAGGTTCCTCGGTATAAAAGCTGCTAAAATAGTCAACAAACAGTTGGGAAATCCTGATAGGGGACGAGGTACGAGTTTGATCACGATCCCTCAAACGGGTAATAAATTGTCTCTTATATTGAGAGCGAGTGACCAAATGAGCCAGGAGTTTCCCCGCCCTGTTGCCCCAACGGAAATATCTATTGCGCATATAGGCACAAGAGATCTGTGCCCTCTCAGTGGCCCAAGCATCATATAACGCTTTAGTCTCCCTATAAACCTTCGCAGTTTCAGCAGATTGGGACAGGACATGGTTAGAGTATGCCCGAGACAGATCACGACCCAAGTGCAGGAGCCGCTCAGCAGTCTCCCGCCTACATCTTGACACATAGCTAATAATATGTCCGCGCAACACAGGTTTAGATGCCTCCCAAAATAGGTTCATATCGTCCATATGAGCGAGATTATCATCAACATAATTAAGCCACTCCCGTTCCAAAAAGGAGCGGAAGTCGTCGGAGTGAAAGAGATTAGAGGGGAATCTCCAATTGTAGGAGAACGACCGAGGGGTAGCAAGCCGAAAATCTAGCCCTATTGGCGCGTGGTCGGAAATAGCTATAGGGAAAATGTGGACAGCCTTGATCCTATATAGCAAAGGCTCCGGGAGAAAGAAATAATCTAGCCTAGAAAAGCAGGATTCCAGTAAAGTAAACAGTAAACAATAGTCCCAGGGAGTCCCAGCGAACCCCCATCGAGACAGACTTATCAATGCGAAAACATAATCGACAAACAGGTTGCCCTAAGAATGAACAAGACCTCTCAATTTTTTCCCCCAATTTAACCCACCCTATGATGCGAGAACAAACGCACCAAAAAACCCAAACAAAACAAAAAACCCTAAAACAATAGTACAGAAAACATAACAGATTCCAAGAAACATATGGAATGCAGCAGGTATTACTTGGAAGTAACCAAGGCAGAAGGAGGAGAACGAGGAGAAGGAGAAGAGGCAAGAGGCGAGGACCCGGTGCCCCCTTGTGAGGCTTGCAGGTGAGTCGGTAAATCCAGGTCATCAGCCATGAAGCGCTTAGCATCTTCCGGGGAATCGAAGAGAAAGGACGTACCAGCATGATGTATTCTCAATTTCGCTGGGTACAATAAGGCAAATTTTATCTTGGAATACAACTCCGTGCAAACTGAGGAAAACTGCCTTCTCTTCGCAGCAATAGCCGCAGAGAAGTCTTGAAAAAGCAAGAGCCGATGTCCTTGGTAACGAAGATCCCGCACTTTACGGTATGCCTCAAAGAGCCTGTGTTTGTCCTGGAAATTCAGAACCCGAAAGATAAGTGCGCGAGGTCGAGCTTGGGAGCTCTTAACGTCAGGCCCGATCCGATGCACCCTTTCCACAAGCACTTTATCATAGGGAGAGGGAAGACCTAATTCTTTCGGCAGCCAATTGCTGACAATGTCCATCAGGGAGGAGGCCTTCTCAGTTTCCGGGAGACCCAGCAGTCTGATATTGTTATGCCTGCTACGATTTTCCAAATCTTCCAGGCGGTCCTGTAATTGAAGGATAGCAGCCGCTTGATCTTGTACAGTAGCCGTCAAAGATGTGCGGTCGTCCTCCAGGTCAGAAACTCGCGACTCCAATTCTCAAATTCTTTGACTCTGTGAAGTAAGCTCAGCCAACGTACTATCTATGGAAGCAGTCAGTTTGTCGAGTTTCACATCTAAGAGGGGAGAAATCAGATTGACAATATCTTGAGCCGTAAGTGGAGGTGGAGGCGTGCAATCGTCAGGGGATGCCGCAAGTGTAGCCTGCTTCGGAGAATCAGGAGCAGATCTGGAGGCTCCATGTGTCTTGTCCCGTGCCTTCCCTTGCCTGGTAGACGATTTCGGTGTCGGATCCATGTAGCGTTCCATGGGGCCCAGAAGGCACCGGGCACCCCTCGTTAGGAAAGAGGGGAGAAAGACGAGAAGGGAGAGAAGAAGAAAGAAAGAAGAGAGACGGAGAGGGTAAGAAAGAGTAAGGTACCAAGAACAGCTGCCAAGGTGGAAAGCAAGCTGTAAATCAAGTGGTAGGAGATACACCACAACAGCCGCAAAGTAAGTAAGATACAAGCAATACGGTATATAGTGCAATATATAGTGCAGTGTAAACAGAGACGGTGAACCACGCAATGAAGAAATAAACACAGCGTATAACCTATTACAGTTCAGGGCAATGATAAACAGCAGAAAGCAAACTGTAATGGTGTATGAAGTCCAAAGGGGCGGTTAAATAAGTCCAGCAGCAGGAAGGAAACCTTTAGTCCCAAGTCCCAGTCCCACCACCCAACCTATCTAGAGCCCACCCCACACCCCTACCTAGCTAGTAGCACAGGAAAACAAAACAAAACAAAAAAAAAACACCCAGAACCCAACCCAGCCACCCAACCTAACTAGAACCCACCCTAAACCCCTAACTATCTAATGCCACCAGAGAAAAATAAACACAGAAAGGCCTAATAGCCACTTAGAGTCCAAAGCCTACCCCAGCAATCGTGCCAGATATGAGGAGCAGGTGGGAGAGGAAATCAGGAACAGCCGGGCACACGCGTTGCTGGAATAAAGGTGATCACTCCCGGTGGCAGCAGCAGGGATGCGGAGAAGAGGACGAGGACCAGCAATCGGATCCACCGCTACGGAGCAGGTAAGTGCCTCGAAGATGCAGCCCCATCCGCGACACCTCCGGCAATGCAGCAGCCAGGCCGGAATGAAGCAAGTGCGTCGCTGGTAGGGCAAAGCAGCATCGAACCTCAGCAGCACTGGGGAGGGAAAGGGCCGATGAAGGAGGCAGGTAGGGGCCCCCGAATGGGGAAGGCACGCGAGGTCTTGTGGCGTCGGGCCTAAAGCCCCAGACTAGGCCTTGACTCCCGGGCCGCAATCACGTTGCGCTTTAAACAATGTCCCAGCGACCGAAGAAACAAGATATCGGCAGGCCAATAAAGGTGAGCAGCCCACCAGTCATCCTGAGGGGATAATTTGGCGCTGTAGGGTCAAAATACCCGCAGATGGAACAGATAAAAGCTGAGGTGGCGGAGCGCAGCTAAAAAGCGGCCATCTGTAGGGCCTGCATCCCGGAAGTCCGCCATCAATTTTTTGAAAGGCTCCCCTTCAATCATGGAGAAGGATGCCCCTTCAACAGCAATGAACTGACCAATAAGTCGGGTTATTTTATTGGCCTGCTGTTTGGGAATTGACCTCCTGGAGTGGAATGCCCCAAATTCTTCCAGGGTGGGCTTGACATGTTGCAGTGCTCCAACCTTTTTAGGTCTTTGGCTGCCAGCACTAGCTGTAGCTGCTATTGGCTCAGAAGCAGCTGTTGAGGTTTTTCCACTCTCTCTGGAGATGGTACTAGTTTGCTGCCTGCCCTACGCTTTTCTGCATCTTTGCCCAATGGCACAGCGTTGTGTTGAGTGCTGAGGTGATGCTTCATGCTAGCACTGGTGAAATGCCCAGACACTTTCCCTGTGCTTATTAGCGTCCCACAATGTTTGCATTTTCCATAGCGCCATTCTTCTGCACTTTCATAGTGCTCCCAAATTGGGGCACGGAGAGCCTTGGACTGTGCACTTTTGGGTGCTGCTTCTACTGCTCTGGGTGGATGACCAGCGGCAGAACTAGTTCTCCGAACACTGGAGATTGCACATTAACCTCACTCTCCGTCTCTAGGCTCTCTACACTGCTACTAACAGTCTTATTGACACAGTTACAGTAATGGTGGTGGCACTGGTAACTGTGCCAGTGCAAACAGGAGTACTGGACATAGTGGGACTGCTAATTTCTTGAATTCTACCAGATTTAGTAGGTTTTGTTGTTGGTGGTGATGATGATAGTAGCGGAGAAGGTGGGGCTCAGGGGAAAATTGGGCACTAGTCATTCATACGGTATATAGACAAAAGTCGGGGCGCATAGATATGTGGGAAAAAATAGAACAAATATACTGTAATAAGTTCGAACTAAAAAACAAAAATTAAGATATTTGTTGCACTCACAAGTGTACTTGAAAGTGATAGCTCGTCAAAAAATCCAGACTCTTTTCTGTCTTGGAACTTCTGTGTAGAAGATAGGAAACGAAATAGTGCAATAAAAATAGGTATTGTTTAATAAATATAGATTAAAAACTTACAAACAGATGGGTATAACATATGGGTTATGCGTAAAAGCAGTGTCCTTCACGAAGGTAAATGGGTAATCAGCAAGTCCTTGTAAAGTCCAAATTTCGATAATTATAACGTTTCTCAACGCGTTTCGCCGATTTTTGTCTCGGCTTCCTCAGGAGAAATTCAAGAATCAATCTGTATCCCGTCTGTGTTTTCGCGGTTTTTTAAAGGTCCCGGCTCGCCGTCTTCCTCTGTTTACGTCATCTCTACGTCATCACGTTTAGTCTTTTCTTTTTTTCTTTTCTTTTAGATTCCTCAGGACGAAATGACAACAAATGGTGTGGAACTCCGTCGTCGTGACTCGTAGCCACCAATAATCGTGATCGGTAAGTGTATAAGTGTCAGATATTTTATGATAGAAAACATGTATTCCATATATTCTGTACTTACATGAACACAAAATGGAGTCAGAACCATTTTATTTTATTTAATCATGTAGTGATTATTTCTTTTTGTCCTTGTTCCATCTATAATAGAGAACAAAGGAGTATTCATGTATAATGATGTTTCAGCGTATATATGATACAATTAATGTTATCTTCCATGAGAAAGTTAAGGAGTAGACGCTGCATATCTTTAGAAATGTAACTTGGAATGGGGGATACATGGTAAGACTACCAAGGCCTGAGTTACTATCTAGGACAGGGGTGGGCAATTAATTTTCCCATGGGGCCACATGAGAAATTGGAATGGTTTTAGAGGGCCAGACCTCTACAAACTACAAACTCCGAAGCCTTGTCCATTTTGTTAACTTATGTGCTGTTTAATAAAGTTATTCAAGCCTACGTCATTGGTAGAGGTGCTTGAATAAGTAAGGCCTGAATAACTATTAGCACAGCACAGAAGTGAACAAAATGAACAAGGCTTCGGAGTGCATACCGTATTTTTCGCTCTATAAGACGCACCTGCTGATAAGACGCACCTAGATTTTAGAGGAGAAAAAAAAGGAAAAAATATTTTGAGCTAAAAAATGGGCTAAAATATTTATTACAATAACTGAATAAGCTATGAACACAGTAAGACACACACAGACACAGTGAGACACACACAGACACAGTAAGACACACACAGACACAGTGAGACACACACAGACACAGTAAGACACACACAGACACAGTGAGACACACACAGACACAGTAAGACACACACAGACACAGTAAGACACACACAGACACAGTGAGACACACACAGACACAGTAAGACACACACAGACACAGTAAGACACACACAGACACAGTGAGACACACACAGACACAGTGAGACACACACAGACACAGTAAGACACACACAGACACAGTGAGACACACACAGACACAGTAAGACACACACAGACACAGTGAGACACACACAGACACAGTAAGACACACACAGACACAGTGAGGCACACACAGACACAGTAAGACACACACAGACACAGTAAGACACACACAGACACAGTGAGACACACACAGACACAGTAAGACACACACAGACACAGTGAGACACACACAGACACAGTGAGACACACACAGACACAGTAAGATACACACACACAGTAAGACACACACACACAAACACAGTAAGACACACACACACAGTAAGACCTCCCTCCCTAACCCCCCTTCTCAGTATCTCCCCTCTAACTCCCTAACCCCCCCTTCTCAGTATCTCCCCTCTAACTCCCTAACCCCCCCTTCTCAGGATCTCCCCCCCCGCCCCGGTCACTTACCTTAAACTCCTGTGTTGGAAGCGTGAGGCGTTTGTCTCGGGTGCCGGCGCTTCACTGCTGATCGCCGGCGTCTGACGTCATATGCCGGCGCCCAGCGTAAAGCGCCGGCACCCGAGACAAACGCTTCCAACACAGGAGTTTAAGGTAAGTGACCGGGGCGGGGGGGGACACCGGACTCATTGGTGAGTCACCAGGACACTCTTTGCGGGCCGGTCCGAGCTATTCAGCGGGCCGGATGTGGCCCGCGGGCCGTGCTTTGCCCAGGTCTGATCTAGGAGGTAGCACCTGGCGATTAGGGTGACCAAGGATAAATTCCAAACACATATGTAATGGTTTTAAGTTAATTCTTAGACCAGAGCGTCTCTCACAGGTAAATTAAGAAATTACAACGGTGTAAATATGAGTAGAAATCCTAATTTTAATGGGTAAAACCCACCGTTATGATTGGAGAATTCCAATCAAGAGGTGGAGGCTATGATAATAAGCTCTGTTTTTAAGCTTATGTCTTGGATAATTAAAAAAAAAAAAAAAAGGAAAAGGACGGACTTATTCACCAAATTTACCCCAGAGAATTGGAATCTTAAGATTCTGGCACCATATTTCACTTTTGGAGTTACTTTGAGTTCTAACCTATATAACTTTTAGAAAGTTATATTCTTTCCCACTTAATTTCTTGCCACTGAACCTGGATTAATTTCTACAAGGACCAGTTGGACAACAGCAACAAGTGGTGGTAATTATAATTGTTTTATTATTCTGAATAGAGATGAATTTTGTCTTCTTCATATAGAATTCCCTGTTTCTGGGAAATAGTATATTGCATTATTGTATATGGCGGCTTGTGAGACTGCAGCTTATAACCCGTGATAATAACAATAATGAAAAGGTATTTTTACCTGTAGATGAAGTTTGACATCATTTGCATCTATTAGGAACTTCACTAATACTCGTAGACATTATTAAATTACTTTTAAATTTGTCATATTAGTTAAACTAATATAAGAGAAATAGTGATATCTTTATTACTGCCCGGATTATTATAAATTTTTGGTTGCTGAGTGGACTGGAAATTAATTGTGTGTTAGACTCATATAGTACTAATTCATATTGATAACTATCGATAATATATTGTATTTGAATTGATTCATTTTTGACATGTTTTAAGAACTTTGTGTTTTATATTATGCACTGTGTGACCCATATATAGATTTTGTAAATTGTATTTACAATAAATATTTTTTGATTGATTATTTTGGTGATACATATCTGATTTGAATTATAATTTTCGGCGATCTGAAAGAATTTAGGATCGGAGATAAAATATAGGGTATCTCCTTAAATTCATATTGTGGATGTGGTACTACAATATTTGATAGCGTCGTTATTTTGTGTGTGTGACGAAATATTGGTTTTGCCAATTTTGTCTCATTAATATCCCTAACATAATTGGAGGCACTGCTGAGATATTTCATGTAAAATAATAATTCAAATTATTGATATACGGTAGTTGTTGTCATTTTCTGTTGTTTTATATAGTATATTTTTGGTACTGTGTATTGTATACTGATCAGTGCATAAAACATGTCTGTGTCCAGCAAATCGAGTGCTACTTCTAGTGAAGATGTTTTGATATCTAAAGAAGGAATGCTGGTACAGGTTAATAATGTTAAACATGATATTATGAGAGGTTATCATAAAATTATGAAAATCAAAGAGAATTATGGAGAGTGGCTCCAATCCCTTAAGGATGAAGTACAAATGACCCTAACAAACGAATGGTCTGACGGATCACCTTTGGTTGGACATTTGAATGCTATCGTTCAAACATCAGATTTGAAGGAGCGCGAAGGGTTAATCTTTTCATCCTGGCCCTACTTTTTTGTATTGGCTTCTCGGTTGTTGCGAGATCGTGAAACTAGAGAAAAAGAAGTGTCTAGTCTCCAAAAAGAATTGCAAGTTTCCAAAGCAGCCCTGGATCAGTTAAATGATACCCAGGCGGAGTACAAACAGTTGAGACTAAAGTTTGATGATTTGACTGATAAGCATTTGGCACTTCATGGCCAGTACTTTGATGCTAAGAGCAGGGAAACAAATTGTCGCTATGATCTGGATAATTGTCATAGGGAGATACGAGAACTCCAAGCTGTTACAGGGTCACCGTACCCAAGGCTGGGTACCCCTGTTTGAGGGCTGAGGAATCACCAGTCAGTCCCTCATACGGATCGCACTCAGCTATCCACGGATCATCCAGACCACCATTCGCAGTAAACCAAGAAGAACTCTCTTTATTACAAACACACAGAACTTTATACAATCTCAATGCAATGTGTACCGAACCCAACCCCCAATCCCATCAGCCACATCCCATCACAAATCCCATCAGTATACAGGGGATGTATCAGGTGAGGGGATTACAGAATACAATGGGTTCCCCCACCTGTGTTATCCCCCCTGTAGTGCGGGTGCCGTCTGGGCAGACAGGGCTGTGTTGGCTGATTAAGAGCCCCAGCCAGATTATAGGATTGTCTCTTTGAAGGCTGGGGCTGAATCCACATCAGTCTCTGGGCCGGTTACACAATAAACACAACATAAAACATTACCGGGTCACGGTATACAGAACCGGACATAAAAGTGCTCCGTGACCCGGCTAAACTTCATATGACACATGAGCCAGCTAGCCTGGCCCTGTCACAGATCTCCCCCTTGACCAACGGTCCGGCAGACCAGGCAGATCCACACGGGTCTGCTGCAGGCTGTCCGAGTGGACAAAGTTCACAGGTGCAGGCCTTAGTTCATGGCCCCCTTTGTCAGAATCATCCATTGAAGGTGGGCCAGGGCCCTGGTTGCCCAAAAGGATAGTCAGTAGTCCTCTGTGAATTGGAGGACGGTCCCAGCTCAGCCGGGGGCACATGGCTATCCCCCTCACCGGGGTAACAGGGGCACGTGGAGACTCCTGCTCCCTAGTCTTGGGAACTGAGTCTGGGGCAGCTGCCAGGCCAGGGTGGTTGCATGGAAGGAAAACCCTGCTGATCGGGCCGGGGTTACTCAGGGAACCAGGGAAACACGTAGAGGTAGTAAGCAAGGCCTCTACCGGGACACTGGAGTGACCTAGGGGACACTCTGGGACAGGAACGGGTGTCCTTACGGGGTTATTAGGCGAGCTAAGCAGCACTGCGGGGTACTCAGGGGACCCAGGGGAATACTCCGGGGCAGGGACAGGTGCCAATACTGGACCACCGGGAGGGTTAAGCAGACCCTCGATCTTCCTCTCTGGGACAGGTGCCTCTGCCTGGGCACGGGGAGAGTCAGAGGAACACTCTGGGACAGTGACCTGAGCTTCTAGGAGGACACTTGGGGAACCAGGGATCACTTCGGAGAACACAGGGATAGGAACCAGGGCCTGCGCCAGGCTACTGAGAGGACCCAGGGAACTCGGCAGCCCCTCTGGCGTCCTCGCTAGGTTAGGGAATGGTGCCTCTACCGGGTCACCGGGGACTTCAGTGGGAACCTCTGGGGCAGTGACCCGGGCTTCTCCCAGGACACTCGGGAAATCAGGGGGCCAGTCTGGGGCACTGGCTTCTACGGGAATAGCTAGGGGTTTGGTGAGGGGGATTGTGCCACTTACTCGGGCGGTGGGGACAGTCATCTCTTCTGCCGGGGTAGAGCAGCCAGGATTGTTGGTGAGGACATGGGTCGGAGCTTTTGGCTTCCTCTTCCGCTTCTTCTTGCTGGCGAGGACCTCGGTTCTTCTCGCCAGGGCAGGGGCCGCGGAGTAGGTGAAGAGGACCTCGGTCCCACTCCTGCAAGTAGTAGTACCATGCTCCCAGTCTCCTTGTAACTCCTGGAGCTCCACTCTCCGCAGCAATTCTTTATAGTCCCTCTCGAGCTGCCATTCCTCTTGGACCAGGCAATCCATAACAGCCTCCAGCTCGGGGGGAATAGCATAAACCAGGACTTCTGCACGGTTGTCCCAGATTGTATCCCTGCGGTACTGGCACGGGCTTCCGAAGGACGAGTCAAATTGGAAGGCATCATATATCAGTCCTGGGTCGACGGGGCTATACAGCATCAGAGGGTCGCTGTGGTCTTCACCTGCTAACTGCTGGGAGAATCCCTGGTAGCGGCTCTGGAGGTCGAGCTCTGCATATATGAGACCCCTCAATTCGTCTTCCCACTCCGGCAACGGGTTCTCCCCCAGGAGTGGAACTCGTAGATCCCACATTGTCCAGTACTGTCCCCAGTAGGTTTCAAAGTGGGGATGGGAGAAATCATCCCTCCAGTCTGCAGGCGCAGACTCTAACTGCCATTGCTGGTGTTCCAGCTCACACACCTCGGCTGTAACCCGGTCTGTCTCATCCTCGGGTTCTCGGAAGGATTGGATATCCTGGTATGATATTTTGGGGGTCTGTTCCCCTAGTCTGGGAGATACAGACCCACTCTGGCTCAGTTCCTGGTGACACATTTTAATCACCGTCATCACTTGCTCCGATGTAGCCCCTCCTGGGTACAGGGATAAGTGCCATAGAATGTTCTTTTGTAGAGCACTCAGTCCGAGGCTCTCCTCTGGGGCATCCTGGTGCCGGTCCATCTCTCTGCAGTCCGCAATCAGAGTAGCCTTTCCTTTGCTACAAACCTCCAGGAGCTCTCTTGGTGTCTCTCGTCTGCAATCCCAGTTGGTGGTTTGGATTTCACCCAAGTCGTGGGATTCATCCCACCGCTGCCACCAATGTTACAGGGTCACCGTACCCAAGGCTGGGTACCCCTGTTTGAGGGCTGAGGAATCACCAGTCAGTCCCTCATACGGATCGCACTCAGCTATCCACGGATCATCCAGACCACCATTCGCAGTAAACCAAGAAGAACTCTCTTTATTACAAACACACAGAACTTTATACAATCTCAATGCAATGTGTACCGAACCCAACCCCCAATCCCATCAGCCACATCCCATCACAAATCCCATCAGTATGCAGGGGATGTATCAGGTGAGGGGATTACAGAATATTGTATTCTGTAATCCCCTCACCTGATACAGGTGGGGTTCCCCCACCTGTGTTATCCCCCCTGTAGTGCGGGTGCCGTCTGGGCAGACAGGGCTGTGTTGGCTGATTAAGAGCCCCAGCCAGATTATAGGATTGTCTCTTTGAAGGCTGGGGCTGAATCCACATCAGTCTCTGGGCCGGTTACACAATAAACACAACATAAAACATTACCGGGTCACGGTATACAGAACCGGACACAAAAGTGCTCCGTGACCCGGCTAAACTTCATATGACACATGAGCCAGCTAGCCTGGCCCTGTCACACAAGCCCAATTGTCTAAACAGGATAGTGTACAAATGCCTAAGCTATCTTTGTATGGTGAAGGTGATGAAGGGGTTAAAACCCACACCACCGTAACAGAGTCTGTTGTTCTGAGTTTAAGTAAGCAATTACAAACTCTACAAGAACAGGTTAACCAGGTGGTTTCTGTCCAATCACAGCGGAATCAGAAGATTAAATGTTCTGATACACGCGATTCCTCTGACTCTGATGAGAATCAGGAGAGTGATAAAAGTGATAGTGAATCTTCCGTTTATTCAGAAGGTCATGTTTCAGGTGGCAGAAACCCAAGCCCATCTGGGATTAGAATCTCAGAAAAAGAGAAGCTATGCTGAGGTGGTTAAATCCCCAAAACCTCAGAAACAGGAATCGGCTACAGCCTCACCTGTTGTCAGGCCTAAAACTCCTAATGTGGAATCCCAGGATAACAAAGGACAAAGTCCTACTGCCAAAAAGAATCCACAGTGGAGGAAGGGTAATTCCCAGTGGAAGAAAAACCCTCAGGCAAGGAGGAAATTTTACAGGACTAATAGGGACAGATCCAGTCAGTCTGAGTCTGATAACTCCCAACAGTCTCAGCCAAATAACTCCAAACCTAATAGGCAGTACAGGAATGGGAAAAACAATTTACTTCATCATGTAAATCAAATGAGTGACCAAATCAAATTGTTAACGGAGCAAATGACTAAATTAAGTCAAACTATGGCTACAGCGACCACCAATCCTTTTTTAGGGGCAGGTCCTGCCACAATGCCAGCTCCCCCGCAATAGATCATAACGAAATTAAAGCCGATGTGGCAATACAGGGATGGTTATCAAATGATATAATTCCTAAACCTGTTTTACTTCCAGATCCTCATCATGATTGTGTTAATAATGATGGTAAAACCTATGTGGTCCCTCCACTTTTGGCTAGGGGGAACGTGTCTGTAACTTTGTCTTCTATATTGCAGCCAGACCAAATGAGTCCGCAAGCTAACTTGTCTTTAAAAGCACCTAGTTCCCAGGAGCCAACTCTGAAGGAGTTAACCGATGAGATGCCGACTACTAGTAACAGCTTGAATGCTCAAGACATTCCTGAGAAAGAAGAACTAGTGGGTAAGGATGTGCACACATCAGTACAGGTTGGAACTACTGCCGTGACAGGTAACGTATGGAAGACAAGTGATATGCTGACACATTCTAAGTTTTTATGTGAACTAGAAGAATATGAAGGAAGATATTATGTCTCTGTAAACGTACAGGATTCATTACCACATCCCTTCATGGGGTTAATTGACACTGGGTCACAGGCAACTATATTATCAAATGTGTACTTTCAGAAGGTAATGGATTTAGCAGCGGAAAAGCCGAAGCTAAGAGATTTTCCAAATACTCTACTGAGTGTTGGAGGTAATTCCCTTCATGTCATAGGTTCAACCTGGTTAAAGTTTACCATAGGTAATAAGACCTTGAGACATCCGGTAATAGTGGTAAATCTCCCCTATGACCGATTGATTTTGGGTATAGATATACTCAGAAGACTTAATGTAATCATAGATTGTGTGAATGGGATTGTATGGTCACAAACTAAAGTACCCATTCCATATGATAAGTCTCATCAGCAATCCAGGCGTAATTGCCATGTGATTGAGGAAAGGCCTGACTCAATTGAAATTCATTTTAGGAATAGTCAGTCATCTGATGTTACTGTTTTGCAGGTTAATGATTTTATTTCCCCTGCAGATGATCATTCCATAAAAGTTCAACCGGAGAGGATCCGAAATGTATCTCTGGAAGGCGATATTTTAACCATTTCTCTTTACAGGGATTATGTGGAATCTGTGGAATCAGCAGGTCATGTTCAATTCCTTGATAAAATTGAAAGGGTTAATAACAATTTATTTTTTCCTGTTCAAGTGAATGATTTAGGAAGAAGTAAGAATGCCAAGCTAAACTTGGAGATCGAAAACAGCTATATCAGCAAAAGTCTGTTAAAACAGATCGCTAATCCTAAAATGATCCGGTATCTTTCTCCCCAAGACAGGTGGATCCATAATCTGGACGGCGAATCGGATAGCCATAATATTATAGCAAAATGTTTGTTATCCATTTCTATTGGAAATAAGACAGCCAAACATTTGTTTCTGGTGTTGGACGAACCTCGTTACCAGATTTATGTAGGCAATGATGTCATACATCGCTTTGCTATCCATCTGGATCTGATTAATTCTAATCTTTGGACCAGATTAAAAGGCGATCCTTGTGAATTTCAGGATGAAGATGAAGCACTGAAATCGGCACAGTTATTGCCATATGCAGTCAGTGTTCAAGTACCTGAAGATGTAACCATTCCACAAGGGAGTAGTAACTTTCTTCTACCCATACAGGTTAAGAAAGGCCAGAGATTGAGAAATCCCAATGCATTCATCTGTTTATCCAACCAGATGCAACAGCTAGGTATCATGGTAACACCTACACCAATGGTAAATATTCATGGAAACCCTATTTATGTTGTTATAAACAACATTGCACCTCATAATATTACCTTATCCAAAGGTACTGTTGTAGGTTTGGCATTGGATTCAGAATATTATACTTTTGGATTTCAAAATCATGTAATAGGTCTCATTCCTGAAGAATATCTGACAGAAGAACAAATAGTGGAACAAACGTTTAATTCTATTCCAGAAGGTTTATTCACTATCCAATCTGTTTATCCTTTCAATATAGGTGAAGGTTCGTGCAGGATTGAAGAATCCTCCATCGTCTTTGACCACCTAATTGATGAACAAGAATATCATGACCAAAAGAAAATTAATCCACCTGGAGAGGATCTAACCTCTAAACTTTAGGAATCCTTTGAAATAGGTCAACCTAAAGTTTTTCCTGGATTTCAGGAAAGGGTGGAAGAACAGATATCCATGGCTGATGCTTGCGCTAATGACAATGAACGTCAACAGCTAAGGGAAATTCTAATGGAGTTCCAAGAGATCTTTGCCAAAGATTCTTATGATTGTGGTTTTACTAACCTTCATGTCGCTAGGATCCAGACTGATCCCGATCTACCACCCGTATGTATCAAGCAATATAGACTACCTTTAGCGTCCTATGATGCGCTACAGGATATCATTCGGAATTTAAAGGACCGGGGCATTATCCGTTCGGTGCACAGTTCATATAATAACCCCATCCTAGGAATTCTGAAGCCTAATGGTCAATGGCGTTTGTGTGCTGATTTAAGACAGCTAAATAAACTTGTGTATATGTCTGGATGGCCTGTACCCTACATAGACCAATACTTGGTACAAATGCAAGGATTCAAAATATTTACTGCCCTAGATTGTGCCCAGGGATACTGGACTATTCCGGTACACAAGGAGGACCAATACAAGTTGGCCTTTACATTTGGAAAACAGCAGTATACTTGGACCCGGATGCCTTTTGGTTACATAAATTCTGGTCATGAATTTGCTGTATTCATGCATAAAGTTATGCCTGATGCATTTGAAAGGGGAACCTTGGCCTATGTGGATGATATTTTACTTAAAAGTACATCTTTTGATAAACATATTCTGGAGATCCGACATGTTCTTACTCAATTAAGAGAGGCAGGAGGTAAACTCTCATTACAGAAAGCCCAATGGTGTCGTACCAAAGTCAACTTCCTTGGACACGAGGTAACTTCTGAGGGGTTAAGTCCACAGAAGAAGAAAGTTGAAGCCGTTCTGAATGCCACAACTCCTACCAATGTCAAAGAATTAAGATCATTTCTAGGAATGATTAATTATTCCCGTAAGTTTATTGATAACTATGCAGAACTAACAAAACCTCTTTTACAGCTGCTTAAGAAAGACATAAGATGGAACTGGGGGGAAGCCCAGGACAAAGCCATAGATGAGCTGAGGAGAAAACTCACTCAGGCACCCTGTTTGGCATATCCGGAGGGAGGTAAGCCTTTCTATCTGGAAACAGGATTTACTAACTTAAGCATAAGTGCGGTTTTGTATCAAAAACAGGACAATCTGAACAAAGTCATCGCATATGCAAGCAAAACCTTGTCACCGGTTGAAGTGAAATTCAACAACTGTGAGAAAGCTTTATTGTCTACGGTATGGGCATTACAGAATTTTCGGAGCTATATCCACGGCGAGAAGATTATTGTAGAAACTGCTCACCAACCTCTACAATATTTGCAGAGCGACAGGATACGAGACGGTAATCTTTCTAACAGTAGAATTACTGCATGGACTTTATTCTTACAGGGATGGCCGTTAGAAGTCCGTTATAATCAAAACAAGAAGAATGTAGTTGCCCAGGGACTAGCAGATCTACATGATTGTGCTGCTCTACCTCTGGATTATCATCCGGAGATGATTTCCTAGAGGAACAATTACTTTCTCCTTATAAAGCGTATGACGAGGAATATTGTCGACCACTATCATGTGTATACATAGATGGTTGTTCATATCATATCACCATTGATAATGAACAGAAATTGGTGGCAGGTATTGGAATCACCTGGACAGGTGATTATCCAAATATATTTGTAGGATACAGCATTGGTCCTAAAAGCAGTCAGATAGCTGAACTTTGTGCCGTATATAAGGCCATTCAAATGGCAATTGAATATGGTGTTAAAGAATTTGTTATCATAACCGATTCTAACTACGTGCGCAATAGCTTTGTCGAATATCTGCCTAGCTGGAAACGTAACCAAATGCTGAGAAGTAACAACAAACCTGTGAAGCATGGTAAGCTGTTTTGTAAGATTGATGAATTGGTAATCAAACATGATTTGACCATTTATTGGAAGAAAACCAAAGGTCATTCTAAGATACAAAGTATCGATAAAGAAGGTAATGATTTGGCTGATTCATTAGCAAAACAGGCAGCCATCAATGGAGAACTTTTTAACATTGATGATCTTACTGGATCAATTCAAATTGAAGCCATAACTAGACAGCAAGCTAGAAATTAAGTGGACCTTAATATTGCACAATGGAGTCAAGAATTTCCCAATGAGGATCTGATCACTAGTCAAAAGAACGATCCCGTTATTGGTCGATTTTATGAGTATATAAAAGATCCCATTGCCAATCCTATCACTGATGATGATTGTAAGGATAATGAGGACTTGCGAATCTTAATGAGATATAAAGTCCAATTCAATTTAATGGATGGATTGCTGATCAGAACATCCAAACATGGCATACAACAATGGGTAGTTCCTACCACCTTTAGAGGTTTAATGTTGCAACACGCACATGATGCACCTACATCTGGTCATCGTGGGGATAAGATCACCTACGAAATACTGCGTGATTATGCCTATTGGCCACATATGCTAAGAGATGTGCAAACTTATTGTCGAGGATGTTTGATTTGTCCGCAATTCCAACCTCATGCTCCAACTCATCGTGCACCACTTCAGAAACGAGGAATGTCTCTACCTTGGTCTGACATACAAATCGATTTCATTGGACCTGTAACTAGATCCTCAGGAGGTAACAAGTATATGTTAACTGTTACATGTATGTTCACCAAATGGGTAGAATGTATCCCATGCAGAGAGAACACTAGTTCTGTGTGTGCAGCATTACTAATCAATCATGTATTTTCCAGATTTGGCCTTCCTCAGAGAATCGAGTCAGATCGTGGAAGTCATTTCACAAGCGAAGTGATGACAAAAATGTGGAAAATCCTAGGTGTGAAACTCAAGTTACATATCGCCTACCGTGCAGCTTCTAGCAGAGGGGTAGAGCGTTATATCCAGTCCATAGTAAATATACTCAAAAAGTATGTGAAAGAATCTGGCAAGGACTGGGATGTTAAATTGCCCTTAGTTCTAATGGCTATTAGAGCTACACCTAGTACCGCCACTAAGATGTCACCTTTTGAATTGATGACAGGCAGGAAGATGGTTTTACCACAACATTTGCTATATCGTACATCTGATCATAATTTGATCAATGCTGCAACAATCCATCAGTATGTTGAAAATCTACGTAAACATCTTCAACATGCATTTGCTTTTGCACAAAAGAATCTAGGAAAAGCAGCAATCAGTGCTAAAACCTACTATGATCTGAAGACTACCAAGAAAGAATATGAAATCTCCGACCAAGTTTATCTGTATAACTTTGCACGAAGCCAAGTGAAGGAAAAGAAGTTTCTACCTTCTTGGAAGGGTCCATATGTCATAATTGACAAGATTTCACCAGTAGCTTATAAGATCAAGATTCCTAAAGATGGTGATTTTGTTGAAAAATGGGTTCATATTAACCAATTGCGTGTTTGTCATCCTAGATCTCGGTTAAGAATTCTAGATAATGATTCTGAGTTAGAAGACTGAACATCGGTGTGAAGTCAGAAGATCCAAATCAACAATGTGGTATCGTATACAACTTGAAATGTGTGTTATGTTATGCGATAATGTATATCCATATCATTAATTTCCATACCATCCAGCAACTATATCAATATCGATAGGTAGATTGGATAGCTATATTTTAATGTTAAGTGATATTACAAGTATGTATACTCATACTATTCTTCTTTTTGAAGATTAAGACAAGGATTCAAGTTCTGAAAGATGTCCAAGAAGGATGAGGCGATCGTCTGGATCGTATTACCCCTGTGTCACGAGATGCGGATGGAACCGATCGCAGAGCCTGGACCATCTTCTGGCATTATGATCCAAGAAGCTCCTGGATTTATCCTTACAGAAAAGAGGATCCTAACACAACGTGTGTTTGTCAGCTTAGACCCGAAGATCTCCATCGAAAAACAGTACAATGTTTCGTCAATGCAGCTCCCTGAATTAAAGGCCTGGTACCAGATGCATCTTGAAAGAGCACAAAGACGCGTTCAAGAAATTTTGGAACAAGCCAGGAAGCCGTTTGTATCGAGCTCCATTACAATGAATCATCGAGCTAAAAGATTCCTTGTTGCCTTAATTGTTGCCTTGGTATGTACAGCCATAGGTGCAGTCGTTGCAACCGGTATGTCTGCCGCAAACTCTGTTTCTGTTCAAACTTTGGAGAACGAAATTCAAGGCTTAAAAGGAGAAATCAATGCTATTCATCGGGAAATGGAACGACAAAGAGAGTATCTAGTAGACTTAATGGTTATGGTAAATGATACCATTGTAACCACAAATATGCATTCCAAATTAATCTCTCACTCCATTAATTTGCACCAAAGTCATGAACAATTCAAACGTGAACTTTTGTTTGTGCACGACCCGATATTATTCCACACACTTTCATTTTTGGACGAAGTGCAATCTGGAATGACTGATTTAACCAGAGGACACATTCCTTTATATTTTGTTTCAGAGACATCGTTCGTAAAATGATTACTAAAGTGGATATCGATAAAGAAAGTTTTCATTAATGACTTCTCTTACAGGAGCAAAAGTGTTCCAATCCGTGCATTATACCCCTGCAAGTCCCATGTCGGACAATATGATTTGAAGTCGTTAATATGCTATCTGACACTTGTTTAGATCATTCTAAAGCAAATCGGTTTTTGCTTTGTCATAATCTAAAGGGGGGATTATGTCAGATATTTTATGATAGAAAACATGTATTCCATATATTCTGTACTTTACATGAACACAAAATGGAGTCAGAACCATTTTATTTTACTTAATCATGTAGTGATTATTTCTTTTTGTCCTTGTTCCCTCTATAATATAGAACAAAGGAGTATTCATGTATAATGATGTTTCAGCGTATATATGATACAATTAATGTTATCTTCCATGAGAAAGTTAAGGAGTAGACGCTGCATATCTTTAGAAATGTAACTTGGAATGGGGGATACATGGTAAGACTACCAAGGCCTGAGTTACTATCTAGGAGGTAGCACCTGGTGATTAGGGTGACCAAGGATAAATTCCAAACACATATGTAATGGTTTTAAGTTAATTCTTAGACCAGAGCGTCTCTCACAGGTAAATTAAGAAATTACAACGGTGTAAATATGAGTAGAAATCCTAATTTTAATGGGTAAAACCCACCGTTATGATTGGAGAATTCCAATCAAGAGGTGGAGGCTATGATAATAAGCTCTGTTTTTAAGCTTATGTCTTGGATAATTAAAAGAAAAAAAGAAAAAGGAAAAGGACGGACTTATTCACCAAATTTACCCCAGAGAATTGGAATCTTAAGATTCTGGCACCATATTTCACTTTTGGAGTTACTTTGAGTTCTAACCTATATAACTTTTAGAAAGTTATATTCTTTCCCACTTAATTTCTTGCCACTGAACCTGGATTAATTTCTACAAGGACCAGTTGGACAACAGCAACAAGTGGTGGTAATTATAATTGTTTTATTATTCTGAATAGAGATGAATTTTGTCTTCTTCATATAGAATTCCCTGTTTCTGGGAAATAGTATATTGCATTATTGTATATGGCGGCTTGTGAGACTGCAGTTTATAACCCGTGATAATAACAATAATGAAAAGGTATTTTTACCTGTAGATGAAGTTTGACATAATTTGCATCTATTAGGAACTTCACTAATACTCGTAGACATTATTAAATTACTTTTTAATTTGTCATATTAGTTAAACTAATATAAGAGAAATAGTGATATCTTTATTACTGCCCGGATTATTATAAATTTTTGGTTGCTGAGTGGACTGGAAATTAATTGTGTGTTAGACTCATATAGTACTAATTCATATTGATAACTATCGATAATATATTGTATTTGAATTGATTCATTTTTGACATGTTTTAAGAACTTTGTGTTTTATATTATGCACTGTGTGACCCATATATAGATTTTGTAAATTGTATTTACAATAAATATTTTTTGATTGATTATTTTGGTGATATATATCTGATTTGAATTATAATTTTCGGCGATCTGAAAGAATTTAGGATCGGAGATAAAATATAGGGTATCTCCTTAAATTCATATTGTGGATGTGGTACTACAATATTTGATAGCGTCGTTATTTTGTGTGTGTGTGACGAAATATTGGTTTTGCCTATTTTGTCTCATTAATATCCCTAACAAAGATAAATCATTTATAAAGTCAAAAAAGTGACATATCAAATGTTCTTCATTTTTATAATCTTTTCAATTCACAGGAATATATCAGCAGAGCGTCGGGGGACCCATAGAGGAAAAAACAGACAGGCGGAAAACAAGATAGAAGACATCTGTGTATGTGGTTTGGACTCTGTTGAACAGAACCCCCGTAAGGAAAAAGGACGTCGGGGAGAGATAAATGAAAGCATATTGATTGTAACCTCCTTAATTGATTTATTGAATGTTGTCGTGATTATGCTACTGATATCCATCTGTCTTGTGGTTAAACAATTAACCCGCAGATGGAACGAAAATGTGTAAAGATAATGCTTTTAAAAGGAGGGGGAATATTATAAATATCATAAAAAATATAATAAAAAATATATATTCAAAATGTATATGAATAGAAACTGTATGAAAAGTAAAACATGTGTAAATAAAAACATGTGTAAATAAAAAATTTTGTATATATAGTCATATAATAGATGTATGTTTTGAAATATGTTTTATTTTGTATAAAAAGAATCTAATAAAAATTAAAAAAGAAATATATGTGTTGTTTATTTAAATGGTGAATTAATTCAAAAAAATGGATATGTCGAGTTCTACATTCAAACCGTCTTTTTTGTAAGTTTGGAATTTATATATCCATTCAGTTTCTTTTTTTGATAAAATTTCTTTTACGTCTCCTCCCCGCCAATGAGGGGATACTAGATCTATCCCTATTACTTTAAAATCGGGAAACGAAAATTTATTACATTTCACACAGTGTCTTGGGACACTGTGTTTCATATTATTATTTCTTATTCCTCCTAAATGTTCAAGACCCCTTACTTTTAGTTCCCTGGATGTACGTCCTATGTACTGAATTCCACACTTACACTCTAATAAATACACTACATTTTTTGATGTGCAGTGTATAAAATGACGGATGTTATATTCTTTTTTCGTTATGGTACATTTAAAAGAGGTGATTTTTTTATCTTGCAAGTGGCAGGTTTTACAGAGTTTACATATGCCACATCGGTGAAAGCCCACGGGTTTATGGGTTAAAAAGTGATCCTTATTTGTTCTTTCATTTGGAAGAGCGCTGGGGGCTATTAAACTTTTCAAATTGTTTAATTTTTTGTATATGATCTTAGGTTTTTCTGGAAGGAAATTTTGCAGTACGTTGTCACCCTGTAAAATTGGCCAACATTTTTCGAACGCCTTTTTTATTTTAAACGCTTTACCATTATATGGAGTGATAAAAGCGAAATTGAAATCATCTGTTTTTTACGGTTTATAGACTTTATTAATTCGAATACATACAACTTAAAATTCACTTCCTGCATTAACAAAGAAAAAATAGATTTCTTGGACCTTACACTAATCGGTAGAAACAATGAAAAAATTATCACAAAAACTTTCTTTAAACCTACCGATGGGAATGGTTTCATAAATTTTTCCAGCCGCCATCACCCCCAATGGCTGAGAAATATTCCAAAAAGCCAGTTGGCTAGAATACGTAGGAACTGTACACAGGAGACCGATTTTATTAACCAGAGTGAACATTTAATTAAAAAATTCGAGGAGAAAAATTACCCTGATGAACTATTAAAAGACAGTCTAGTAAAAACTAAAGATATGAAAAGAGAAAAGATGCTGCATAAAAAAAAAAACGAACACAAAAAACAGATGATTTCAATTTCGCTTTTATCACTCAATATAATGATAAAGCGTTTAAAATAAAAAAGGCGTTCGAAAAATGTTGGCCAAATTTGCTACATTGTTTCACTTACCCATTTAAGTTTGGACAGAGTCCAAACCACATACACAGATGTCTTCTATCTTGTTTTCCGCCTGTCTGTTTTTTCCTCTATTGGTCCCCCAACGCTCTGCTGATATATTCCTGTGAATTGAAAATATTATAAAAATGAAGAACATTTGATATGTCACTTTTTTGACTTTATAAATTATTTATCTTATACACTTACCGATCACGATTATTGGTGGCTACGAGTCCCGACGACACGATAAAATGGGAAGTTCCACACCATTTGTTGTCATTTCGTCCTGAGGAATCTAAAAGAAAAGAAAAAAAGAAAAGACTAAACGTGATGACGTAGAGATGACGTAAACAGAGGAAGACGGCGAGCCGGGACCTTTAAAAAACCGCGAAAACACAGACGGGATACAGATTGATTCTTGAATTTCTCCTGAGGAAGCCGAGACAAAAATCGGCGAAACGCGTTGAGAAACTTTATAATTATCGAAATTTGGACTTTACAAGGACTTGCTGATTACCCATTTACCTTCGTGAAGGACACTGCTTTTACGCATAACCCATATGTTATGCCCATCTGTTTGTAAGTTTTTAATCTATATTTATTAAACAATACCTATTTTTATTGCACTATTTCGTTTCCTATCTTCTACACAGAAATTCCAAGACAGAAAAGAGTCTGGATTTTTTGACGAGCTATCACTTTCAAGTACACTTGTGAGTGCAACAAATATCTTAATTTTTGTTTTTTAGTTCGAACTTATTACACTATATTTGTTCTATTTTTTCCCACATATCTATGCGCCCCGACTTTTGTCTATATACCGTTTGTTGTAACACTTATGAGGAGTGTTTGATCTACGGGAGCAGCAAGATCTGTAGGGTATTGTACATTATTTTTTATATTTTTTAAGACTCACCCACTCGTGAAGGTGTTCCTTTTTCATTTTATATTGTCACTAGTCATTCATACACTGCTCCCTGAGGAATCTGATTCCTGACCACCCCTCTACTTCTCCTGGCTCATAGTCAAGCTCTTCATTAGCCAGATCAAATGGAATTCTGGCTAGGCTGGAGCTAAGACTGATATCATGACTAGTAGTAGTGCGAGCAGGAAGAACAGAGCCTAAATCTGCACTTGGCCTATCAGTCTCATGCTCCTCTGGTACCTTGCTAGGTGGAGTTCCATTATGTGTAGCCCTCTCTCCAACTGTCTTTACAAAAATATTGTAAGGACTTGGTGGCTTGCTAGAGGTGGTGCTAGGAGGAAATGGTGTGGCGGTACCGGTGGGAACAGCAAACGCAGCACTAGTGGTGGTAGAGGTGGTGGACTTGGGAGGCAGATTTTTTTCTACAAAAAGCCTCCCTGTGAAAGAACGAGATCGCTTTGGTTCGAGAACACCACTATCAGTCTTGCTGCTAATTTTGCTTGGTACCTTGCATGCTGCTCGTGGATGGGGAAGATGCCGCTTGGGGCAAAAGGCACTTCTTTTTACTCACTGGTGCTTTAGGCTTTCCGTAAAAAAAACAGAGCTAGGGCCTAGCAGCACTACTGCTGTCTGCTATTGGTGCCTTTCCTTTACTTGATGACATAGATCAGGGGCGTCCAAGTTTTTTCTGCAGTGGGCCACTTCATCAGAATTGTATCAGTGCGAGGGCCGCACTCATTTTTCACTGTGAGAAAATATGGCCTTTAATAAGATATGCAGATTAAAATAAAGTAAATGACACAAAACCTTTACTTTTCCTCTCACTGATTTCTGGGCCTAGAAAGTTTTGTGACTACGAATTCAGGATTCTGGATAAGTAAAAATAAAATAGTTCTATTTATTTTAGCGATGCACTAAAATGAAAATCTGGACCAAAACCGAAAATTCAGGGTTCACTTAGCCGAAACTGAAAATGACCCCCCACACACTTTTTTAATAAAAGTAAGTTACACACCAAAATTGTACAAAAAATTATATATTATGATTGTTAACAGCAATCTCAGGCATACCCAGATTCCAGCATGTACTGGTTGGCTGGGCATTGTATTTTTTGTCCAATTTTAGTGTGTAACCACGCTTTTATTAAAAGTAACACACCACAATTGGACAAAAAAAATCAACAATATGACTTGGCATGAAGATTTTTATACCCAGGCAACTAGTAAATGCTGGAACCTAGGCATGATGGGACTGTGATTGCTGTTAGCAGATTGCTGTTAGCAATCACACTCCTATCATCCCAAGTCAGCCAGTACATTCTGGTACAGGGTGGCTGTAAGTGCAGACCCCATACTACTGGCAGCATCAATACACAAGGGGGCAGCTAGCCAGGTTTCAGGCTGACTTGGCATGATAGGAGTGGGATTGTTAACAGCAATCACAGTCCCATCATGCCTAGGTTCCAGCACTTACACATCCATGCTATCACACACACAAATTCATTCATTCACAGATTCATTCCCTCAATCAGGCATACTCATTCAAACACCCTCCCCCACCCCCTTACCTGCACTACAGCTCTCTCAATGCCAATCACAGACTTCAGCAGGGGGCGCGGCCTCCCTCGTTCTCCCCACAGAGGAGACAGGACCGAAGCAGAGAATAGACCCTTCCACAAGTAAGCAGCAGGGCTCTTGTGATCCTGGCTGCCGATCTCACGCGGGCCGCACCTCGAGGTCCCGCGGGCCGCATGTTGGACGCCCCTGACATAGATCCTTCAAGCAATGATTCCCCAAACGATAACCGAGAGCTTCGCCTACTTGGCCGACTAGACTGACACAAAGGCTGCATCGTAGAAGAACTGGTGGTGGTAGATGGAGCTTGTCCCTCTCTCCTTTTCTTAGTCCTAAAAGGAGGATCCATTTCAAATTTTGTGTTGTGTGTGTAGTGTAATGTTTAAAACTAGGGGGACAGGAAAAATAACTTTATAAAAAAAATAGAAATAAAAAAAATAAAAAATGGAAGCCCCCAAAAATTAGAGGAAGTTTCTCTTCAGTGATACTGCTGAAAAACTATGCACAAATGCACTGTGCTGTTGTGTGCAATCTGGAAAAGTGCTGCAAGTTATTTAAAAATTAGTTAACTAAAGCCACTAAACTGTGTTATTAACTCAAGTATAACTATAATACTCCAACTAGTAAAACTACTAGCAGTATTTTATTTTTATTTAAAATTTACATGGGCCTAAGAGCCTACTACTATGCTAAAGCAACATTTCCTTAGTATTCTAAGTCTACCTCTAGGCAAAGGCAGACGATCTCAAGCCCACTAAGCTAAAGTGAGATTATATCAGTATATTATTTATTAATTTATATAATATGAATAGATTATAAATTACAGTTACTTATAACCGTATTTGCTCAATTATAAGACAAGGGTTTTTCAGAGCAAATGCTCAAATGGGTCTGACTATGAGATTAAGATCCAGATCCCCCGCAGCACTGCAGGGGACCTGGATTCTCCTGTGTTATGCCCCCATTTAAACACCCCCGGTGCTTCTGACTCCCTGGTGTGTAGTTGGGGCAGCGGGTAGACGTTTACGCGATTCGCGTAGGCAACTTCCGCTGCAGCACCTTTTCTCAATCATAGCTTTTATTTAAAAAAATAGTTTACATGAATTAACATTTACTAGTAAAACTTTTTTCCTATAGTGTTATCTTATATTCAGGCTTTTTCTTTTTTTTCCCTAAATTAATATTCAGATTTTGGAGGGGTCGTCTTATAGTCGAGTAAATATGGTATATTATATACTTTTACTTTAAATCAGATACAGAAGCAGACAGATATAGTTGTCCTACTTCTGCTAAATCTACAAAAATGTGCTAAATTATTTTCTTTTTTACTAGTACTACAGCTACATTGAAGCTTTGCTTAGTACAGTTGTTGTCAGACAGTCAATCTTTCTTGAAAAAAAAATTGAAAATTAAATTTAACAGCACTTATGCAGCTGCACTCACTAGCCCAACTAGTTCACTTCACTGATGGACTGAGGTGAGCAAAACACTAAGGGTTTTAAATTAATAAAATAATATTTAGCGGAGGGGGCGTGGTCGGCCGTCTAGGAAGATGGACGCCTGAGTGAGGTGCTCTGCCACGAACCCGGCCTTATGAGCAATCTTTAGCCATCCTGCACCATGGGCAGTGACCCCGGCACACGAATGAATGATTGGAATCCGGAAGCAATTATCTAGCTGACGTCAGACGCCATAACACGGACGGCAAGCAGATGGCGCCAAAACATTTAAAAAGACCTCCATTAGAAAGAAGACATTACTCCTGATGAAGCCTATATGGTGAAACGCGTTGAGTTAACTTTTTAGGACTTTTTACTATATTTTTTATCTGTACCAGTACTTTTAAAACTTTTAAATACTTTTACAGCTGTACCCAATATGGATCAAGCTGGTTGTTAATTGAAAATAAATATTTCTTTTTTAATATATTTTCTATGTGGATAGTGGTTGTTTTGATACACCACACACACATTGATATTTGATCGTTGGATCCATCAAATAGAAAAACATACGGATACAACCGGATCATCACCAGACATTACGGGCATCTAGACACTTGTTTAAGTGTAAGTATATCTCCATTTGTTGCGTATGCAGTGTTATACATAATACACTATTGGATGCTTTTTTGTTTTTTCCTTGGCATACACTCACGTATATGGATCCCAAGACCAGCGCCATGATGTACTGAACAATACCAACACACTGTGAGTGGGAAATCTGCGATACGCAGGGCACAGTACACTTTTTTATACTTCTACACTATATATAATTTTTTTCTGTTTTATTTTTCATTGAATGGAACACACGAGCGCCCCCTAGTGGACTTTTTGCAGTATTACTTCAACACCTGGAGAGTGTTGCTTAAGGGTTGCAGCTGTGGTTCCAGACACGAAAGGAAAGTCATTATTGCCGATTATTTCTATTATTCACTATCTTACTCCCTATACTGGTTTTTCTCACTCTTTCTATATATATTTCTTTACCTCTCCACGAGACTTCCAGTTATAGAGGGGTAGATACATTACAGCTAAATCCTGTCAACACATCATACCCTATTATCACTTATATGATGGATTCTTTCCTCACATCAAGAGAAGAAAGGAACAGAAAATTAGATAATATTTTCTCACAAGAACACAAGAACACTTTATCAACCTAGAAAGACTTATGGAAAAGGAGATCAAAAGGTGGTGGGAAATCACGTTCATTGAGCAATATATTAAAAATAAAACCATACCCAGAGGTTTGAGGATCCAAAAGACCCCAGCCTTTGGTCATGATGACCAAGAGTTCATGCACAAATGGCACGACACGTTAGATGAGTGTTCCTATAAATTGATGGAACTCATTGTATCTCAACAAAGAGAACAATTAAAACATATAGAAAAAGACATACACACACTTGAAGAAGATATTAGAACAAAGGTTGATCTAACCATCACCAAGTCCCATAAGGCGAATATAGCAAGAAAACTAAACAAAATGGAAGAAGAGATCATTTATAACAAAAAGAGAAAGTTTTTCAGGGATAAGGACGACATGCAGAAGGGAATTCACCCACCTAAGATCCCTAATAATCATCACCATTTGCCCCATAGGAATCAATGGGGCAGACCTACACATTATTACACCCACCAACATAATAGGAACACCCGACATGAGCACATTAGAACGTATTCCAACACATCCACACGTCCCAGACCACAACTAGAACCAGGTTATACAGGCCCCACTTCACCAACACGGCCTAAGACACTACATACGGACTTTAAGTCAGCTCTCACTACCCCTGCACCCTCACAACAGGACGACACTTTTTTTAGAACAAATAGAAATATTGAACAAGAGCAGACTTTTTTAGACAGGGAGCCATCCCGAAAGGGTGGCACAAAGAGGAAAGAAACCCCCCCACGAAGGGAAGCGATAGAATTAAGAAACCGGTACATCCCTCTAGAGCAGAGCCCATGGAAGAAAAGAAAATACCAAAAAGAACAAGAGGTCAGAGGGGCAGAGGAAAGGAGAGTGAACATCAGCAGATACTAACACCCGAGGAGGAAGGGATCATAAATATATCCCAGATACAACTAAAACAAAACGAAATTCGTCTCCTCAGAAAAGGTCTGAAATTCGCCCCGGCAAAGGGACCTAATCAGTTTGAACTTTTCCTAGACACACAGAAATACCTAAGAAAACTTACCATTAGGAGATTTTTTTGTAAATCAGAAAAATCCATGGCAAAATCAGTTGAAATTACAGATACCCCAAACAATCAAATTCAAACGAAGTTTACACACACAGACCTCAAACCTAGATCAAAATTTTTTCCATAAAGTGAGAAGAGTGAGCACATAGGTGTGTTCACGGACCTGGTGTTGAGGGATATAGAAAAATTAAACCCTAAACATAAATCATTTACTTTAAACAAGGAGGAACAACTAGCCATACGTACAATTAAGGAAAGACATGATATAGTAGTAAAACAAGCGGACAAAGGGGGGGCGATAGTGGTTATGGACAGAACATATTACATCAAAGAGGCAAATAGAATATTAGGGGATATTACCACATACAAAACACTTAATCAGGACCCTACAAAAGATTACAGTGCAGTATTGTATGCCATACTAGAGAAAGGTCTGGATTCCGGGGTTCTTAACAAGAAAGAACATTCTTATTTAAAGACAGAACATCCCAAAATCCCGGTTTTCTACTTCCTACCGAAGATACATAAGGATCTTAAAGAACCCCCCGGGAGACCTATAATCAGCGGCATAGACTCCCTCACCTGCAATACGTCTGAATACGTGGATTTTTTCTTACAGAAATATGTACCTAACACTCCATCTTTTTTAAAAGACACTACACATTTACTTAACACCTTAAAAGACATACAGTGGTCCCCTGGGTGGCTATGGGCCACCATGGATGTTTCTTCGCTTTATACGGTCATAAATCACATACAAGGAATTGAAGCTATTAACAACACACTTTCTAGGGATGGAGACATGGACCTTAGGCAAAAATCATTCATCCTTGAATGTATAGAATATATCCTTACACATAATTATTTTTGGTTCGAGGACGCATTTTATTTACAATTATGCGGCACAGCAATGGGCACCAGGTTTGCACCTAGCTACGCCAACCTGTTTGTAGCAGAGTAGGAAGATAAATCGGTTTGGAACAACAATCCATATGGTGCAGACCTGGTGCTCTGGAAAAGATATATCGATGACATTCTGATTATCTGGAAAGGGACGGAGGACAAATTACAAGGATTCATAAAATATATAAACGATAATAACTTTAATCTCAAATTTACCTCCAACATCCAAACCACCCAAATCTAATTTTTGGATGTGGAATTTGTGACAGATCCCTCCATCAGTGGGGTCCCTGGAGAGGCCTGAGAGCCAGCCTCCTCCCTATCGACTATGGGCCCAGGCCTTGTAGAGACTTCTGTGTGTGGATACAGGGGTTCAGTCTGCTGATGTACCCCATGTTTTAGCACTCAGAGTCTCAGAACTGTAACGTCAGCTGGACATCCTGTGGTAGGAAGAAGGCTGATTATCTGTACATTGTTAATTGTATAGGTGTGAAGTGTTTCCCCTGTTATTGTGTGAGTTAGCCCTTGTCTTAAGACCCCCTGTAGGTATGACTTGGTGTCACTGCTGCATACCTAATTATCCATTACATAACAGGTAGCTGTTAATCCTGTGAGCTCCTGTTATCCCTGTGTCCTGGCCATTGTCTGTCTCAAGCCAATTATATGTCTATCATCATTCCATGTCTACGTCCCCAGTTAATGTCATTATTTATGTCTCGTGTCATCCTGTCCTTCCCCCAGATATTGTGTTGCAGGATTTGATCTAATTACTTCCTTCCTGACATGGTAATTGGATCATGTGATATTTGTCTTGCCCCTTTTCTACTTGTGTATATATAGTTCTGTATTTGGCTTTAAGAAATGAGTCCTGTTTTCACCTCAACATGAGTGTTGCCTGATGTTTGGGGTGGGCTGTAGCCACACTGTGTAGCTAAGCTTCGGATAGCCACAGTGCCAATGCGGCTTCGGTGCAGCGACGTCCCTCCTTCTATCTACAACGCTGGTTCTGCCTGGTGCTGAAGGGGTTACTTGTTGGTGTACCGACAGGAGGAAGCAACGTTTGGCGGGAGTACCCAGTCGGGGTACAGGTCGGTCCCGTCACAGAATTATTCATAGAAAATAATCAAATTTTATCTAGAAACTATACTAAGCCCACAGACAGAAATAGCTATATCCACTACACCAGCTGCCACCATCCACAGTGGCTTAACAATATCCCCAAAGGCCAATTTACACGAATTAGGAGAAACTGCTCGAAAGATGATGATTTTATGAAAAAAGCAGATGAAATAACAAAAAAATTCATTGATAAAGAATACCCCATAGGAACCTTAAGGAGTAGTTTACTACAAGCCCAAGGAATAAATAGGGAACACCTTCTTGACCCCAAAAATAAAAAATCAGACTCAAAGAAGGACTATAGTTTTTCCTTCTTCACAAAATACAATACCCACGCCAACCAGATAAAAAGAATACTTAATAGACATTGGCATGTACTAAAAAATGATGAGATTTTGGGGACGGTCCTACCAAATAAGCCACAAATTATTTTTAAAAAAACGGGTTCCCTAAAAACTATGCTTGCGCCCAGTATACTCCCCAAACCAAAGTTAGATACATCTCTACATACATTTCTAGGTACAAAACCAAACGGTTTTCATAAGTGTGGCCACTGTAAAATGTGTGGCCCACTTTCCAGAAAGACCGAACATTTCACAGGACATAAAACAGGCTTAATATATACCATCAAACACTTCATTAATTGTTCCACCAAAAATGTTATATATTTACTCCAGTGCGGCTGTGGTTTGCAATACGTGGGAATGACAACTAGACCCCTAAAAGAGAGACTTTTAGGACATCTGGGCAACATCAGAAACAAAAACCTCAAACACAGCGTCCCAAGGCACTGTAATGCTTGCCCCCTATTTTCACTAGACACATTTATAATTATAGGCATAGATTGGGTGCCCAAAAATTGGAGGGGAGGAAATACAACAGAGAACCTTATTAAAAAAGAGACAGAGTGGATATTTAAACTAAAAACCTTTAAAAGTGGGGGATTGAATATGGAGCTAGATATTCTAGCTCACATCTAGATATTATCCTATACATTATAAATTCTCCTTTCTAAAAATAACGAGCCTCAAGCATTTTTTCCATTTATTCAGTTTATTTTATGTAAGAAATAGATACAGTAACATATAATATCTTCAGTTTATTTCATTTCATTCCATTCCACATTCATTTATTTATTGGTTTTATTTATTTCTCATCATTTCATCACCATCTCTTAATTCAGTTTAATTAAATAGATATAGCAGCACATTAGATCATATACTCATACATCAACTTATATATTAATTTTTAGTTCATTTTATTTCATTTCATTTTACATTCATTCATTTATTTTCTATTTTATTCATTTGTTTTATCTCTATCACTTTAATATCATCCTTTTTAATTAATGTTACTGTATGCCCCTAGTCCCCCATTTGTCCTTGAAATTGTCTCCTCTTCATAGTATTTACGGTTCCCCCTACTGGCAGTAGATATATAGGTATCAACACCGATCGTGATATTCTTCCTGCACGGGCACCTAGAATATAAAAACACAATTACAATTAAGATACAACTGCATGAAGATACAAACACTGCTCTTACACTTACCTTTCATCCTCCGGTCCAACGAATCCTCCGATTGGCAACCAAGCTCCATTGACCGTGGATCAAGCTTCATTGAAGGCAGTGACCCCGGCACACGAATGAATGATTGGAATCCGGAAGCAATTATCTAGCTGACGTCAGACGCCATAACACGGACGGCAAGCAGATGGCGCCAAAACATTTAAAAAGACCTCCATTAGAAAGAAGACATTACTCCTGATGAAGCCTATATGGTGAAACGCGTTGAGTTAACTTTTTAGGACTTTTTACTATATTTTTTATCTGTACCAGTACTCTTAAAACTTTTAAATACTTTTACAGCTGTACCCAATATGGATCAAGCTGGTTGTTAATTGAAAATAAATATTTCTTTTTTAATATATTTTCTATGTGGATAGTGGTTGTTTTGATACACCACACACACATTGATATTTGATCGTTGGATCCATCAAATAGAAAAACATACGGATACAACCGGATCATCACCAGACATTACGGGCATCTAGACACTTGTTTAAGTGTAAGTATATCTCCATTTGTTGCGTATGCAGTGTTATACATAATACACTATTGGATGCTTTTTTGTTTTTTCCTTGGCATACACTCACGTATATGGATCCCAAGACCAGCGCCATGATGTACTGAACAATACCAACACACTGTGAGTGGGAAATCTGCGATACGCAGGGCACAGTACACTTTTTTATACTTCTACACTATATATAATTTTTTTCTGTTTTATTTTTCATTGAATGGAACACACGAGCGCCCCCTAGTGGACTTTTTGCAGTATTACTTCAACACCTGGAGAGTGTTGCTTAAGGGTTGCAGCTGTGGTTCCAGACACGAAAGGAAAGTCATTATTGCCGATTATTTCTATTATTCACTATCTTACTCCCTATACTGGTTTTTCTCACTCTTTCTATACAGAAATAAAAAGCTACCAGACGACTCAGAGACTCCTAGAGGCAAGGGAAAGTCTACATCTGCGTCGCTACGAGACTTTTTTCAGACGCCGAGAGACCTTACCTCGCAACTCCCTGAAGGCCCTGAGGCCTCTTCACCGGCCAGCTCGTCGGGTACTGACGGTAGCGGGCAGAGTAGGGGTGATATCACCTCCGCGGATCTCCCAGGCTGGGAGTCCGTGCACCGACTCTTCTCTTCCGCTCCGTGGAAGGAGGATTTTAGCACCCTCATCACGGAGATCAAGCACGCGGTGAAGGAGGAGGTGGCGTCCCTGCGAGCAGACCTACTGGGCCTGGAGAAGCGGATCACCGCTCAGGAACAAGAATCCACAAGTGACCCGAAATGTCACCCAGGTGGCTAAACTCTCTAAACAACACGCTCTGTATCTGGCGGATTACCGACGCCGGCTTGAAGATCTCGATAACAGGGGCAGACGGCATAACGTCAGGGTCCGAGGCCTACCTGAAGCACGGCCCCAGGTGGGTGAAGATGTGTTCCAGATTCTTACCACGCTGTTTAATTCGCTCCTCAATTGGCCCAGTGATGCCGTGGTTGGCATTGACAGAGCTCACAGAGCCCTGCGACCGCGTGGCCCGCTGTCGGCCCCTCCACGGGATATCATATGTCACCTTGTGGATTACCAGTTGAAGGAATCCATTATGAAACGCGCGAGGGAGGTAGGCTCCTGGCTCTACGACGGCCATGAGATATCTTTCTACCACAATGTTTCTGACCTGACCCTACAAACCCGGCGGATACTGCGACCGTTAACGAGAGAGCTCCAGCGACGGGAACTGCGTTATAGCTGGGGTTACCTTTTCAGTCTCAATGTGCGCATCGATAACATTGTTCACTCTCTCCGATATCATCATGAGCTACCAGAGTTCTTGGAGGCGCTCAGACTTTCTGACCTGCACGTCGCTGATTGGGGATTACCGGAGCTTCCTCTACCTGGGAGACCGATGGATCATCTGCCGCGTCACCGCCGTCGTGAGGCGTCTCGACCTCGGGGACTACGACCGGATCCTCTCCCTACTACTTCGCGCCAAGACGCCGAAGTTCGCAGTGGACTTCTGCGGGAAGAATAGTGACTGTTCCGGGCAGTGAGTAGTCTCATGTAGCCACCACAAGACGCTTACTTGCTAGCTCTTGGATTGTTCATTTCGTTGACTTTCTTGTTTGGGTTCTTCCCATTTGCTTATTTGTTTTTGATATACATGACACTTACCGTTTCTCACACATTACACTTATCTTTTACATTTTTTTCACGTAATGTTTGCTCTGACGATGGATGTGGGCCATCTGCTGATGCTCTATGTCTAATGCCGCGCTCATGGCCTGAGCCACGTGGTAGTCATTATTCCTCTTCCTCTCATCTGGAGGCAAACTGCTGCTGTTCTACCCACACAACTGTTATCTACATGAGGTGTATATACATTTTCGATTATTTTTATTATTATTTCTTTGTTTATTTTATTTACCCATTTGTTTATTATTTATTTCGTTTTCTATGGGAGCTATTTGTCTCTATTATCTGACAGGTTAACTTTCCTCCTTGGGGGATGTCTCTCCGGGGTTTTTATTTTTTTTTTAATGGAGGTGTCCCCTTGATGTTGGCGGCACCAACTGTGCCTGTGAGCCGCTGCTACTGTTGTCCTGCATACGGCTTTCTATGCTGTCCCAGGTAGCGCAAACAAAACGCATACACATTCCCAGAGGATAGCATCACATTCCATTACTACCTTAATACTGCATTTAGCACTACTGTGCTGCTACTTCACATTCACTGTCTACCAGCTTATAATGCACACAGCGGGAGCTAATGCTCGCAAGACTTTTGGCGGCCCGCGGCGCTTCCTAATAGATGAGTGGGCCATTTGATTAAGCAGCTAATGGCAGTTGCTGCTATTTCTATACGATATATTCCCAGCTCCGCACAAGGGGGTTTATTTTTTATTTATTTTTTCTTCTTTCCCCCCCCCCGCAGATGCTCGCATTATGGGGGACGCTCTCACACATATTGTTGGCTCCTACTCCACTCGACGCATTGCGCTCTGTCATTCAATCGTTACTATGTATCTCTGATTGCTTTGGTCTTTGATTTGTTTTAACATGGTAAATGATGTTTATGTTTATTTTGTTCTTATGAAGTCGTTCTGTTTTCTCCTGTGCTCTGCTTTTGCGGGACCTGTATGCTACTGCGGGCTGGGGTGTGGCGGCGCCCGAGTTATTGTTCTTTACCTACCGGTTCCTCTCGAGTTCCGGATCCACGTACTCCCTCTTGGGCGGTTGGCCCTTGCCCCTTCATCGGGAGTGCCTTAATATATTGGGGTGGCACGTTCCATTACCCAATAGACGCTCCACGTGTTTTCTTCCCCCCTCTCTTCTCTTTTCTCCCCCACACTTCCTTCCTCCTACCTCTACCCTTTTCCCCTTTCTCCCCCTGTCACGGTCAGGACTACTTGCCAAGCCGTGACTGTGTGGAGGGCGTGGGCATAGTAACATAGTAACATAGTTCATAAGGTTGAAAAAAGACCAAAGTCCATCAAGTTCAACCTATATACATATTGTGTCCCTACTGTGTTGATCCAGAGGAAGGCAAAAAACCCTTATGAAGCAGATGCCAATTGCCCCATACCAGGGGGAAAATTCCTTCCCGACTCCAAATATGGCAATCAGAATAAATCCCTGGATCAACGTTCTGTCCCTATTAATCTAATATCGATAACTTGTAATATTATTGCTTTCAAGAAACACGTCCAGGCGCCTTTTGAACTCTTTTATTGAGTTTACCATCACCACTTCCTCTGGCAGAGAGTTCCATAATCTCACCGCTCTTACTGTAAAGAACCCCCGTCTGTGCTGGTGTAGAAACCTTCTTTCCTCCAGCCGTAGAGGATGTCCCCTTGTTATAGATACAGTCCTGGGTATAAATAGGTCCTGGGAGTGATCTCTGTACTGTCCCCTTATATATTTATACATAGTTATTAAGTCCCCCCTAAGCCGTCTTTTTTCCAAACTAAATAACCCCAATTCTGATAATCTTTCTGGGTACTGTAGTCCTCCCATTCCCCTTATTACTCTGGTTGCCCGTCTTTGAACCCTCTCCAGCTCCACTATATCTTTCTTGTACACTGGTGCCCAGTACTGTACACAGTATTCCATGTGTGGTCTGACTAGTGACTTGTACAGGGGTAGAATTATTTCCTTGTCGTGGGCATCTATGCCCCTTTTGATGCACCCCATGATTTTATTTGCCTTAGCAGCAGCTGCCTGACACTGGTCGCTACAGGTAAATTTACTGTTAACTAAAACTCCTAAGTCCTTTTCCATGTCAGTCGTCCCCAGTGTTTTCCCATTTAATACATATTCCCAGCCTGGATTTTTCTTCCCCATGTGCATAACCTTACATTTATCTGTGTTGAACCTCATCTGCCACATCCCAGCCCAAGCCTCCAACCTATGCAGATCCATTTGTAATCGTGCGCTGTCCTCTATTGTGTTAACCACGTTACAGAGCTTAGTATCGTCTGCAAAGATTGATACTTTACTATACAATCCCTCTACAAGGTCATTAATAAATATATTAAAAAGAATAGGACCCAAAACTGACCCCTGTGGTACCCCACTAGCAACAGTCACCCACTCAGAGTATGTACCATTAATAACCACCCTCTGTTTCCTATCACTGAGCCAGTTACTTACCCACATACACACATTCTCCCCCAGCCCAAGCATTCTCATTTTATGTACGAGCCTTTTATGTGGCACCGTATCAAATGCTTTGGAAAAATCAAGATATACGACATCCAGCGATTCACCCCGATCCAGTCTTGAGCTCACCTCCTCATAAAAGCTGATCAGGTTAGTTTGACAGGACCGATCCCTTGTAAACCCATGCTGATATGGAGTCATACACTTATTTTCATTGAGATACTCCAAAATAGCATCTCTTAGGAAACCCTCAAACAGTTTACACACAACAGAAGTTAAACTAACAGGCCTATAATTCCCCGGGTCACTTTTTGTCCCCTTTTTGAATATTGGCACAACATTTGCTATGCGCCAGTCCTGGGGAACAGACCCTGTCACTATAGAGTCCTTGAATATTAGAAATAGGGGTCTGTCTATTACATTACTTAACTCCCTTAGAACGCGGGGGTGAATGCCATCTGGACCTGGTGATTTGTCTATTTTGATTTTTTTTAGGCGGCACTGCACTTCTTCCTGCGTTAGACAGGCGACATGTACTGGGGCATTTATCTCATCCTGCTGTATATTACCTGGCATTTCATTTTCCTCTGTGAATACAGCAGAGAAGAATATATTTAATAGATTAGCTTTTTCCTGATCCCCGTCTATAACTTCTCCCTCATTACTTTTTAAGGGGCCAACGCTTTCATTGTTAACCTTTTTACTATTTATATAGTTAAAGAACATTTTGGGGTTTGTTTTACTCTCTTTGGCAATGAGTCTTTCTGTCTCCAATTTTGCTGCTTTTATCTGATTTTTACATATTTTATTTTTTTCCCGATAGCTTTTTAGTGCTTCCTCACTGCCTTCCTGTTTTAGTAGCTTAAATGCCTTTTTTTTGCCATTTATTGCCCCCTTTACATTTTTATTTATCCACATTGGTTTTCTCTTGTTCCTGACTCTTTTATTCCCATACGGTATGTACCTTTCACAGTGAGAATTTAAGATATTCTTAAAAATCTCCCATTGAGCGTCTGTACTCTTGTTTTTGAGGACATTTTCCCAATTTACAGTGTTAAGGGCTTCTCTTAGTTGATCAAACTTTGCCCTCCTAAAGTGCATAGTTCTTGTGGCTCCTCTAAGAGTTCCCTTATTGAAGGACAAGTTATAATGCATCATATTGTGATCACTATTTCCTAGATGTCCCCTGACCTGCACATTAGTTACTCTGTCAGGTCTGTTGGTTAATATTAAGTCCAGTAGGGCGCCCCCTCTGGTCGGGTCCTGTACCATTTGGGACAGATAATTATCCTTACTTATAGTCAGAAACCGGTTTCCTTTATGAGATTCACAGGTCTCGGTTTCCCAGTTTATGTCGGGATAGTTAAAGTCCCCCATAATAACCACCTCATTGTGATTAGCTGCCTTGTTTATTTGCTTTAATAATTGATCTTCTGCTGCTTCCATTATATTTGGTGGCTTATAGCAAACCCCGATCAGTATTTTATTATTTTTCTTTCCATATATTTCTACCCATAATGACTCCACATTATCATTTCCCTCACATATATTCTCCCGCAGTGTGGCCTTTAGGCTGGACTTTACATAAAGGCAAACTCCTCCCCCTTTTCGTTTTTTCCGATCCTTCCTGAATAGACTATAACCCTGTATGTTAACCGCCCAGTCATAGCTATCATCCAACCATGTCTCTGTTATACCCACTATGTCATAATTTTCTTCAGACATTATTAACTCCAGTTCGTCAGTTTTATTGGTCAGACTTCTGGCATTAGTAAGCATACAATTTAGAGGTGTATGGTTTTTTTCCCTATGAAGCCTATCCCTATTAACTATTCTAACCCCTCCCTCTGCTCCACCCCCAGGTACATTTATAAGCCCCAGCTCTCTATCTACACTATCTTCCCCTTCTATATTGTAGTTTCCCTCCCCCCCTTTCCCTAGTTTAAACACTCCTCCACCCTTCTGACCATCTTCTCCCCAAGCACAGCTGCACCCTCCCCATTGAGGTGCAGCCCGTCCCTACCGTAGAGCCTGTATCCGACAGAGAAGTCGGCCCAGTTCTCCATGAACCCAAACCCCTCCTTCCTACACCAGCTTCTGAGCCACTTGTTTAGCTCCCTAATCTCCCGCTGCCTCTCTGGTGTGGCACGTGGTACAGGTAATATTTCAGAAAATACTACCTTGGAGGTCCTTGCCTTAAGCTTGCTACCTAAGTCCCTGAAATCATTTTTAAGGACACTCCGCCTCCCTCTCACTTTGTCATTGGTGCCAATGTGCACCATGACTGCTGGGTCTTCTCCAGCCCCTCCCAGTAATCTGTCAACCCGATCCGCGATGTGCCGAACTCGAGCGCCAGGCAGACAACACACTGTTCGGCGATCCCGGTCTTTGTGACAGATCGCCCTGTCTGTCCCCCTAATAATTGAGTCCCCCACTACCAGCACCTGTGTGGCCTGCCCTGCGCTCCTCCTTCCCTCCTTACTGGAGCAGACACCCCTCTGGTGGTCAGAGGCAGTGACTTGCTGCAGTACTGCTAACTCTGAACTAACATCCCCCTCATCTGCCAACCGGGCAAACTTGTTGGGGTGTGCTAGATCAGGACTAGCCTCCCTGGCGCTTTTCCCCCTACCCCGCCTTCTAACTGTAACCCAGCTAGCTGCCTGACTGTCCTGTACCTCCATCCCACTATCCTCCCCCACCTCTACCTGCGAGAGAGCTTGCTCAGTGAGCAGCAGACTCCTCTCCAAGTTGTCAATAGATCTCAGTGTTGCCAGTTGCTCCTCTAGACTCAGGATTTGTGCTTCCAAATGAGCAACCCGCACACATCTCGCACAGCAATATGCACCCTCGAAGCGCTGCTCAAGGATTGCATACATTGAGCAAGATGTACACCTGACCGCATTGTCAAACATGGAGGACATCTTGGCAATGGGGATAGCTCCAATAACTGGCAAAAACAGACAGTAAGGCGCAAAATATATATAAATATATTATATGCAATCACAAGGATTTATACTTTACCCTCCTTCTTGCTTTTTAACTCCTTTTTGCTTTTTAACTCCTTCTTTGCTTGTAACTCCTCACTTAGAGATGTCACTTAGGAGATTCGCCCCAGCTCAGGATTCGCTTGTGTGTCCAAGCTAAATGCAACTGCAAAAGCCAAGCAGAACTCACAGAGAAGGTTACTTAATTAGCAACACACCTGAAATAGCCCTTACCCTTTTTTATTTTGCTTTTTTCAACAAACTTTACACTGAACACAACACAAACAAACACAGTGCTCCCCCTTGCAATAGTAATGAATATACTCTCCTTCTTTGCTTGTAACTCCTCACTTAGAGATGTCACTTAGGAGATTCGCCCCAAGGGCATGAAGGGGTTAATAGCACCAGGCCTCTGGATTTACTAACTTGACCCCTTAACAAGGCATAAGCTATACCAAATTAACCCCCAAATCCTGCCTGTATCCCCCCAGGTAGTCTGCCACCACTCACGATTTTGATACCGGATTCGTGAGAAATCCGAATTAGAACCTTTATCTCTATATATATATCAACCCACCCTGGGCAACCAACATATATATATATATATATATATATATATATATATATATATATATATATATATATCTCCAGTAAAACGTAATAACAACAATATGGTAACGTGTTATCCTCTCTTAGGGTTCGTGGATATCAATACTAGAGCCCAAAGACAGACTTAGATTATGAATATTTTAATAACAAAAAGACAAAGATTACACAGTGCCAGAATTACAAAAAACAAGACATACAAAATAAAAGTAAAACAGCAAACAGTTCTTAAAAACAAAGGGACTTAAACACAGGACCCTCACTCACGAGTTTCTCCAATAAGTAGGCCTGTGGGAACTCCTTAAGTCCAGATGGTTTCTTATGATGTTGTTCCGATCAGAGTATATCATGGAGTTCTGCTTTGAGGTCGCTGCTTTGTCCCTAAATCAGACTTTTGCAAGCAAACGCCGCTCTGACCACATGACTGATTATATGACACCATCCCCAAGAATCGGGTCCCATCTTTGATGTGCCAATAAGTTATGGTGGGGTAAAGGTGATGGAAACCCCCCACTTAAGATAGGAATGGAATTCCTATAACTCAGGGTCCTTATCTGTTAGGCCATGAATCACCACAGGGGTCCTTTGGGAAGATGACACCTCTAGCCAGAACAGATACAGAGGGCATTCACAAAGAAACACATTAAATCAACCTCAGATTAACTCATTGAATGCTTAAACAAAGAAACTAACCACCTCTGCTGGGTTACCCTTCCATGCATCCACTACGTTATAGGAGTTAATCATGACACCCCCTCCTCCTCTTTTATTTTTCTTTCCTTTTTCTCTCTTAGTTCCCTATGGCGTCTGTGTCGACGCGGCAGCCTCGCTTCCTACCCAGGGACCTCACTGTTATTTCCTTTAATGTGAAGGGTTTGAATATCCCTGAAAAGCGTTCCCATTTGTTGAGGGATCTGAGACACTATAAAGCCTCCATTGTGTTTCTCCAGGAAACCCATTTTAAGGCCTCCCGGTCACCCCGGTTACTGAATAGGGACTACCCGATAGGGTTTTTTAGCAACAATGCCGCCACCAAGTCCAAAGGCACGGCCATTCTCTTTGATAAACATACTCCCTTTCTTGAGAAGGCCTGCTTAACTGACCAGAATGGTAGATACGTCTTTGTTAAGGGCACCATAGCTGGCCTCATGTATACCTTCGCGAATATTTATCTCCCCAATAGACAACAACATCGGTTCCTCCGCTTGCTGCAGACCTTTCAGGAGGGTGTCCTATTGCTTGGCGGTGATTTTAACGTGGCTTTGGAACCCGGGGTGGATACTTCCGTAGGGCACTCCTGCACTCCCCCTCATGTTTCCCGTAAAATTAAAACTTTATTGCATGATCTCCAGCTAGTGGACTGTTGGAGAGCATTGCACCCTAGTCATAGGGATTATAGTTTCTTCTTTTCTCACACCCTAAGGGGCTCTATACTAGAATCGACTATCTTTTTCTTCCATATTATCATCTCTCTAGTCTGCGGGCAGCTCACTACGGCCTGATCACCTGGTCGGATCACGCACCTTTGGTGTTGTCACTGACTTCGACACTCACTAGACCGTCCTCTACGACATGGCGACTGAATGAAACGCTTCTCGCTGACACGGTGGTTCTCCCTGACATGACAACCCTTTTAACTAATTATTTCTCTGAAAACTCCTCGACTGACATTTCCCCCTTGACGGTCTGGGAGGCCCACAAGTGTGTGGTTCGCGGGCATCTAATAAGGGTGGCGGCTGAGAAAAAGAGGGCCCATGCGGCTATTCTTGCTAAATTATATCAGGTAATAGCGTCCTTGGAATGTGCCCACAAGGAGAGTTTGTCGGATGTCGCCTTTCAGCGTTTAATTGTATTGCGCAAGGAATTATCCTCTCTTCTTATTGTGCGGGCACGTCGTTCCTTTATGACACTGAAAGCGCTGTATTACGAACACGGTGATAAGCCCGGCAAGTTCTTGGCTCGCGCGCTGCGTGCTCGTCATAGGCAATTCTATATCACTCGGATTAAACCTACTTCGGGTCCTCCTTGTCGACTCCCTCAGGAGATAATGGGTGCCTTCACTAAATACTACTCGGATCTGTATAACCTTTCTAAACAGGTACCGTCCCATGCGCCAGCCTTACACCACTACCTTTCTAGAAATATAAAGCGTAAGTTGTCAGCCGTTGAGGCAACCTCCATGGAAGCCCCCATCACTTTATCTGAATTAGGTGCGGCGATTAAGGACTCCAAGCTGGGGAAGTGTCCTGGCCCTGATGGGCTCTCTTTGGTTTACTATAAGAAGATGTTAGAGGTACTGGGTCCGCAGCTAGTGCTTTCTCTTAATTCCATATTAGATGGTGGCACTATCCACCCACATACGCTTATGGCCACTATTTCTTTGATCCCGAAGGAGGGGAAGGACTTGGAACAGTGCAGTAGCTTTCGCCCCATCTCCCTGCTCAATGCTGATCTAAAGTTGAATTTGATCCAATGCGCGGTCCAGTCCGGGACGCGTACCCTCCTTCTGTCGACAGATGCCGAAAAAGCCTTCGACAGACTGGACTGGTCCTTTATGTTCGCGGTCTTGGACCATATGGGATTTGGGCCTCATATGCGGAGATGGGTTGCATCTTTATACTCCTGTCCATCCGCTAGAATCAGGGTTAACGGTGTGCTTACTGACTCCTTTACGATCACGAATGGGACCAGGCAGGGTTGCCCTCTCTCCCCGTTACTCTTCATACTGTCCTTGGAGCCTTTTATGGAAGCAATCCGACAGAATGCGGACATTGGAGGTCTCCTCGTTGGTGGGACCACGCATAAAATTTTGGGTTATGCAGATGATTTGCTATTTACGGTCACGAATCCCCAGCTGTCGTTACCAGTTATTCTTCGGGAGTTCCAGATCTATGGCGAACTGGCGAATTTAAAAATTCATTTTGCTAAATCAGAAATTCTTAATATCAATCTCACGGACCGTGTTGCATCGGCCCTGCAGTCTAGTTTCCCCTTTCGGTGGTGTAGGGAGAGGTTGCGGTACCTTGGTGTTTGGCTTACCGGGGATCCTTCTACCCTGTACCGTCATAATTTCCTACCTATTTTGACGACGATTCAAAGGGATTTGAATGACCGGACCCCGCAATACCTTTCCTGGTTCGGCCGCATCAATGCACTTAAGATGAATGTTATGCCCAGGCTTTTGTTTCTGTTTCAGTCGCTCCCGATAATGATCCCTCTGGCTTTCTTTAATTCCGTGCGATCGATGTTCCTGAAATTTTTATGGGCAAAGAAGCGACCCCGCATACAATTCGTGACTCTGTGTAGGCCTAAATTGTGTGGTGGGGGTGGTCTCCCTAACCCGCGCCTCTACTATCAAGCTTGTCATCTCCTGAGGGCCTTGGAGTGGTCCCACCGACCCTCCCATAAACTCTGGGTTACCATTGAAACGCATATGGTGCAGGTGCCCCTGCACCACCTCTTGTGGTTGCCTAGGCATCATTCCCAAACGATTGCCCGCGGGCACCCATTTGTTGCGGCCACTCTCCACAACCTCCACTCCCTCCACCTGACGCACTCCTTAACGACGTACCCCTCGCCTCTGACTCCTGTTCGGAATAACCCAGATTTTCCGCAGGGCCAGGGTACAGGTTCTTTTCTGACAACGATGCCGACTGACAGAGCCCCGATTTCAGGGTTTTTGACTGACACTAGGCTAAAGCCTCTGGAAGCGATCCTCGCGGGTACTGTCCCTACTTTTCTCGATAGATTCCATTACCATCAATTGACGAGTTTCTTTTCTAAAAACCCAAGGAGACATGTTATGACCAGAGATCTCACGAGCTTTGAACTCCTTTGTACTAGAGCCTCCCTGCCTGCTCATGGGATCTCGCTTCTGTATCAGCTCTTATTACAGGCACACTCTGTCGTTCCATTGCGCTTCCAAGGCTACTGGGAACGCGTTTTACAACTTACTCTTGATCAACATGACTGGGACAAGATTTTTCTTCTCACCCATAAATGCTCCCGTAGCACGAAACTTTAGGAACTTTCCTATAAGTTTCTGTCATGTTGGTATCAGACTCCTGAGGTTCTCCATAACATTTTTCCTGACTTACCTGATACGTGTTGGAGATGCGGGGCCGCTGTGGGAACCTTCTTACATTTGTGGTGGGAGTGCCCGAGGATAGCCCCTGTTCCGGTTTTTCTTCCCTACCCTCCTTGTGTTTCTGTCTCCCCTGTCCACCCCCCCCCCCTTTTTCGGCCCCATTTGACCGTTTGGTGGTACTGTGTACACGCACTGTTGCCGGGGGATTTGCGATACCTTTCACACCGTACATGGGCAATCTACCAGTGTTACAACTGGCCCCTTCTGCGGCACTAATGCTCCACTATCCCGGGTACGAGATGCTGTATTGCCCGCCGACGTTATTATACTGCTCTGTAACGTATTTTGCTTTTCGAGCTTTATTCTGTACTGTTTATTGTCGGATTTAATATACCCCGCTGTGACGGGATTGCTGTTTCTCCCTTCCCATCCTGTCCCTCCCTTTTCCCCATTCCCTTACTCCCCTACCTACTGTTTTCTTTCACATGAAAAACTCAATAAATCTTTATTTAAAAAAATAAATAAATAATATTTAGCAAAACAGTTACCGTCACTGCTTGCTGAACAAAAAAAACACCCAGCACTTATGTGGCTGCACTCACTAGCCCAACAAGTTAACTTCACTGATGGACTGAGTTGAGCAAAACAAATGAAATGAAATTAATACTATTAAGAAAAAGACAGCTTTGATGGTGGTCTGAAGCCGGCTACGATTAAGGTCCAGATTTCGGCTTTAAGATGTTTTTTGGATTAAAAGCTGTCAGAACATCCCTGGATCACTAAAGGAATGTGCAGACTTTGTCCTAAATCCAATTCCTCAGTTCCCCCATGGGATCTTAACCTTGTGCTGAGACAACTCACCCCTCAGCACTTTGAGCCTCTAGAAGAGTCTTCTCTAAAACTACTCACCTACAAGGTTGTCCTCCTAGTGGCCATCACTTCTGTAACACGGGTAGGTGTGATCCAAGCCTTCTCCAGATTGGAGCCATTCCTCAGGATCGGATAGAGTGGTCCTTAGGTTGCCACCAGAATTTCTACCTAAGGTGGTCTTGAGTTTTCACTCGGATCAAGAGATTGTACTACCAGACTGTCCGGACCCCAAGAATCCCAAAGAGGAAGAACTCCACACTCTAGACCTGTGGAGATGTATCCAGATCTCACCCATGGAAGAAGTCCAATTCCCTTTTCCTATCTTTTTCTGGTGTCTGCAAGGGGATGTCAGTATCCAAGGCTTCCATAGCCCGTTGGATCAGAGACGCTATCACTGTATGTTTTATCTCTGCAGGACAGGATCTTCCCTCTGGCCTGAGAGCACATTCAATTAGACCAGTCTCTACTTCATGGGCAGAACTCTCCTGTATGAACCCATCTCTTATCTGTAAGGCAGAAACCTGGAAGTCCATCCATACGTTTGTAAGGCACTCACAGTTTGGTCAGCATGTCCTTCAGGCCCGAATCCTTCCCTCCCTATCTTGCTAATTCTCCATCTGTGCCACCTGGAATGGCAAGGAAAATAAGAATTCTTACCTGGGAATTCACTTTCCTTGTCCATTTCCATGGTGGCACATGTAGCTCCCACCCATTAAATTCTTCTATTATTTTTGTTTCACAATTTCTGTGTGAGTATGTCTTTATAACCACACTGAGGAGGAAGGGCAAGGTCCACTTTTTTTTTTTTATAGGGTTTCCTGCCCTACCTGGTAGGTGGAGCCATCTCTCTCCATCTGTGCCACCGCGGAAATGGACAAGGAAAGAGAATTCACAGGTAAGAATTCCCATTTTTTCACAAAAAATTGTACTTCAGGTATAAATTTATAGCTCCAGGTATATGTCACTGTCAAACACCACAATATGTGTTCAGCAAACATCTCCCGAGTACAGTGATACCACCCATGCATGGGTTTGTGTGGTGTTTGGGGGCTAAAAGGCCACATTTGGGAAGTGCGCTTTTCCCCCCCAATTTTGGTCAGTTTGTGCCTATGCCCTATCTTTGAACCCAGCTGCTACAATTTACCCCTATCATTATTTTTTTTTTAAATTAGACATCCCTTGGGTGTTTGAAATGCTTTTACTTTAACTCTTTCTGTGTCAAGATTTTTGGGAAGATGCAGCCCTAATTTTAGCAATTGCTCATGATAATAAACTTTTTTTTTATTTTATTCTTTTTGGACTTTTTTTTTTACATTTTGCTGGAACTGGATGGTTCCTCTGATGCATAATTATTTTTAAATGTTTTTTTCCATATTTATTTTTAAAAATATTTTACTAATCACATTGTGATTAGAAAGCTGGGCTCCATTGACTTGCATGGTTGAATGTAGTACCTGTATTCAACCTGCAAGTGGAGACCCTCTAGCAAACTTTCTCAACTTTGTTATTTTTTTAAACGACGTGCCACCATCTGGTGAGTGGCAAAATCACTCGCAGTAGCGGTTGTGACCGATCTCCGGAGCGGTCACAGAGCGTTTTGGGGTGAGTGTTGCTCGCAGACTTCTGCAGGAGCCGCTGCTTCCCTCTGTGCGAGTAACGTCTCTTGTACCACACAGAGGAAGCAGGTTACGGAGCAGGGTCAAGTGATGTAAAGTTACGTGACTCTGCTGGGTTCCTGCTTCCCCTGGGCAGTACAAAAGACGTTCCTCGCACACTGTGTGCGAGCAATGCACAGGTAAGCATCAGGGCCCTTGCGATTGTTGTTGCTAAGGGGTTTTGCCTTGCATTAAAGACGGCCCTGACGGCTGCGAGGCTGCATCGGCTGCTTCAGTATGCAGCCGGCCCTGGCTGGGCCTATTTTCAGGTAGGGGCCTGGAGCTGCAGCTCCATCAGCCCCTATGTTAATTCAGCCCTGGCTGCAGATATCACCGGGGCCACATGTTGGATGCACCTGCTTTATGCTAATCTGATACAAAAAGACTCTGATGTCTTGACCACTGATATGAGTTGTCTAATACCTTGACTTCAGTCTTATACGGCGAGTATAGCCCAAACTCTATATTTTAACTGCAAAAGTTGGGGGTAGTTTTATATGCCGGAATATAGGGTATTTTGATTTACAACAGAAAATTAAATGATATGATCAAAATTATGGTATCTATAGAAAGCCCTTCTTGTCCTGAAAAAAATATATATAAATTGTGGGGACGTACTAAACAGCATATTGGGATGATGGGCTGCAATGCTCAGCACTATCAATAGGTGTCAGTACACTGTTTCTGATAAGAATATGGGTATAATATTTTTTTACATGGGGATTATGGGTGGGATATTATAGTTACACATGCTAAGTAACACATTTGATCTGTTTCTGATAAGAATATGGATATAATATTTTTTTAAATGGGGATTATGGGTGGAATATCATGGTTACACATGCTAAGGAACATATTTGACCTGTTTTTGATAAGAATATGGGAATATTATTCTTTTTACATGGAGATTGTGGGTGGAATATTATGGTTACACATGCTAAATAACATATTTGATCTGTTTCTGATAAGAATATGGGTATACTCATTTTTTTTACATGGGGATTATGGGTGGAATATTATAGTTACACATGCTAAATAACACATTTGACCCATTTCTGATAAGAATATGGGTATAATATTTTTTTACATGGGGGTTATGGGTGGAATATCATGGTTACACATGCTAAGGAACATATTTGACCTGTTTCTGATAAGAATATGGGAATATTATTATTTTTACATGGGGATTGTGGGTGGAATATTATAGTTACACATGCTAAATACCGTATTTGCTCGATTATAAGACGACCCTGATTATAAGACGACCCCCCAAAATCTGAATATTAACTTAGGAAAAAAAGAAAAAGCCTGAATATAAGACGACCCTAAAGGAAAAAAGTTTTACCAGTAAATGTTAATTCATGTAAACTATTTTTTTTAATAAAAGCTATGATTGAGAAAAATATTTTTTTTGTTTTTATTTCTTGTATTTTCCAACCTGTCCCCCAGTTACGCACATCTGCCCCCAGGCTTGCCACTCCAATATGGCACTGTGGCCCATGATATGCCTTTTAACCCTCTATATGCCACTGTGCCCCATGGTATGCCTTTTGACCCCCTATGTGCCACTCTGCCTCCAGAAATGCCTTATACCCCTATATGCCACTCTGCCTCCAGAAATGCCTTATACCCCTATATCCCATTCTGGCATTTAGGGGGTTAAAATGCATATTATGGGGCAGAGTGGCATATAGGGAGGTATAAGGCATTTCAGGAGGCAGAGTGGCATTAAGGGAGTTAAAAGGCATTGTATAGAGCACTCTGCCTCCAGAAATGCCTTATACCCCTATATGCCACTCTGGCATTTAGGGGGTTAAAATGCATATTATGGGGCAGAGTGGCATATAGGTGTATAAGGCATTTCAGGAGGCAGAGTGCTCTATTAAATGCCCCCTTAACGCCACTCCAGAAATGCCCTATGCCCCCATTTAACACACACACACACACACACACACACACACCCTATACCCCCATTTAACTAACACACACACACACACACACACACACACTCTCCCCTCCCCTCTCAGCCCTCTCTTACCGGTGCTTCCAGCCGGGGCAGCGGGTTGACGTCTCCTTCTGCTGCAGCCGGAAGGAGGTGGAGTTGGCAGCGGGGGTTTGTATCCGTCCGTCGCGTATACTTTCCCCGGCTGTCAGAGATCAGAGTTCCCCGCACCGGTGCGGGGAACTCTGATCTCTGACAGTCGGGGAAGGTTTGCGCGACGGACGCAGACAACCCCCGCTGCTAGCCACACCTCCTTCCGGCTGCAGCGGACGTTGTCTACGCGGATCGCGTAGACGTCAACCCGCTGCCCCGGCAATACAGCAGGAAGCACCGGTAAGTGTGTGTATGATGGGGGGGGGGGTGAGACAGGAGGATCCAGGTCTCCTGCAGCGGTGCGGGGGATCTGGATCTTAGTCTCCTAATCAGACTCTATTTGAGGTCTGATTAGAAGACGACCCCGATTAGAAGACGAGGGGTATTTTTCAGAGCATTTGCTCTGAAAAAAACCTCGTCTTATAATCGAGCAAATACGGTAACACATTTAATCTGTTTCTGATAAGAATATGGGTATACTCATTTTTTTACATGGGGATTATGGGTGGAATATTATAGTTACACATGCTAAATAACACATTTGACCCATTTCTGATAAGAATATGGGTATATTTTTTTTAAAAGGGGATTATGGGTGGAATATTATAGTTACATGCTAAGGAACATATTTGATCTATTTCTGATAAGAATATGGGTATAATATTTTTTACATGGGGATTATGGGTGGAATATCATGGTTACACTTGCTAAAGAACATATGACCCGTTTCTGATAAGAATTTGGGAATATTATTATTTTTACATGGGGATTATGGGTGGAATATTATAGTTACACATGCTAAGGAACACATTTGACCTGTTTCTGGCTATAAATAATTTTTATATATGAGGATAATGGGTGGAATATTAAGGTTACACATGTTTAGTACCTTATTCAACAAGTTTCTGTTAAGAAATGCCTAGTAATGTATTTCACTTGTTTCTGATAAGAAAATGGGTATGATTACATTTTTTCATAGATATTATGGATACTATGATACGATTGCATGTGCCATGTAACACATTTGATCTATTTCTGTTAAGAAAATGGTTATAAATGTTTTTCTACATGGGAATTATGGGTGAAATGTCATATATTCTTTCTTATCAGAAACAGGTCAAACGTGTTCTTTGGCATCTGTAACCATATTCCACCAATAATCCCCATGTAAAAAATGAGAAATGAGAAATCAGAAATCGGTCAAATATGTTCTTTAGCATGTGTAACTATAATATTCCACCCATAATCCCCATGTAAAAATAATAAAATGCCCATAATCTTATCAGAAACAGGTCAAATGGGTTCTTTGGCATTTGTAACCATGATATTCCACCCATAATCGCCATGTAAAAAAATATTTATAGCCATATTCTTATCAGAAACAGGTCAAATGTGTTCCTTAGCATGTGTAACTATAATATTCCACTCATAATCCCCATGTGAAAATAATATTCCCATATTTTTATCAGAAACAGGTCAAATGTGTTATTTAGCATGTGTAACTATAATATTCCACCCATAATCCCATGTAAAAAAAATATTATACCCATATTCTTAACAGAAATGGAGTCAAATGTGTTATTTAGCATGTGTAACTATAATATTCCACCCATAATCCCCATGTAAAAAAAATTATACCCATATTCTTATCAGAAATGGGTCAAATGTGTTAATTAGCATGTGTAACTATAATATTCCACCCATAATCCCCATGTTTAAAATATATATTTCCATATTGTGCCAATCAAAACAGGTAAAATATGGTGTTGCCCATGCATGTACCATATTAAATCAATATTTTGATTACATAATATTTTTCTATTACTTCTACCGAATTTACCATGATTCCATTATAAAACTGTATATATTTCAGCAAGTAAATAGTTAAACATCGGCAGCTTCTTTTTGCAATGTATTCATTGCAATTTAGTATCAAGAACTACCTAAAAGAACATACTTTGATTTACCATGAGTGTAAAATGTGTACTGACACCTATTGATAGTGCTGAGCATTGCAGCCAATCATGCCATCATGCTGTTTAGCACGTCCCTAAATTGCGTTGGTACACTAAACGAAAGAAAAATACAGTTAAACACGAGCACTGAAAAAATATTAAAATAGCCTCGGCCACGAAGGGTACAAAATTAAAAAAGAAAAAAAAAACAGCCTGGTCCCATACAACAACGTGTATGCAGACTCTGTTGGGCGAACTGGAATGCACGTTTACAAAAAAACATTCATACAAAACTAACCGAAACGTGACTGTAGTTTAGGCGGGGGGACATGTCTGCCTTGTGCCTAGTAGTGCTACGGCCAAAGATCGTATAATGAAACGCAAAATAGAATTACATTTTTTAAAAACACTGAACCGAACCGATGTGATTATAAATTCATAAATACGACCTGGAAATTTGTTGCACCTAGACGCGACGAGAAAAAAAGCCTACTTCCGTTTCCGTCGACAATAATCTCCGCCTTTTGTTAAATGAAATGAACGTCTTCTGATCTTCGGAGGGAGTTATTGTTACCGGAAAGCTGAAAAAACGAGTGAGTTTCTTTTACGCAATATGATAAACTAGTCTACGTAAATAAGTTTTAAAGTCTGTACGAAAAAAAATAGCGTTTATATTGTATACGATATATCAGGTGTACTGGTTGTTGTGTTAGATATCTAATGGCGTGTTTATATTACCCTGTTGTACATTGTTTTGTCCTACTAGCCATTCAGTATGTAGCTTTTTTTTTTATTTTATTTCTTTCGATAAACGTATGACATTTGTTTAACACGGATTGAACAAACAACGTTTCTTCATGCATTCATTCCTTTTTATAATGCAGGCCGCGGACCCCCCACCCCTCCGGGTAGATTTGTGATCTAATATCATATAGGAATGTAGTATGGGTATATCAACCCGGTTCTAAAAAGTAGACATGATTTTTTTTTTTACAGTTTTAATCATAATTGTACATGTCTAATATCAAACAAAAAAAGTCATATTCCTGGAATTGTTAGCATACACAGGTTAATATCACTTTTTGTAAGCTTGCATGATAAAATTATATATTTATTATGTAATTGAACCCTAAAGCAAATTTTAACCCCTTAATGACAATTGCCGGTCCTGGCACGGCACGGAAAAGCATGTGCTTTACGACAATTGACGTGCCAGGACCGGCACGTCTTTAAACGGGTGCAGAAAGCGATCTACTATCGCTTTCTGCACCCAAAAAGCGTTGCTGAATGCCTCGACCTCGAGGCATTCAGCAACGCCGCGATCGGCACGAAGGGGCCATCTCTGGCCCCTCCACGGGGCGTCAACATCCGCCATACTTTGTATGGCGGCGGACGCCCGTTTTAAAAGCGTTTAGGAGGCGATCGACGATCGCCTCCTAAACTTAAATGGTGTCGCTGGAATGCCTCGATCAGGAGGCATCCAGCGACACCAAACACTAACCTTTTGATGGGCTGTGACCGCTCCGGAGAGCGGTCGCAGCTGCCGGCAATCTTCGCCATCAAGGAAGATGGCCGCCGTCCTGTAACAGGAACCACAAATTTTAAAAGTTCGCTAGATGGTCCAGACCATCTAGAGAACTTTGGCTCCACTTGCAGGTTGAATACAGGTACTGCATTCACCATGCAAGTCAATGGAGCCCAGCTTTCTAATCACAGTGTGATTAGTAAAAATAAATTAAAAAATAAAATAAAATTAATAATAATTAGAAAAAAATTGTAAAAAAACAGTAAAATGTAAAAATCATTTCCCACTGATGTCACTATCAGGGGAACCTCCAAGTTGAAAAAAAATGTTAAATTTTTTTTAAAAAAAAATAATAAAAAAAAAATATATATATATATATATAAAAAATATATTTTTGTGAGCAAGTCCTAAAATTAGCATATTAGCTTAAAACAATTCTCGCATGGAAAGAGTTAAAATACTGGCATATTAAATGCCCGTGGGGTGTCTACTTTTAAAAAATGTATGATTTGATGGGGTAAATTGAATGGGCCAGGTTCAACAACGTCCCAATTAACACGGGGGGAAGGATGGCCACACATCTAATTTCCAATTAGAAAAATGCACACGTACCAAATGTGGCCTTTTAGTTCCCCCAAAAAATGACACACCCATGCATGTGGGGTATCACTGCACTCAGGAGATGTTGCTGAACACATTATGGGGTGTCGTGTGACAGCGGCATATACCAGGAGCTGTAAATTCATACATAAAGTAGGTGTGTGTGGGAAAAATACACACACAAAAATATTACTGCAAACTTTGAAAAAATGCTGGTGGTAAAATATGTGCATGCAAAGAGTTAAAATACCAGCATTTAAAATACCCTGTGGTGTCTAGTTTTGAAAAATATATGGTTTTGTTGGGCACACTGAAATGGCCTGGCTCAAAGATGTACCAAATAGGGCATGGGCAGTGGATCCCAAATGCCAAAGTTCAACATTGAAAAAAGCGCATGCCCCAAATGTGGCCCTTTTGCCCCAAAACAGCCAGGCAAAATCATTCATGTGAGGTATCGCTGTACTCAGGAGATGTTGCTGAGCACATATTGGGGTGTTTTGTGATAGTGACATATACGAGAACATTTTAATTCATACCTGAATTAAAATGTGTGTGGAAAACCAAATGCAAAAAAATGACTACCACAAAGTTTGACAAAGACTGGTGGTAGATATGGTGCATGGAAAGAGTTAAAATACTAGCATTTGAAATACCCTGGGGTGTCTAGTTTTCAAAAATATATGGGTTTATTGGGCACACTGAAATGGCCCGGCTCAAAGATGTACCAAATAGGGCATGGGCAGTGGATCCCCAAATGCCAAAGTTCAACATTGAAAAATGCGCATGCCCCAAATGTGGCCCTTTTGCCCCCAAACAGCCAGGCAAAATCATTCATGTGGGGTATCGCTGCGCTCAGGAGATGTTGCTGAACACATATTGGGGTGTTTTGTGATAGTGACATAAACTAGAACATTTTAATTCATACCTGAAGTAAAATGTGTATGACAAAACAAATGCAAAAAAATGACTACCATAAAGTTTGACAAAGACTGGTGGTAGATATGGTGCATGGAAAGAGTTAAAATACTAGCATTTGGAATACCCTGGGCTGTCTAGTTTTCAAAAATATATGACTTGATGGGGTAAATTGCATTGGCCGGGTTCAAAGATACCCGAAATGGCACATGGGGGGAAGAATTACCAGATTTGGAAAAAATGGCTTTGAAATAGCAAAACGCTACCTGTACTTATTGCCCCATAATGGGTAGAAAAAAGCAAAAAAAACATAAAAACATTGGGTATTTCTAAACTCAGGACAAATAGTAGAATCTATTTAGCAGGTTTTTTCATTACCTTTTATAGATGAGTAAAAGATTTTTCAACTAAAAGTTAGAAACAGTCATTTTTTTCTAAATTTTTCACCATATTTTATAATTTTTTTAATAGTAAATAATATGATACAATCAAAACAATGTCATCTAAAGAAAGCCCTTCTTGTCCTGAAAAAACAATATCTAATGTGTGTGGGTTCAGTAAACGGGAAAGAAGAAAATTACAGCTAAACACAAGCAGCGCAGAAATGTTAAAAAGGCCATTGTCACAAAGGGTACAAAAAGTAAAATCAGCCTTTGTCTCGAAGGGGTTAAACCAACATCAGATTAACCCATTGAATGCTTCCACAAAGAAACTGACCACCTCTACTGGATTACCCTTCCATGAATCCACTGCATTATATGAGTTAATCATGACAGTTCCCTTTTGGGATGTACTTGCCTCCCATCCCTGGCTGCTCCTGCGAGGTCGCGGGCACAGTTGAGAGACTGCGTGTGGCGCACCTGTGTGCTAGGCTGCAGTTGGCCACTGTATTGAGCAGGATATGGCGTGGGAGGGTTCATTGGAGGATGCTGCCGCATGAGTACCCTCTGCACTGCACGGGGCAATGGAGCGTGGACGTCCCTGCTGGACGGAAAAGTGGTACTTAGACTATTTCTCCACCTTTTTGTCTTTCATAGTAAGTGTAGATGCTGGGAATCACCAGGGAAGTGGTCATTTCTTACAGGGAGTTTATTTTCCTTGTGTAGCACCTGGCAACATTTTTGTTGGCTTTGAGGGACATTTTTTTTTAAAGGGGAGGTTCCTGCCCTACATGAAATAAGGGGCTAAATCTAATGTTATGCGCTGCCAGGGGAATCCACAGACTACATCCAACGTAATAGAAATTATACATTCTTACCTGGAAATTTAAGTGTTCACTTGTGTAAGTAGGAAAGTAAAGACTCTGGTAACAGAAATGTGACTAATTTGTTCAACTCTTTCTTATTTCAACAGTATTAGTGCTCCTGGTTTAAACTGCAATGGAAGAGCTTACTAAACTTGAGTACCTTTCCTTGGTCTCCAAAGTTTGCACAGAGCTAGATAATCACTTGGGAATCAATGATAAAGATTTAGGTAAGAATACACCATTATGTATTGGAAATTTATTTCAAACAATGTTATCTCTTATCCTATCAACATAATTTTCAGTAATTTTTTTTTGGAGCTGTTATGACATGCGTTTTAAATAATGTTTAGTACAGCTGCTTTTGAAGCAGCTACTAAGACATAGTCTACTGAGTCCTGATTCTGGTGTGGTTTGGAAATTAGGTATATTTTATGCACTAAAACAGGGATTGACAAATGTGTTTTGAATCTAGGAGCCAGCTAAAAAAGTAAAAAAAATCCTGGCTCTTAAACTAACAAAGTTTTATTTTCAACGACAAAAATAACAGATCTTAAATTTCCAGGAAAAAATTCTAAGTCGACCTGGCGTCTGGGATTTGTCGAGCCCTGCACTAAAATATTTGTAAATGTAATGCTAAAGATTCACCAACTTGCATTAAAAATGCCTATAACTAAGTGCATGGGTACATGAAATGCATTAGATGGATGAGTGGTTATGTGACCCTGAACAATTGTCTGCTGTGGATATTACTACCGTTTTAAAAGAAATTACTGATTCCAGTGAACCTCTGGTGAGCTGGCTCCTATTTGTTTGTTTTTTTCCTGCATTCTAACCGCTGGTTGCAAGCTCCCAGAAAAACCCGACATCTGAAGTTAGGAGTACAGCTCCATGGTGTCTTACTACTTGTGCATTACAAAGACTATTTTTTGGTTACAATTTGTGATTTGTTATCTTATTTTTTTTTTTTTTATTACAGCTGAATTTGTGATCAACATTGCAGAAAAGGCCAATACTTTTGAGTCTTTTAAATTGGCTTTAGAGGAAAATGGAGCAGAGTTCACAGTAAGCCTTTAAGTTTTACTATATTCAACACTTGCTATCTTGGAGGAGAGGAAGGGGTGGGGGCTAGTGCCGAAGGAGGCAAAATTAGTGCGTGTAATTAGACTTGTACTTGGTTTTTGGCTCAGGTTAGGTTCGTTAAAATGTGCTTTCTTATGATTTTCTCAATAGGATTCTCTCATTGGCAATTTGTTGCGTTTGATTCAGACCATGAGACCTTCTGCAAAGCCCTCCACAAGCCAAGGTATGTCTGATAATGTTTCATGTAGATTATTTTTCAGTGTTGGTCCCTTGGCATGGTTAAATCGCATTTGAGTTTCTAGAATATTGTTGTGAATCTTTTGAGATCTCGTGATATATCCAATTTGTATACTTCATATTAAAAAGTTAAAAAATGCTAACATTCTGCAGAGCTGTACAGTTTAACTATGGTATTTGAGGATCTGAAACATTTAAGTGTCACTAAAATGCAAGAATAGAAGAACTCGGCAAGGGGCAATTCCTTTTTTACAGCAGTGTATCTGGTGAAGCTGGCACTGCCTCTCAAAATCTTTTAAGAATTCATCAATGTCGTCAGTGGAGTTGTGAAAGGATTTGAATGACTGATGGGTCACTCCGTTGGACCTAACTGATTGGTGACTCCTTGCTGGTCATGGTCCTTTGGTGGAGGCTAACAGGGAAGGTTGTCAGTTGATTACTGCTAAGTGCTGCTGTAGTATTGCTTACCATAAAATGACTAGATGTGAATTAGCTCTGCAACGAGCCAGCCAACTCCATGATACTCTGGTCACATTCTTCTCTACTTTAGCTTCATTCTGCGTTCTAAGAAGGTGCAAGTATGGGATGCTTGGAGATTCCTTGGGTTGCACTTGTGCCCTATCACTGGCTTGGACTCCTTCAGTGAGCTTGTTCTTTTTCAGGCCACTATCATCCATTCCTCGTTTACAGAGCAGATGAACCAGCGCCTGTACCGAGAGATGCTGATAATAGTCATCCTGCTTCTGTCGGTGTCCCAGGTGGTGATTTGGACTGTTTTTGATAGATAAATTTTTTAGTGTGATTATTAATTATTGCACAAATTTTGATTTCAAGCATGATTATGTAAAACATAATTTAAGCTTTTTTTCTGCCAAGGGCCATTTGGATATTCATAACATCAACTTAAAAATTAGCCCCACATTGTATACTTACCCCACCAGGCAGCCCTCCCTTTCGTGTTGATTTATGTGATGCCGCCAGCCATCACCACCTTGTGAATTAATGCCCTGACACACTTATGTATTGCCAGCCTCACATTGTGTATGTATGCCACCCAGCCAGCCCTCCTGGCACCCAGATTGCATCTACAGGATGCGTCGTGTGGAAGAGCCTGTCCTGGCATGTGTGGGTGTCGGTGTGGCAGAGCCTGTCCTGGTGTGTGTGTGTTTGGGCATCGGTTTGGCAGAGCCTGCCCTGTTGTGTGTTTGGTCATCTGTTTCCTGGCACTTTACTTACTGTAGGAGTACATTAACTGTGTAAATTTTACTTATCCGGGGATAAAACGCCCTCCTGAATTTGTAGTCACTTCAGAGGATGAAACACTCTAGGCCTAGGCTTTGCATGTATATACACTGCTAAAAATAATAATGGGAACAATGGGATTACACATCCTAGAATGAACTAATCGTATGACATACTTCCGTCTTTACATAGTTGAATGTGCTGACAACAAAATCACACAAAAATTCTCAATGGAAATCAAATTTATCAACCCATGGAGGTCTGGATATGGAGTCACACTCAAAATCAAAATGGAAAACCACACTACAGTCTGATCCAACTTTGATGTAATGTACTTAAAAGAAGTCACAATGAGGCTCAGTAGTGTGTGTGGCCTCCACGTGCCTGTATGACCTCCCTACAACGCCTGGGCATGCTCCTGATGAGGTTGCGGATGGTCTCCTGAGGGATGTCCTCCCAGACCTGGATAAAAGCATCCGCCAACTCCTGGACAGTCTGTGGTGCAACGTGGCGTTGGTGGATGGAGCGAGACATGATGTCCCAGATGTGCTCAATCGGATTCAGGTCTGGGGAACGGGCGGGCCAGTCCATAGCATCAATGCCTTCCTCTTGCAGGAACTGCTGACACACTCCAGCCACATGAGGTCTAGCATTGTCTTGCATTAGGAGGAACCCAGGGCCAACCGCACTAGCATATGGTCTCACAAGGGGTCTGAGGATCTCATCTCGGTACCTAATGGCAGTCAGGCTACCACTGGCAAGCACATGGGCCCCAAAGAAATGCCACCCCACACCATTACTGACCCACCGCCAAACCGGTCATGCTGGAGGATGTTGTCAGGCAGCAGAACGTTCTCCACGGCATCTTCAGACTCTGTCACGTCTGTCACATGTGCTCAGTGTGAACCTGCTTTCATCTGTGAAGAGCACAGGGCGCCAGTGGCGAATATGCCAATCCTGGTTTTCTCTGGCAAATGCCAAACGTCCTGCACGGTGTTGGGCTGTAAGCACAACCCCCACCTGTGGACATCGGGCCCTCATACCACCCTCATGGAGTCTGTTTCTGACCGTTTGAGTGGACACATGCACATTTGTGGCCTGCTGGAGGTCATTTTGCAGGGCTCGGGCAGTGCTCCTCCTTGCACAAAGGAGGAGGTAGAGGTCCTGCTGCTGGGTTGTTGCCCTGCTACGGCCTCCTCCACGTCTCCTGATGTACTGGCCTGTCTCCTGGTAGCGCCTCCATGCTCTGGACACTACACTGACAGACACAGCAAACCTTCTTGCCACAGCTCGCATTGATGTGCCATCCTGGATGAGTTGCACTACCTGAGCCACTTGTGTGGGTTGTAGACTCCGTCTAATGCTACCACTAGAGTGAAAGCACTGCCAGCATTCAAAAGTGACCAAAACATCAGCCAGGAAGCATAGGAACTGAGAAGTGGTCTGTGGTCACCACCTGCTGAACCACTCCTTTATTGGGCTAATTGCCTATAATTTCCACCTGTTGTCTGTTCCATTTGCACAACAGCATGTGAAATTGATTGTCCATCAGTGTTGCTTCCTGAGTGGACAGTGATTTCACAGAAATGTGATTGACTTCGAGTTACATTGTGTTTGTTTAAGTGTTCCCTTTATTATTTTGAGCAGTGTATTTGTGTTTTTTTTTGTTTTTTTTTTGTGTACTGATGTACGCCCAATCCCATGACATAAGATTCTATCCTATATCATCTGCCTAGCACTGATGTCATTTTTATCCAGTACATATGGATGCTGTAGTGTTAAGATTCTGTCTATTTTATTCGCATAAAAAGGCCCATCAAAATCCTCACCACCAGGCCCATTATGCGCTTAATCCGGCCCAGGGACGCATCAGGTTCATGTGACGTAACTCATCTGCGTTCCTGCTTCCCCCTGAGCGTTACGGGATACGATGCTCGCACAGTGAATGAGCAAGGCACGGGTAAGCGCCGGTCCCCTGTGGAAGTGGCCGCAGGGGATGCCCGGGCCCCTTAGAGTGGCGGGCCAGGTCACAATTGTGACCCCCCCCCCCCCCGGCCACGGTTGCTACCCATTTTGCACCGTGTGCCATACCAAACGATATTGGACCACTCCCCTGAGATAGAGAAACGGCTAATTTCAAATGTATTTGGACACTATCCATGTAGGTATTTGGACACCAATCACTGTCAAAGGTGGCCGCAGAAATTATTTCCTGCGCTTTTTTTCACCAACGCTTCTGTGATTTTTTTTTATTTTTTTTTTTGTTTTGTTTCCACAGGGTATGTGTTATGGCAGAGAAACCCAGCCAAAATTGTTTAGCTGTATCTCCTGATTACGGAAATACCCCACATCCTTAGATTATTATTATTTTTTTTTATAGAGGGCCATATCTACCCCTTAGGTATAGTACCCTATTGTGCTAGGGCAATGGGATGTAAAGTTTTTTTTTTTGTTTTTTGTTTTTGTTTTTTTTCTCAAAATTTTTTTTGTATTTTTAAAAAATGTTTTCACTGTTATCAGTGCAGTTTGGTTAGGGGACCTCTTGAACATGTTATTGATGCCAGTGATGCCAGCTCACTGTTGTTAAAACCCCACCCCATTTTATTTTGTTTCTCTTCCCTGTGATTTCCCCCTGCACCGATCCCCATACGCTTGCATGGAGATCAGTGTGTGTGATCAGTGCCTCATTTTTCTCTGAGAATTTTTTTTAGGGATGCACCGAAATGAAAATTCTAAACCAAAACCGAAAATTCAGGATGCTCTTGGCCGAAACTGAAGATGTCCCCCCCTTTTAGAAAAGAAAAAACAAAAAACACACCTTTATTAACCCCTTCAATCCCAGGGGTTTTTGGTACCTCAAAGCCCGCAGCATTTTTGGGGTATGTCGGTTTATCGATTATTCTCCTTTCCTGTGAATAGTGTATCCATGTAAACTATATATTGTTTTTTCAAGGAGAGATAGAGCTTTCGTTTGATACCATAGTTGGATGATTAGCTGAAAATTTAGAATGAGAAATTTAGTAAAAACTAGCGAAGATTAGAAAAAAAAAAACTAATTTTTTTTTTTACATTTTCCCTCTGAATCCTCACAAAATTAGGTAAAGTGATGGAAAATCCCCTCCAAGTTTATCAATTCAGGTGTCCTGATTTCAGAAATACCTAATTTATATAGATTTTCCATACTTTCCCAGCACCAGAGAGCATACTATAAGGTGTATAATTTTGTATACAGGAGGGTTATACTGGCTAGATGTTATGCTACATATATTTTTTTTACTTTTTTTTTGTATTTTTTTTTTAACACAGAAATGGTTAGAGGTCCTCTTAGGGACCTCCTGAACATGCCAGTGATGTCACAATGACACCACAGCTCACATTATAATATTTTTTTGTATTTATATTATTTTAATGATTTATTAATTTTTTAATGGATTAATTTTTTTATTTTTTTTTTCAGCTTTTCTGTTTCAGGACGGGAGTGAGAGACATGGTTTCTCACTCCCCTCCCCGCGATCCCCCTGCACCGATCACACTGTGATCTCTATGCAGGTCCTCACAGACCTGCATAGAGATCGCAGCGTCTCTGTGCCTCATCGGATGACCTCCGATGACCTTCCGGGTTACGTCAGCAGTGACGCAACCCGGAAGGGAATGCCCGATCGCGCGTTTGAAACTGCGCGATCGGGCAGTTTACAGTGTAACAGCTTACCGGCTTTCATGCCGGAAGCTGTTACAATGCCGGCTTCTGCTGTCAGTGGGGAGTCCAGGCTGTCAAACGACAGCCTGGTCTCCCGTGCAGCGGCAGGGATGTGTCCCTGACGCTGCACGAAGGGCTGGACGTACCGGGACGTCCATAGGGGTTTCTTAATAGGCGTTTTTTGGACGTCCCGGTACGTCTATAGGGGAATGAAGGGGTTAAATATAAGTAACACTAAAATTGGACACAAAAATAAACTAATAATAATAATAAACTCAAACAGCAGTTTTACATAAAATATATATATATTAGGGCTGCAACAACTAATCGATAAAATCGTTAATCGATAACGAAATTAATCGGCAATGATTTTCATTATCAATTAGTTGAATCGATTTTATAGATTATAAAATGAGGGTTTTCTCTAGGGATGCACCGATATATCGGTGGCCGAAATATATCGGCTGAAAAGGGCATTATCGGCAAAAAAAAATGGCCGAAAATAATCGTCCGCAGGGGCTGGGCTGCTTACCTGCGCGTTGGCCGCACAGTGTGCAAGCAGCATTTCGGCCAGGAAAAGGAGGAACCCAGTGGATTCACTAGAATGCACATTGCGTGACTCTGCTCCGTTTCTTCTTCCTCTGGGGGGGTGGCCAGAGAAGTTATATCAAAGATGTTTATTTGTACATATCACAGTATTAGTCTACACGATAAATATGATGAAAGTGAAAAAATCATGCTTATGTATTGCTCTAATTCACAATTATTGAGCAACCTATCACATATCCTATCCAAAATAAACATATGGATGCCACCTGCAGTGGTATTAGATAATTATTAGAATAATTTAGAATAATATTCAAACATGTATGTATAAACACGATGGGTTTAGTGAAATAGAATTGTAATTAATCAAAAATGGATATATGTTGCTATTGAGATTAATCAATAATATAAGAATATAACAAGCAGCAGATCTAGGGATGCTTATTTTTAACATAGTTTTAGGTAGATTTTTTTGAGGTGATTATTTAGGTGCAAATAAGGTTATTTTAATATTATATTGCATAAGGTCGGTTTCTGATCATCCGATACACGGATGTATACATGTATGTAGGGCTGCAACAACTAATCGATAAAATCGATAATAGATAATGAAAATTGTTGCCAACGAATTTCATTATCGATTAGTTGAATCGATTTTTATCGATTATAAAATGAGGGTTTTTTTCAGAGCAAATGCTCTGAAAAATAGCCCTTGTTTTATAATCCGTTTCAGTGTGACTCACAGCAGGTTACTACTTACCAGTCCCTCCCTGCAGTCACTGCCGATTGGCCCCGCCCCTTTCTTCCCTCCCTGTGTTTGTGTGTTACACTTAATATGCCGGTAATAGCGTTTGAGTTTTACAAGGAGTTTATACAAAACAGCTACTTCAATCTACCATGTTGATGATTTGTTTGCCTACATGTCTGGTACCAGAAAAGTTATCTTATTGCTTGACCAAATTATAATTGTTTTATTGTGTGGCATGTTCTAAATATTTCCACTTGATGAGTATTATGGAATATATATCACTATTCTGTGCTATGATAGGGGGCCATGAGTCTGGATTGAGGAATTAAGCATTATTTTTATTCTCCATATGAAAAACTGAAGGACATTATCAAGGTATAAGAAATGTTTAACTCTTACATTAGTAAGACCCCCTAGTATCGATTGGCCCACACATTTCATTCTTCCAGTCCCTCCCTGCAGTCAGGGGCAGATTGCCCCGCCCCTTATACCATCCACATGGCTGTGACACTCATCTAACTGTAAGTAAAAAATTAATATTTGGGCTACTTAAAGTTAGGGGATGTGGGGGTTAATTTAGGGGCAGTTATGGTTAATGGGGTGTTCAGGGTTAATTTAGGGGCAGCTATGGTTAATGGGGTGTTCAAGGTTAATTTAGGGGCAGCTATGGTTAATGGGGTGTTTAGGCTTAATTTAGGGGCAGTTATGGTTGATGGGGTGTTTAGGGTTAATTTAGGAGCATTTGTGGTTGATGGGGTGTTTAGGGTTAATTTAGGGGCAGTTGTGGTTGATGGGGTGTTTAGGGTTTATTTAGGGGCAGTTGTGGTTAATGGGGTGTTTAGGGTTAATTTAGTGCAGTTGTGGTTGATGGGGTGTTTAGGGTTAATTTAATGCTGAGGACTGAGGGTTAATTTAATTTAATAAAGTTAACTTAAGGTGCAGTTATAGGTAAAGGGGGGCAACTAAGGGGAATCTAAATCCTGGGGGCAGTGAAGATAAATCCTGTATTTATTTATAAAAGTATTGTGCTGCGAACGAGCCTGTTTATCCATAAGGGCACTATGGGATATCTGGGGGGTATGCGGCATACCTGGGGAGGACGGAGTGAGATATCTGGGGGTATAAGGCGTATCAGGGGGCACAGTGGCATATCAGGGGAGGACAAAGTGGCATATCAGGGGTTATTAAGGCATATGTGGGAGGGTGGAGTGGCATATCTGGGAGGCAGTGTGGCAAGCCTGGGCTCAAATGTGCATAACCGGGGGGGCAGGTTGGGAAATAAAAACAAAAAAATGCATTTTTATCAAAGTTTTTTATTCTGCTGTTTGTTTTTAACATCCTGTTTGTTTATTAAATTATTTAAAAAAAAATGAAAAATTTACATTCATTTTTTTATCCGATTAATCGAAAAAATAATCGGCCAACTAATAGATTATGAAAATAATCGTTAGTTGCAGCCCTACATGTATGGTATTTTTATTTGTTTTGCACTGTATTTACGATATAGCATGTCACATTAGTATCCTATCACTTATACATTTTTAGTTCATTTATATTCACTAATTAAGTTCATCACTTTTAATAAGCACAGCGAATTTCTTTACAAGTATTTACATCCTTCAGAAGTACCATTATATAATTTTAACGTAGCACCAGTAGTATATTTACTTTCTGTTATATTATAAGTGCACTAACCTATCATCTAGATTGGCAGTTAAAGGCCACACCTAATTCTATATACACGGAATTTAGCCGCAAGTAGGGCTGCAACAACTTATTGATAATAAGCAAATGCTCTGAAAAACTCCTCTCCTTATAAAATCCCACCTCAAACAGGGGACCTGGATTCCCCTCACTTTCAGCCGGTGGGTGTCCGTGTGATGCGCACAGACAACTTCCGCCTCTCTCCTCCACTTCCGCTGGGGCTCCTACGATGCAGCGCAAGCATCACATGATGTTAGAAGCCCCAGCAGAAGTGAAGGGGAGTAACGGAGGCTGTCTGTGCGCATCATGCAGACCCCCACCAGCTGACAGAGAATCGAGGTCTCCTGCAGAGGATCATCCTGTCAGCTGGTGGGGGTCTGCACGATGCGCACAGACAGCCTCCGTTACTCCCCTTCACTTCCGCTGGGGCTTCTATGAAGCTCCAGTGAAAGTGCCTGTCAGCAACGGAGGTTCACAAGACACTAGGGAGTCGGGTAGAGAGGCAGAGTGGTGTATGGGAGGGGGAGGAGGCAGAGTGGTGTATGGGAACCACCCTCCCATACACCACTCTGCCTCTCTACCCGACTCCCTGGTGTCTTGTGAACCTCCGTTGCTGACAGGAGGCAGAGTGATGTATGGGGAGGGGGGTAGAAAGGCAGAGTGGTGTATGGGGAGGGGGGTAGAAAGGCAGAGTGGTGTATGGGGGGTATAATGAATTTCAGAGTGGCATATCTGGGGGAGGCAGAGTGGTGAATCAGGGAGTATAATGCATTTATGGGGGGCGGAGTGGCATAGGGTGCACAGTGTCATATAGGAGGTATAAGGCATATCGATATTAGGCATATCAGGGGGGCATAAGACATATCTGAGGGTATAAGGTATATCAGGGGGCTCAGTTGCATATCAATGGCATATCAGGGGGCACAGTGTCATATAGGAGGTATAAGGCATATCTGGGGGCAGAGTGTCAAGCTGGGGGTCAGATGTGCATAACTGGGGCAGTTTGGTAAATAAAAGAAAATATAAACAAGGCTTTTTTTCTCAGTTTTTATTAAATATGAAAAATAGTTAACATGAATTAATATTTACTAATAACTTTTGTATTAAAATCTAGTTTGAGAAACACTGGGTTCTTGTAGCTTTTATTATGTCAGTAAAATAAGAAGATGAATAGAGAAATGCCATTAGTTGCAGCCCTAGCCGCAAGCACATAATACACACATACACGTGTAGTGAAAGGCACTACACGCCAGTTGCATCCCAGCATACATTCGCTTAGGTGGGGTTCATTGTATATTTAGTTGCTCATTAAGTTTGAGTTGCATCATTGATTGCATTGAATTGCATTTACTGGTTTAATGGGTTGTACTATATATGTATGTTCTGCTCATATACTCATTTGTGTCCTGATGAAAGTCAAATAAAGACTGAAACGTTGACCTGCAAAAGAGGAATCTGTATTTATTGGAAAAAGACCTAGAGTGCTGGTAACTATCCATAGACTGTGTGTGTGTGTGTGTGTATGTATATATATATATATATATATATATATATATATATATATATATATTAACAGCAATCACACTCCTATCATGCCCAGGCAACCATTAAAGGCTAGAACCTGGGCATGATAGGAGTGTGATTGCTGTTAACAATCATATATAGATATATATTGAATTTTTTTTTTGTCCAATTTTGGTGTTGCTTTTTTTATGTAAAGATAGGGGGGTCATTTTTGGTTTCGGCCAAGTGAATCCTGAATTTTTGGTTTCGTTTTCGGTCCAGAATTTTCATTTCGGGGCATCCCTACTTTAATGTATGAATAAGAAGTGCCTGAAAAAAATCATCCTACTTTTTCACTTAACTTTCACTACACAAAGTTGTGTAACAATGCTTTTTTGTCTTTTTGCAACTAGAACTTCATGTTAAACCCAAATCTGCAAAGGAAAAAATGAGAGAGTTATTTCCAGCACTCTGTCGGCCAGATAATCCCAGCATACAGGTAAACTTCATGTATTCCCAATATCTCAATATATTTATCATATTGTAAGTTCTAATGGGATATTTAGGTACTCTTTCTGCATGTGACTGGAATGGGGCAGGTTGTAACATAATGGCTAATAACTACATACTTAGCTGACATGACAAATGTAAAAATAAAAAATATCAAAAATCATGGTAAACAGTCGAAAGGAAGGACAAGTAGTTTTCTAACTTGATCTTTAACCCCTTCAGTCCCAAAGGGTTTTTGGTACCTCAAGTCCCAGAGCAATTTTGCCATTTTTGCGGTATGTCGGTTTAGCGATTTATTCTTCTTTCCTGTGAATAGTGTACCCATGTAAACTATATATTTTTTTTTTCAAGGAGAGATAGAGCTTTCTTTTGATACCATAGTTGGATGATTAGTTGAAAATTTAGAATGAGAAATTTAGTAAAAACTAGGGACCATTAGAAAAAAACCCTAATATTTTTTACATTTTCCCTCACAAAATTAGGTAAAGTGATGGAAAATCCCCTCCAAGTTTATCAATTCAGGTGTCCTGATTTCAGAAATACCTCATTTATATAGATTTTCCGTACTTTCCCAGCACCAGGGAGCATATAAGGTGTACATTTTTTGTAAAATTTTTATGCCTATGGCTTAACAGGTTTGGCGGTTGTGAACGGAGACAGGAGGGTTATACTGGCTAGATGTTATGCTAGGGCAATGGGATGTAAGGTTTTTTAAATTTTTTTTTAAGATTATCTTTTTTATATATATTTTTATTTTTTATATTTTTTTTTACACAAAACTGGTTAGAGGTCCTCTTAGGGACCTCCTGAACATGCCAGTGATGTCACAATGACATCACTTAGCTCAGATTTTTTTTTTTTTATTATTTATATTTTAATGATTTTTTTTATTTTTTTTTAAATGACCATTTTTTTTTTTTTTTTCCTGCTTCTCTGTTTCAGGACGGGAGGGAGGGTGAGACACATGTATGGGGACCCAATCAACACACAACCCCCTTCCCTGAAGCTGCCTGTGGCAGCTGAAAACGCGTTTGCTGTTTTTCCGGCAATCACGTGTTTAGCCTACAGAATCAATCCATGGGAGTGATCAAAGGCTCGGGGTGGCTGTGATGGTCTTCCCAGACACCTGAGCAGACAGCAGCGCCCCCGCGATCACCACAATTGTGGCGATGTGGGGGCATTTTTTTGTCATAACGTACCTGGTACGTCCCGGTCTGCAAGGAACATGTAGCCAGGAAGAACCAGGTACGTCACCGGTACGGAATCCAGGGATTGTGGAAAGTCACAACTTCGGTATCGGATCTGGGTCAGCTGCCCAGTGTCCCTCTGACTCAGGGGTGGAGACAGTCAACATCCTCAGATGACCACTCCATGGATTTTTTATTTTATTTTATGGTCACTGGGGCACATTATATTGATAAGTAATTCACTGTCACAATTACAATAACAGGCGCAACACTTTATTATATTTCTTCCTGGGAATTGCCCATGTGGATTTATAATGTCTGCAGAGGCCAGCCTGTAAGGTTTTGTGCGTAATGATGGACAGAGCATAGATTCAAGCTGCCTGATCAAGATGGGTAGATCACCTTCCTGATGAGAAGTACTAGCAGTCTGAATGACTGTGGGTCTGGTGGTCAAAATTGTGGAAGAAGGGATACAGTGGAATACAGTTCACTGGGGATTTTGTCATTTCTTTTATCCTCCTCAAGACTTTTCTATTTCCTCTGAGATTACCTCATAAAAAAACAAACAACTGACAAACTAATTTGGCTAAAGTTTATTTATTTTTGATGCTAGAATATGCTCGATCCAGAGGATGTTAAAGTGGCGGCCGACGCACTGCAAGAGTTTGAAGCTCTAATGCCAAATACTTTAGGGGATGATGAGGAACGAAGCAGAAAACATAAGTATGTATTTCCTTTATGTGACTGGAAAAAATACCCCGCAGAGTAGTTCATGTTATCCCCACATTTTATTGGACAATTTAGGCTGTCTCTTTCCCAAATCTTTAATTTTACGGTTCTGTATAAACTTATGTAATGGATTTTACAAATTACAATGCATGTGTATTAAAAACTACTTTTTCTTTTTTTTATTTTTTTTTTTTTGTTTACTACTATGCTAAAAATGTGTCTTGTACAATTTGCACATTAAAATGCCTTTCTACATTCCTTAGAGATAAGAGAAAAAGGAAGGGGCGCAGTCGAAGCCGAGAAAAAAATCCAAAAAGTAAACACAGGTCCCAAGATCACAAGAGACTTAAGTCCAGGCATAGGTCAAAAAGTCGGAGCACCAGCAAGGAACGTTGGAGCCACGAACAGCCGTCTGAAAAAAAAGATCAACGGAGAGAGAAACAAGTGGATAGACCACCCCCCGATGAGCCAGCAATAGGAGATATTTACAATGGAAAAGTCACAAATATCATGCAGTTTGGATGCTTCGTTCAGCTGGATGGACTAAGGTAACTTTGTGAAAAGTACATTAACGTGCCTTTGTGTTGTGCAGATTTTGTGAAAGCTCATATAAGTGCCGTTTAAAAAAAATTAGGGTCTATTAGTTATTTTTGAGATATACTCACTGGCCAATTTATAAGGTACACCTGTTCATTTGCTTGTTAACACAAATAGCTAATCAGCCTATCACATGGCAGCAGCTCAATGCATTCATGCATGTGGACATGGTCAAGACAACTTGCTGAAGTTCAAACCGAGCATCAAAATGGGGGAAAAAGGGGGATTTAAGTGACTTTGAACGTGACGTGGTTGTTGGTGCTAGATGGGCTTTTCTGAGTATTTCAGAAACTGCTGATCTACTGGGATTTTTCACGCACAACCATCTCTAGGGTTTACAGAGAATGGTCCAAAAAAGAGAAAATATCCAGTGAGCGGCAGTGGTGTGGACGAAAATGCCTTGTTGATGTCAGAGGAGAATGGGAAGACTGGTTCGAGATGACTGAAAGGCAGCAGTAACTCAAATAACCACTCGTTACAACCAAGGTATGCAGAGTACCATCTCTGAACGCACAACATGTAGAACCTTGATGCAGATGAGCTATAGCAGCAGAAGACCACAACGGGTGCCACTCCTGTCAGCTAAGACCAGGAAACTGAGGCTACAATTTGCAGAGGCTCACCAAAATCGGACATGGAAGACTGCAAGAACGTTGCCTGGTCTGATGAGATTCCAGCTGCGACATTCGGATGGCAGGGTCAGACTTTGACCTGAATAACATGAAAGCATGGATCCATCCTGCCTTGTATCAAGCCTGGTGATGTTGTTGTAATGGCATAGGGGACATTTTCTTGCCACTTGTCCCTTAGTACCCGTTGAGCATTATTGAAACACTATAGCCTACCTTAGTTGCTGACCATGTCCGTCCCTTTGTGACCACAATGTCACAAAGCTCACATCATCTCAAACTGGTTTTTTGAACATGACAATGAGTTCACTGTTCTCCAATGGCCTCCACAGTCACCAGACCCAAATCCAATAGAGCACCTTTGGTATGTGGTGGAACGGGAGATTCGAATCATGGATATGCAGTTGACAAATCTGCAGCAACTGTGTGATGCGATTAGGGCTGCAACAACTAATCGATAAAATCTATAATGAAAATCGTTGCCAGCGAATTTCATTATCTAAATAAAGCAAACAGTAGTGACGGTAGTGCAAGGTTTAGAAGATAACAGCTAAAAAAAAACACGTGGAACTTTTCCACTAAGTGACAAAGTGCAAACATATATATCCTGGCGCTTTCGCACCAGAAAAGTGTGGCACGCTAAAAAATTTATTTTTTTTTAAACTCACCCTTTATAAGTCGCTGGGTGGTAACATGTAACGAAAAAAAACAGAAATACTGCACTGTTATTTTTGTATGTCTGTATATAGAAATAGATAGTATATAGGGCTGCAACAACTAAATCGTTGCCAACGAATTTCATTATCGATTAGTTGAATCGATTTTTATCGATTATAAAATGAGGGTTTTTTCAGAGCAACCGCTCTGAAAAATACCCCTCATTATATAATCCGTTTAGTCTGATGCACAGCAGCCGCTCCTACTTACCAGTCCCTCCCTGTAATCACTGTGACAACTGGCCCCGCCCCTTCATTCTCCAGGCCAGAACCACATGGCTGTGACACTCATCTAACTGTAAGTATAAAATTAATATTTGGCCTGCTGAAAGTTAGGGGACGTGGGGGTTAATTTAGGGGCAGTTATGGTTAATGGGTGTTTAGGGTTAATTTAGGGGCAGTTATGTTAATGGAGTGTTTAGGGTTAATTTAGGGGCAGCTATGGTTAATGGGGTGTTTAGGGTTAAAATAGGAGCAGCTGTGGTTAATGGGGTGTTTGGGGTTAATTTGAGGCAGTTGTGGTTAATGGGGTGTTTAGGGTTAATTTAGGGGCTGTTGTGGTTGATGGGGTCTTTAGGGTTAATTTAGGGGTAGTTATGGTTAATGGGGTGTTTAGGGTTAATTTAATGAGGACTGAGGATTAATTTAATAAAGTTAACTTAAGGTACAGTTAGAGGTAAAGGGGGGCAGACTAAGGGGAATCTAAATCCTGGGGGCAGTGAAGATTAACCCAGTACTTATTTATAAAAGTATGGTGTCAGTGTGCTGTGAACGGGTCTGTGACTCTGAGGGGACTATGAGATATCTGGGGGGTATAAGGCATATCTGGGGAGGATGGAGTGACATATCTGGGGGTATAAGGCATATACGGTATATAAGGCATATGTGGGGAGGGCAGCGTGGCATGTCTGGGAGGCAGTGTGGCATGTCCGTGGAGGATGGAGTGGTGTATCAGGGGGTATAAGGCGTATCAGACACAGTGGCATATGTGGGGGTAGAGTGGAGTGACATATGTGGGAGGCAGCGTGGAGTGGCATATGTGGGAGGCAGCATGGCATGTCGAGGAGGCAGCGTGGCAAGCCTGGGCTCGAATGTGCATAAATTGGGGGGGGCTGGTTGGGAAATAAAGACAAGAAATGCATTTTATCAAAGTTTTTTTTTTTTATTCTGCTGTTTGTATTTAACATCATTTGTTTATTAAATTATTTTAAATAAATGAAAAATGTACATTTTTTTTATCCGATTAATCAAAAAAATAATCGGCCAACTAATCGATTATGAAAATAATCGTTAGTTGCAGCACTAATAGTATATATATCCTACAGAGTGCGTAAACGGAGCCTTTAAAAAAAAAAGCGCTCCTGAAAAACACATGACTGTGCCCTTAAGGCGGCACTTCACCTAAACTTCTTTCTGTGGTTTCTTCCTCCCTTGCTCCGACCCATAAAATTACCTGGCTCTGAGTTGTGGCTTGTGCCTAATATAGGGTAGGCAGACCCTTCTTTGAAGCAGGTAGCAGCTGCTGCACACCCAAATTTTTGGAAATCCCAGGATTCAGTAAAATCACATTTACCGTATTTGCTCGATTATAAGACGACCCCCCAAAATCTGAATATTAACTTAGGAAAAAAAGAAAAAGCCTGAATATAAGACGACCCTAAAGGAAAAAAGTTTTACCAGTAAATGTTAATTCATGTAAACTATTTTTTTAAATAAAAGCTATGATTGAGAATATTTTTTTTGTTTTTATTTCCTTGTATTTTCCAACCTGTCCCCCAGTTACGCACATCTGCCCCCAGGCTTGCCACACCAATATGCCACTGTGCCCCATGGTAGGCCTTTTAACCCTCTATATGCCACTGTGCCCCATGGTATGCCTTTTGACCCTCTATGTGCCACTCTGCCTCCAGAAATGCCTTATACCCCTATATCCCATTCTGGCATTTAGGGGGTTAAAATGCATATTATGGGGCAGAGTGGCATATAGGGAGGTATGAGGCATTTCAGGAGGCAGAGTGCTCTATTAAATGCCCCCTTAACGCCACTCTGCCTCCTGAAATGCCTTATACCTCCCTATATGCCACTCTGCCCCATAATATGCCTTTTAACCCCCTAAATGCCAGAGTGGCATATAGGAGTATAAGGCATTCCAGAAATGCCCTATGCACGCACCGGTGCTTCCAATTTCCTGCTGTATTGCCGGGGCAGCGGGTTGACGTCTCCTTCCGCTGCAGGCGGAAGGAGGTGGAGTTGGCAGCGGGGGGTTGTCTGTGTCCGTCGCGGATACCTTCCCCGGCTGTCGGAGATCAGAGTTCCCTGCACCGGTGCGGGGAACTCTGATCTCTGACAGTCGGGGAAGGTATCCGCGACGGACGCAGACAACCCCCGCTGCTAGCCACACCTCCTTCCGGCTGCAGCGGACGTTGTCTACGCGGATCGCGTAGATGTCAACCCGCTGCCCCGGCAATACAGCAGGAAGCACCGGTAAGTGTGTGTGTGTGGGGGGGGGGGAGACAGGAGGATCCAGGTCCCCTGCAGCGGTGCTGATTAGAAGACGACCCCGACTAGAAGACGAGGGGTGTTTTTCAGAGCATTTGCTCTGAAAAAAACCTCGTCTTATAATCGAGCAAATACGGTATTTTGTAAACTTATGTTAAAATCAACCCAACAAAGTATACAAAGAATAAAATAGTGTGTACTTTAAAAGTCCTGGTAGTCCTCCAAATACGCGTTTCACCTTCCAGATTGATAAAGCCGGAAGGTGAAACGCGTAATTTTGTTATTGAAATCACACTTTTTGTCTCATTTCGATGTTACTTTTATTAAGTGGTGCTTTTTAGGGGGGTCATTTTTGGGTTCGGTTTTGGCAAGCGAATCCTGAATTTTTGGTTTCGATCCTGAATTTTCATTTCAGTGCATCCCTAGTTTTTTCCAGTGCAAATGCTCTGAAAAATATAATAACACTATAAGATATATCTTATAATAACGCTAAGATCCAGATCCCCGCAGCGCTACAGGGGACCCGGATCCTCCTCTGACAGCTGGCAGGCATCTGTGCAATGCACGCAGACATCCTCCACTTTCCCCCGGAGCTTCTATGGTGGAGCACCAGTGTGACGTGACATTCCGCTCCACCATAGGAGCCCCGGCGGAAGTATCGGCTAGCACAGCGGAGGTTGTCTGTGCGCTTGTGCAACATTCGCCAGCTGCCAGACAGGAGGATCCCCTGCAGGGGACCTGGATCTTCCTCTCTGGCAGCCGATGGGCGTCTGTGCGATGCATGCAGACATCCTCCGCTACTGCCGGCACTTCCGCTGGGGCTTCTATGATGGAGCTCCGGCATCACGTGACCTTCCTAGGCTCAGTCGTAGAAGCTCCGGGGGAAAGAGCCGGCCACCAGCAGAGGTTGTCTATCGTGCAGACGTTAACCAGCTGCCTCTACTAGACACCAAGGAATCTGGCACACGGGGGGGGTAAGTCTGGGGGGGACAGAGTGGCATATAGGGGGTTATAAGGCATATCAGGGGTTCAGAGGGCCATATTGGGGGTTATAAGGCATATCAGGGAGGCATAGGGAATATAAGGCAAACGGGCTATAAGGCGTGGCACTGTGGCAAGCCTGGGCTCAAATGTGCATAACTGGGGGGGGGGCAGATTGGGAAATTAAAACAAGAAATGCTTTTTTTTCTCAGTGTTTTTATTCTGCTGTTTGTTTTTAACATCCTGTTGAATTTTTCATTTATTTAACCCCTTAATGACAAAATGCATTGTTTTCAATGGGTTTAGGGACCGCCATTATCCTTAAGGGGTTAAATTTAATAAACATTTTTTTAATCTGATTAATCGAAAAAATTAATCTGCCAACTAATTGCTTATGAAAATAATCGTTAGTTGCAGCCCTAGATACGGTCATGTCCATATGGACCAAAATCTGAGGAATGTTTCCAGTACCTGAAGAAGTAAGTAGAAGTGTCGATCAGGGTGTTGCAGTGGATGTAATCTACTTGGATTTTACCAAGGCGTTTGACACGGTTCCACACAATAGGTTAGTATTCAAACTGAAGGAAATTGGTCTAGATGCAAATTCTTGTTCTTGGGTAGAACATTGGCTTAGAGATAGAGAACAGAGAGTTGTTATAAATGGTATATTTTCAACATGGTCAAAAGTGGTAAGTGGTGTCCCTCAGGGTTCTGTTCTGGGACCAATTTTATTCAACATATTTATAAATGACCTGGCAGTAGGCGTTGAAAGTCATGTTTCTTTGTTTGCAGATGACACTAAACTAGGTAAAGTTATACAGGGCAAGCAGGATATTACTGTGCTGCAGAGGGATCTAGATAGACTGGGCACACAAATGGCAGATGAAATTCAATGTAGATAAATGTAAAGTTATGCACTTCGGGGTAGCGAATGCACAAGCAACCTACACCCTAAACGGTAGTGAATTAGGGGTAACGACAAATGAGAAGGATTTGGGAATTGTTATAGACCACAAACTAGGCAACAATGTGCAATGTAAGGTATTGTCGTGTATAAAAAGGGGCATCAAGTCGCGGGATAAAGATATAATGTTGCCTCTGTATAAGTCAATGGTAAGGCCGCACCTTGAATATGCTGTGCAATTTTGGGCACCTGTTCTAAAGAAGGATATCATAGCACTAGAAAGGGTGCAGAGGCGGGCTACAAAATTAATAAAAGGAATGGAGCACTATAGTTATGAAGAAAGGTTAACTAATTTAAATCTGTTTAGTTTAGAAAAACGTCGCCTCAGAGGGGATATGATAACATCATATAAATATATTCGGGGCCAATACAAACCATTGTGTGGAAATCTGTTCATAAACAGGACTATGCATGGGACACGTGGTTATGTGTTCAGACTGGAAGAAAAGAGATTTAGACTAAAGCAGAGGAAAGGGTTTTTTACAGTAAGGACAATAAGGATGTGGAATTCTCTGCAGAGGTAGTTTTATGAAAAACATGATATTCAGGGATATAGTCTTTAATTATGGGGAAACAGCTTATTGATCCAAGGAGAAATCTGACTGCCATTTTGGGGTCAAGAAGGAATTTTTTTCGCTGGTTAGTGCAAAATTGGAAAGAGCGAAACTGGGGGGGGGGGGGGTTGCCTTCTTTTGTATCAACAGCAACAAATTAACAGATATAGGAAAGGCTGATCTTGATGGACGCATGTCATTTTTCAGCCTATATAACTATGTAACTATGTAACCTTGTTGAAAATATGCCACAAAGAATTAAGGCAGTTCTGAAGGCAAAAGGAGGTCCAACCTGGTACTAGCAAGGTGTACCTAATAAAGTGGCCGGTGAGTGTATATGGGACTACAGGATGGGGAAACCTTAGTGTTTGTATTTCCCTTATTATGATCTGTGTAGCTGTGACATTGAACATGACTGAACAATATGTAACTCCTAGGAGCTAGCACTACATCACTTGTCACCTCCTTGCAAAGTTACATCACCGTTGAAATCAATGAGCTGTGCTTTCCACACATGGGGACATCCGCCCACTGCGTTTGCCATGCAAGAGCTGGAGCTAACTCCACTAGGGGTGAGCAAAAAGGGCAAATGCATTTAGTGGCTTCTGCAGAATCTCCCTATGCTTTTGCAAGGGTGACTCCCTGTGATGGATATAGTGCCCTTATATATTTATACTGTGTATGCATATGTAGATAGAGGAAGAGAGAATAATCAAAAGTGCACATTTTTATGACACATACATGTGTGTGTGTGTAGATATTGGTCAGTCATTTTGAATTGTACTGTCATGAATGGTCATGTTTAATATGCTGAGGTCTGTAGAGTCTGAGATGTAACTCTTGGCTGTTTTGCAATTTCTCTGAGCAAAGTGGAAAGCATTCAAGAGAGTTGTCAGACCGACCTTGGGGTGGATTTGCTGTGACGTCCACTTCTGGGAAGAATGACAACTCTCTTGAATGTTTTCCACTTTTGAGTAATCTTTCTCCCTGTAGAATGATGGACTTTAAATTTTTTTGTAAAATGCCATATAACCCTTCCTAGATCCTGAAGATTAATAGGCAGCAACAATTGCTTCTGTATTGCACCTAAATGCTCCAGACCAGCAAACTGCTAAAATGTCGGCTTTTTTATAGATGGTCACATTTGCTGATGATCAATTAATCAAGGGCATTTGATCAGCAGCACCTGTCTGCTACTTGGCATCTTAATTACTAGGGTAGTTTTTCACACAGTAGGGACACAATATGTATATAGGTTGAACTTGATGGACTTTGGTCTTTTTTCAACCTTATGAACTATGTTACTATGTTACACATGACTCCATTTTGGCTTTATTTTTGTTGAATAAATAATAACACGTAATACGTCATGATGCTGTACACATTTTGAGACCTGGAAAGAACAGATTATAATATTATGTCCTTATATGTAAAACTGTAGAATTCAAAGAGGGTGTACTTTTTTCACACAACTGTATGTGTGTCTAACGTAACAAACTTGCTGATGTGATTTGTTGATGTAATTTTGTATTATATATGTCAAATTTTTGTTATCTCTTTTATGAATAGAAAGCGCTGGGAAGGCTTGGTCCACATATCTGAACTGAGAAGAGAAGGCCGTGTTGCAAATGTGGCTGATGTAGTAAGCAAAGGTCAAAGGGTAAAGGTGAAGGTACTGTCCTTCACAGGATGCAAAACCAGCCTCAGCATGAAGGTAAGACTTGAAGGCTAACGCATTAGAAATATTTTATTTTTATTCTATTATTCCCTGGTCAGGATTCCTTCCAAACATATGTTAATAAGATGGACGCTGTAGTTAGTAAAATAAGTACATATATTCAAGTGTTCAATATTCAAAAAACAAAAGTGCTTTAGGCATTAACAATGTAAATTAGTAGCCACCAATTCTACATCAAAATAAAGTGTACCTCACACCGAAAGGCGTTTTATATTTATATATATAATATATAACGTTTTTATGTATTTTTTGTGAGTTATTAGGACAGTAAGTATAAGTAGTGTATTACTATTTCAAAGCTTCAAAAAAAAAAACCTACCACAAACTTTTGACAAAGGCTGGTGGTAGAATTAGTGCATGGAAGCAGTTACAATACTACCATTTGAAATACCCTAGGGTGTCTAGTTTTCAACAACAATATGGTTTAAGGATGTAAATTAAACTGGCCAGTTTCAAAGATGGCCCAAATAGGACATGGGTACATAATGGCGATGTCACAATTCCAAACTGAACAATATGCATCTTCCAAATGTGGCCTTTTACCCCCAAACAACCTTATAAGCCTGTGTGGTGTCACCGTGCTCGTGACACATTGCTGAACATATATTGGGGTGTTTGGTAGTGACATTTACCAGGAACTGTGAATTCATACCTTAAGTGCAATGTGTGTGTGGGGAAAAAATACTTCCACAAACTTTGACCAAGGCTAGCGGTTGAATAAGCACCTGGAAATTGTCAAAATACCACCATTTAAAATACCTTGGGTGTCTAGTTTTTAAAAATATATATATATTTTTTTATTACAAGGAGAAGATAAAGCATACAGCATAAAAAACAATGGTACATAGAGACACGGTGACAGACTAGATGCAGACAGGTACAAGCAATGCACAATTCCAAAAACACATACAGTGCAGGTAAAAACACTTCCTCAATCAGAGAACATCGGGCCACAACACAGATATGTCCTGTCCCGCAACGAGATCAGAACCCCGGTATGGGGCGAATACTTTTGAGGACCTGAAGACAATACCACTCCGTGGTATTGAACGTTTGAAACAGTGACAATCTGGTGGCGTTATCTAAAGTTGCGATATATGGGGACCAGCGACGGAAAAGATATTTGACTTTGCTTTCCTTATGAAGGACAGCTTCAAGCCAGTCCATATGAAACAAAAATTGCAGTCCATTGGGACAGTATTGCCCGTTTTGCCACTGCGGAAAGTATAAGCAAGAGAAATTTAGCCCTGGCTACAGGTGGGGGAATGTGCTCAGGGAATATGCCAAAAATAGCCCATTCAACAGATATTACAAAACGAATGCCCAGAGTGTCGTTGATATATTTTTGTAGGGCATCCCAAAATAGGGCAATAGAGCTGCAAGACCACAAGCCGTGCAGAAGATCGGCCTCAGGCGATTGACATTTTAAGCATCAGGAGTGATCCGCTAAGCCCGTTTAAAAACCGAAGTTTAGGGGTGACATACGCTCTATGCACAATCTTGAGGAACATTTCACTATAGTCCCTAGAAACCAGACTTTAGAATTAAACATATACGCCCGAAGAATCTGATTTGGAGGTAGATTTGGAAAATCAGCCCTCCAGGAGGGAAGACCTGCGCCGTGGGATTCCCAGTCAATGACAGGCCTGAGCAGACTATAGATAGTAGATATCTTGAGCAGTATGACAGGGGACAATACCGTTACCTGGTCTAAGGGACTGTTAGAATTAGCCCCAGAGAGATGAGGAAGCAGGGAATTAATATAATGACGAATTTGAAAGTAGTGAATAGGGTGAACGTTAACAGTAGGGAATTTAGATTGGAGCTGCAAAAAGGACAACAATTTACTCCCACGTGGGTCCAGAAAATCGCCAATGGTGCGACCCATCCCCCCCCACCCGGGCCAGCCTTCGAAAGACAACATCCTCCCTCCCATGCTGGAATTGCGGGTTACGGATCAATGGCAGGAACTTAGAGTAGTGGACCTCCAGGCCCAGGCGCCGTCTAACACGCCCCCAAGCCTTTACAGTGTGATACAGCAACGAGTTGGACACGACCTCTGGGGGCAGGTCTACTTTAGATAGATGCAGGAGAGAGGCCAAAGAAATGGTAGGAGACAGGCATTGCTCCAGGGACACGTTGGTAAATTTAGACCCGCCTCGCAACCAATCAGCTGCAAAACGATAATTAGATGCCAAATTATAGTCCAACAGATTAGGCAAATTCACCCCCCATTGCGAGCAGGCTGTTGGAGTTTAAACAGGGAAATTCTAGCTTTTTTATTGCACCGCAGGAATTTACGCAGCAGTGCATTATGATGTTGGATATCTTTTTTTCCTTAAGGTAAGAGGCAACATATGGATCGGATATAAAAGTTTGGGGGAAAAAGGCCATTTTGTACAGGTGGCATCGACCCAAGAAGGAGAGGTTAAATTTGGACCACGTTTTGAAAGAATCCTCCGTTTGACGCAGCAGAGGAGAAAAGTTTAGTTTATAAAGGTGTGCCAAATTAGTAGGGATAATGAGACCCGGATATTTTAAAGAGGGAAGTTGGGTCCAATTGAAGGGGAACGTCCCTCCCCAACCACGTTTAGCCTGAGGAAAAATAGGAAGCGCCTCTGTTTTGAGCTTATTTATGAGAAATCCTGAGGCTTTATGAAAACAATCAAATAGATTAAGAAGGAATGGCATTGCCGCTTTAGGGTAGGAAAGGTATAACAGAAGATTGTCAGCAAAGGCTGCGATTTTGAGCTCAACATCACCTATGCGGATTCCCTCAAGCTCGACGGATCGCTCAACAATTCGTATGAGGGGCTCGAGTGCTAGATTGAACAGAAGAGGGGACAGAGGACAGCCCTGACGAGTACCCCTGCCTAGAGACAACCAGCGGGAATTCACATTATTCACTGTAACTTGGGCCATAGGCAAATGATACAGTGCACGAAACATCTGTATAAAGGGTGAACCAAAATGATGGAATTTAAAGAAACTAACAAGATAAGGCCAGGAAATTCTGTCAAAAGCCTTATCAGCGTCACAACTAATTACAATAGAGGCTTTACTATTTGTAAGTTTAGCAGTAAATAGAAGTATTATTAAACGCCCATCTACACACACCAGACAAGCCAGAAGGCTTGCTTTTCCCTCAGAAATCTCATGGTGCTTTCACAACCACAAGGGATTCTGGGTAGGCACATGCAAACAAGGTTAACAATTATCACCTTTGCCTCTATATCCACTTTATACATGGATTCCTAGAAAAGTGGATATAGAGGCAAAGGTGATAATTGTTAACCTTGTTTGCATGTGCCTACCCAGAATCCCTTGTGGTTGTGAAAGCACCATGAGATTTCTGAGGGAAAAGCAAGCCTTCTGGCTTGTCTGGTGTGTGTAGATGGGTGTTTAATAATACTTCTATTTACCCCTTAAATTTAAGTGGAAGGGTTTCCATCACCTTTTACCCACCATAACTTATGTAATGGTAAGTTTAGCAGTAAAGATTGCTGAAATAAGGCCTCTAATATTCGCGACCCTTAACAAAACCCGTTTGAGAGGGGGAGGTAAGCTTCATTAAAACAGGTTGTAGTCGGGAAGCCATGATTTTGGCATAAATTTTAAGATCCTGGTTCAGCAGGGAGATGGGGCGATAAGAGGATAGCAAGGCAGGGTCCCTGTTGGGTTTCGGAATAACTATAATGCGGGAAGCCGTAAACTCCTTCAGGGGTATCTTTCCCTGTAGAAATCCATTAAAAACATCAGTAAGATGTGTCGGTAAATAAGTAGAAAGTAATTTATAATATTCGGCACCCAGGCCATCTGGTCCCGGGGATTTACTGTTAGGGAGGGACTTTATGGCAGCCGCAATTTCAGAGGGGGTGAAAGGCGTAACCAAACGATCTCGGTCGTCAGGCGTCAATTTAGGAATACTAGCCTGGCGAAACATTTGAAGCATCATATCAGGATCATTGGATTCTGAGGAATAAAAATCCTCAAAATAGTCAGCAAAGAGCCGTGTGCTTTTATCGGGCTCAGTCACGACCGATTGAGAACCATCACGAAGCTGAAGTTACACTATGATATTTAGATATAGAGTGGCGGATAAGGTTGCCCAAGAGCTTACCGGGCCTATTGCCCCAGCGAAAAAAGCCGTTGCGAGTGTAATTATGGGAAAGCTGTGCCTTCTCAGTAACCCAGGCATCGTAAAGAGATTTAATTTCCTTATACGTTTTCAGGGTATCAGGACTAGGATGAGTTTTGTGAGCAGCATACGCCGCAGAGAGATCCTCCGTAAGTCGAACAAGTTTAGCTTCGGCCTCTCTCCTGCGTCCCACCACATATGCAATAATATGGCCCCTTAGAACTGGTTTGGAAGCACCCCAGAATAAATCAGGGTCGTCAAGATGAACATGGTTGTCATCAGCGTAGTCATTCCATTTGGCAATCAGGAATTGCTTAAATGCTTCTGAAGTATAAAGGTAGCTAGGAAACCTCCAATTACGGGACATCTAATATGGGGAAGTTAGAGAGACCTCTATCCAGATGGGAGCATGATCAGAGATCACTATCTGGCCTATGTGGGCAGCCTGCAACCTATGTAGCAATAATTCAGGTAGGAACAGGTAGTCCAGCCTGGAAAACGAATTATGGGGATGGGAGTAGAACGTGTATTGTTTGTCTGTTGGATTAAGAAACCTCCAGGCATCCCACAAACGGAGGTGATCCAGCATGGGTAGGGAGGAGAGTCCGAGAGGGCGGGAGGAAGGGCCAGATACATCTAAAGAAACATTAGCCACTAAGTTAAAATCACCCCCCAAAATCACGTTAGGGGCCGAAATCTCCAGCAATAGCGAGTAAACTTTGGCCATAAAAGCGGACTGGTCAGAATTTGGAGCGTATAAATTGACAAAAGTAAAGTAGTCATTAAACAGTTTGACCCTAAGAATAATGTATCGCCCTTCCGGGTCAGCAATCTCCGATTCGACAACGAAAGGCAACTTTTTGGAGAGTAGGATAGTGGCACCCCTAGATTTCTTGGTGTACATAGCGGAGTAACAAGCGCGCAACCACGGCGCCTTTAGCGTGTTTTTGACTGGATCACACCAGTGGGTTTCTTGGAGGTAAATAACATCCACATCCAAACCTTCTACATTGCACGATACAATACGCAAGGAGGATGGCACATCGCACCTAGTATCGGATTGCATCATATCTATTATGGCAACGGAGCCAGGTTGTCACCCGATGCCCTGCGGAGGAAGAGACAAAACAGAGAATAAGCCGGAACAGGTCGGTCTAGGGGGGTCCCAGCCAGCCCTCCCAGACACCTTACAGACGAGACATAAAATGGAATCGTACATCACCATTTGAAAAGAGCTATGCTTCTCCCATTTTTTGTTTTTTTTGCATAAACCAGAACTCGGCACATGTAATTTTGTGCCTAGAAACACAACAAATTAACCAAAAACAATAACAGTAACCAAGAGCCAACAAAACATTGCATGGCAGAAAATAATGACTCGAAAGATACAAAGCCAGGCACCAACGGCTGACTGAATTCTCAAGCCCTAGGGAGACAGGCGGAGAGGAGCCAGGCAAAGAAGCAGGGCGAGAAGGAGGGGGGGAGGCCTCAGGCACCGCCGAGCTGTCATCCGGAGCTGGAGAAGATCTGGAATCGGCCGCCGCAGGGGTGTCAAAAAAGTAGGCCTGCCCCTCATGGGTAATCCTGAGCTTAGCCGGATAGAGAAGAGCGAACTTCACTCGCTTGTTGTAAAGTTCCGTACAGATTTCGGAGAACTGACATCGTTTGACCGTTACTGCAGCAGAAAAATCTTGAAAGAGGAACAGCTTGTGCTTGTGGTAAAAAAAAGCTGTGACCTTTCTATAAGCGTCCAGGAGCTTGACCTTGTCAGTATAGTTGAGGACCCGAAAAATCACCGCCCTAGGACGAGACGAAGCAGTAACGGGTAATTGACCAATACGATGTACTCTCTCGATGACCAATTCACCCTGAGGAAGCACCAGGCCTAAAGACTTGGGGAGCCAAGTCGTTACAAGGTCGTGTAGCGCTGTGCCCTTAACCTCCTCAGGCAGGCCAACCAGACGTATGTTGTTACGTCTACTACGGTTTTCAAGATCGTCAATACGGTCTTGTAAGGATGTGATTAGATGATCCTGTGAGCGGAGGGATGCAGACATGGAAGCGGTCCCATCCTCTATGTCAGAGACCCTGGATTCCAGAGAAGTGATCCTCTGTCCCTGAGAGACCAACTCAGCAAGAACGGCATTGATGGAATCAGACAGTTTCTCAAGCTTTGAATCCAAGAGTGGAGATATAACGCCAACAAGGTCTTGAGCTGTCAGTGGATCTTTTGAGGAGGCATTGGACACGAAGGGCCCCTCCGTTACAGTAGAGCCTGACCCAGGAGGAGGCACCTGCTTGAAGGTCGCTGTGGATTTATCTCTTGCCTTGCTTTGCCTGGTGGATGATTTAGATGGAGGATCCATATATTTTTCCATGTGTAGACAAGGGTCCGTCAGGAACTCACCCCCCAGAGTAGAAGAGAATAGGGCAGCACAAGTAACATAGTAACATAGTAACATAGTTCATAAGGTTGAAAAAAGACCAAAGTCCATCAAGTTCAACCTATATATATAAGGAAGAAAGAAAAGAGAGAAAAAGAGTATGGGGGTAGACACAGAAAGTAAAACCTGGTCACAGATCCTTTGATAACAAAGTAGCAGAACAGTTATGTACACAGCACAATATACCACAGAAGCAGTGATCTCAGCACGGCGACCGCAGATAAAAGAAAATGAACACAACCCCCAAAAAGAATAAAGAAAACCCGTACCCTGCCTCCCCACCTAACTAGAGCCCAACCTATCCCCCAATCTAACTAAATGCCAGGAATGTCAGTAAATCAGATCAGGAGCAGTCAGCTGAAATGTAATCTTGTGCACTTGAAGCTCGTCGCAGTTCCGCTTGCCGTGTGATGCACACCCTTCCAAAACCAAACCCCAACCTAACTATAACCCACCCGAACCCTTTACTAACTAATAGCCGATGAAAATAACAGAAACCGCCAAATGGAAAAGTAAAAGAACAAAATGAATCCAGCCCTGCAGGTGCACTGCCGGGGCCTACCTGAACGAACACTGAGGTGGCAGAGTGGAGGTAACGCCTCACTCCAGGCCTAACATGTGCGGACCGCACACGGCCCCCGGGGAGTAAAGTAGCGAGTGGTGCGGGACAAATAAACCCGTGATCCAACGCCGGAGAACAAGCCCACAGCAGCGATGGTTAGCTGGATGAAAAATTGTGGCTTGAAAGCATGGATGGTGATAGTAGTAGCACTCAGGGAGCACAGCTAAAAAGTGGCCATCTCAAGAGCCCGCCTCCCGGAAGTAAAAAATATATATTTGATTGGGATACATTTATAATGGCAGGTTTCAAAGGCATGGGTGCAAGATGACCAGGTGTCAACATTCCAAATTGAAAAACTGTAATGAACACCTGAAATTATAAAAAAAAAAAAAAAAAAAGTAATTTTATTTATTATAGATTTCATTTTAAAATCAGATTGAAGGATCCGCGAACGGGCAAATCCGAAGGCGCTGACATATTGTCCAAAGGTCACCATAAGCCAATGACAGCGCTTCTGGTGACTACCTCTCTCCCATTGGAGTATCCAAGACGGCAGAGAGTATTGTTTTGTTGTTATATTGTTCTAATAATGGCTATGACCGTTGTTAAAGCAAGGCTTGCGTCTTGTGAAGCCTAGATGATGTGGATTTAGAAGAGCAGGGAACATTTGCATTCTCTTTACAGGAATCCTATTTAATATTTTGGTGTCTTGATTCACAAGGAAACAGAAAACAAACTGGACCCTGTGCAAATTGTGACTAAAAATGCACCACGTGAAGATACAAATAAAGTTTTACTTATATAAAAATATATATTTTAATATTGTTGATCAAATGTACACAATAAAAAGAGAATAAATGGCTAAACTCACAAAGACAGCTCCAGTTATAAACGTGGGGCTGTATGTAAAGGTTTTTAACCCCTTCAGTCCCCTATTGACGTACCAGTACGTCTATAAAAGGCATCTCAAGAAACCCTTATGGACGTACCGGTACGTCCTGACCTTCTTGGAGAGGCAGGGCTACACGGGAGATCAGGCTGTCCCTGGGCTCCCCTCTGTCAGCAGGAGTCAGCCATCTCCTGTAACAACTGCTGGCGATAACGCCAGAAAACTGGCATTAATAACATGTTCAAGAGGTCCCTAAGTGGACCTCTAACCATACTGCACTGATAATGATGCAAATGTAAACACAACATGTAAAAGGTATAATGCCTCTGCCCCCGTTCACAACCCACAAACCCGTTGAGCCATAAGTATAACAAATACTACCTTATAGGGTACTATATGTAAGGGATGGATATGGGCCTCTAGAAAGAAAGAAAAACTAAGGATGTGGTTGATTTCCGTAATAACCAGATGCAGCTAAACAATTTTGGCCGGTTTTCTCTGCCGTAACACATACCCTATGCAAAAAAAATCTAAGCAACACAGAAGTGTTGGTGGGAAAAAAGCGCAGGAAGTGAAACATGCAATGGCACACAGTTTAGAACTGCAGGTCAGTATTGCAACATGTTTTAATTGTAGGTATGTATCTAGTTTTTAAGTAGTCTGTCTCCTGTTTCAAATAGGATGTCGATCAAGAAACCGGAGAGGATCTGAATCCAAATAGACGAAGAAACCTCATGACAGAAAATGATGAGGCATCAATGAGGAATCCTGACAGACCCAGCCACCTTTCCTTGGTAAATGCCCCTGAAGTTGAAGATGATACTTTGGAAAGAAAACGCCTGACGAAAATCTCTGATCCTGAAAAATGGGAAATTAAGCAGGTATAGTTATCTTTTTTTAAATATAACCTTTTATACACGTAAATGACATTTTAAACACAATATACAAAAAATGTTAACTATGTTCAAATTAATCATTGTATAATGGCATTGTGGTCAGGCTGTCCACAAGGCATGCTTGGGATGATTAGCAAATAAAATACTGCTGAAGGATATCTATAACTTGCTCCCTTGCAATATTTAGTCGTTTTGACTAGATTGACAATGTATCTAACATACCGTATTGGCTCGAATATAGGCCGCACTTTTTTCCAGTCTTTAAGTCTTTAAAGTGGGGGTGCAGCCTATATTCGGAGTCTAGCACCCGACGGGCAGGGTTAGGATACAGATCCCCCGCAGCGGTGCAGGGGACCTGCATCCTACTCCCCGATACGCTTAGACAGCCTCCCCTGCCAGCACTTTCCATGGAGGGAGGGGGGTGCCAGCACGGGAGGTTGTCTAAGCGCATCGTGCGGATGGTCACCGGCTGCGGAGGTTGTTTACCCGCATCGCCGCAGCCGGTGACCGTCCGCACGATGCGTTTTACCTCTGCCCCCAAGACTTACCAGAGGAGACTCCCGGGTGTCTTGCGGGGCCGGCGGGGGACATCTACGCAATACGTGTAGATGTCCCTCGCCGGCCCCGCAAGACACCCGGGAGTCTCCTCTGGTAAGTCGGGGGGGGGGCAGAGTGGCAGCATATCTCGGGGGGGGGGGGGGGACAGTGGCAGCATATCTCGAGGGGGGAGGAGGACAGTGGCAGCATATCTCGGGGGGAGGAGGACAGTGGCAGCATATCTCGGGGGGAGGAGGACAGTGGCAGCATATCTCGGGGGGGGGGGAGACAGAGTGGCAGCATGTTTTTTTTGGTGCTTTTTTAAAGAAAAAAACTTTCTTTAAAAAAGCACCAAACTTTTAGGGTGCAGCCTATATACGGGGGCGGCCTATATCCGAGCCAATACGGTACTTATAATTGCCAATAAAGAAACACCTAGTCACTATATCAGAGTTCCAGTTGGTCAAAAGTTTGTCTTTTTTTTTATTGCTTGGGGTAGCCTTCCACAATCTTCTTGCAGTACTGGAAATTTTACCCTTTACTTCTGACAGAACTGGTATAACTTAGTCAGGTTTAGGGCTGCAACAACTAATCAATAAAATCGATAATCAATAATAAAAAGTGTTGCCAACAAACTTCATTATCGATTAGTTGAATCGATTTTTATCGATTATAAAATGGGTTTTTCAGAGCAAACGCTCTGAAAAATACCCCTCGTTTTAAATCCATTTGTGAATCACAGCAGCAGTTGCTACTTACCAGTTCCTCCCTGCAGTCACTCTGACAATTGGCCCCACCCCTTTCTTTCTCCCTGTCCCTCCCTGCAGTCAAACTGCCGATTGGTCCCGCCCATTTCCTATAGCGTCCACATGGCTCAGGAACTCATCTGAGTATAAAATTAATATTTGGGCTGCTGAAAGTTAGGGGAGGTGGGGATTAATTTAGAGGCAGTTATAGTTAATGGGGTGTTTAGTGTTAGTTTAGGGGCAGTTGTGGTTGATGGGGTCTTCAGGGTTAATGTAGGGGCAGCTGTGGTTGATGGGGTCTTCAGGGTTAATTTAGGGGCAGTTGTGGTTGATGGGGGTCTTCAGGGCTAATTTAGGGGCAGTTGTGGTTGGTGGGATATTTTAGGGGTAATTTAGGGGCAGTTGTGGTTGATGGGGCTTCAGGGTTAATAATTTAATGCTGAGGACTGAGGGTTAATTAATTTAATAAGGTTAACTTAAGGTGCAGTTAGAGGTAAAGGGGGGCAAACTGAGGGGAATCTAAATCCTGGGGGCAGTGAAGATTAATCCTTTATTTATAAAAGTATTGTGTCTGTGAACGAGTCTGCAAATCTGAGTGCACCATGGCATGTCAGGGGGGTATAAGGCATATGTGGGGAGGGCAGAGTGGCATGTCTGGGGGTATGTGGCAAATCTGGGAGGCAGTGTGGCAAACCTGGGCTCAAATGTGCATAACTGGGGGGCAGGTTGGGAAATAAAAACAAGAAATGCATTTTTATCAGTTTTTTTTTTATTCTGCCGTTTGTTTTTAACATCCTACATTGCTTTATTAAATTTTAAATAAATAAAAAATTTCCTTTTTTTTATCAGATTAATCGATTAATCAAAAAAATTATCGGCCAACTAATCGATTATGAAAATAATCGTTAGTTGCAGCCACAGTCAGGTTTGTGGTTGTCCTTGCTCTGCTATTGGGCAAACAATTCAATTTGTTTAACCCTTTTGTGACAATGGCTGATTTAAATTTTTTGTACCATTTGTGATGGCTATTTTAGCGGTGCTCGTTTTTAACTCATTTTCTTCTTTCCCATTTACTAAACCCAAACAAGTTATATATTACATAGTTACATAGTTAGGCTGAAAAAAGACATGCGTCCATCAAGTTCAGCCTTTCCCATATCCGTTGATTTCTTGCTGTTGATCCAAAAGAAGGCAAAAAAACCCCAGTTGTGGCTCTTTCCAATTTGGCACAAACTAGGGGGGGGAAAAATCCTTTCTTGACCCCAGAATGGCAGTCAGATCTCTCCTTGGATCAAGAAGCTGTTTCCCCATAATTAAAAAATTAAATCCCTGAATATTATGTATTTGCAAATATTCATCCAATTGTTGTTGAAATGTCTGTACAGACTCTGATAAAACTACCTGTGTACAAGAAAGATATAGTGGAGCTGGAGAGGGTTCAAAGACGGGCAACCAGAGTAATAAGGGGAATGGGAGGACTACAGTACCCAGAAAGATTATCAGAATTAGGGTTATTTAGTTTGGAAAAAGACGGCTTAGGGGGGATTTAATAACTATGTATAAATATATAAGGGGACAGTACAGAGATCACTCCCAGGACCTATTTATACCCAGGACTGTATCTATAACAAGGGGACATCCTCTACGGTTGGAGGAAAGAAGGTTTCTACACCAGCACAGACGGGGGTTCTTTACAGTAAGAGCGGTGAGATTATGGAACTCTCTGCCAGAGGAAGTGGTTATGGTAAACTCAATAACAGAGTTCAAAAGGAGCCTGGACGTGTTTCTTGAAAGCAATAATATTACAAGTTATGGATATTAGATTAATAGGGACAGAACGTTGATCCAGGGATTTATTCTGATTGCCATATTTGGAGTCGGGAAGGAATTTTCCCCCTGGTATGGGGCAATTGGCATCAGAGTATGTACCATTAATAACCACCCTCTGTTTCACTGAGCCAGTTACTTACCCACATACACACATTCTCCCCCAGCCCAAGCATTCTCATTTTATGTACCAGCCTTTTATGTGGCACCGTATCAAATGCTTTGGAAAAATCAAGATATACGACATCCAGCGATTCACCCCGATCCAGTCTTGAGCTCACCTCCTCATAAAAGCTGATCAGGTTAGTTTGACAGGACCGATCCCTTGTAAACCCATGCTGATATGGAGTCATACACTTATTTTCATTGAGATACTCCAAAATAGCATCTCTTAGGAAACCCTCAAACAGTTTACACACAATAGAAGTTAAACTAACAGGCCTATAATTCCCCGGGTCACTTTTTGTCCCCTTTTTGAATATTGGCACAACATTTGCTATGCGCCAGTCCTGGGGAACAGACCCTGTCACTATAGAGTCCTTGAATATTAGAAATAGGGGTCTGTCTATTACATTACTTAACTCCCTTAGAACGCGGGGGTGAATGCCATCTGGACCTGGTGATTTGTCTATTTTGATTTTTTTTAGGCGACACTGCACTTCTTCCTGGGTTAGACAGGCGACATGTACTGGGGCAGTTATCTCATCCTGCTGTATATTACCTGGCATTTCATTTTCCTCTGTGAATACAGCAGAGAAGAATATATTTAATAGATTAGCTTTTTCCTGATCCCCGTCTATAACTTCTCCCTCATTACTTTTTAAGGGGCCAACGCTTTCATTTTTAACCTTTTTACTATTTATATAGTTAAAGAACATTTTGGGGTTTGTCTTACTCTCTTTGGCAATGAGTCTTTCTGTCTCCACTTTTGCTGCTTTTATCTGATTTTTACATATTTTATTTTTTTCCCGATAGCTTTTTAGTGCTTCCTCACTGCCTTCCTGTTTTAGTAGCTTAAATGCTTTTTTTTGCCATGTATTACCCCCTTTACATTTTTATTTATCCACATTGGTTTTCTCTTGTTCCTGACTCTTTTATTCCCATACGGTATGTACCTTTCACAGTGAGAATTTAAGATATCCTTAAAAATCTCCCATTGAGTGTCTGTACTCTTGTTTTTGAGGACATTTTCCCAATTTCCAGTGTTAAGGGCTTCTCTTAGTTGATCAAACTTTGCCTTCCTAAAGTTCATGGTTCTTGTGGCTCCTCTAAGAGTTCCCTTATTGAAGGACAAGTTATAATGTATCATATTGTGATCACTATTTCCTAGATGCCCCCTGACCTGCACATTAGTTACTCTGTCAGGTCTGTTGGTTAATATTAAGTCCAGTAGGGCGCCCCCTCTGGTCGGGTCCTGTACCATTTGGGACAGATAATTATCCTTACTTAGTCAGAAACCGGTTTCCTTTATGAGATTCACAGGTCTCTGTTTCCCAGTTTATGTCGGGATAGTTAAAGTCCCCCATAATAACCACCTCATTGTGATTTGCTGCCTTGTTTATTTGCTTTAATAATTGATCTTCTGCTGCTTCCATTATATTTGGTGGCTTATAGCAAACCCCGATCAGTATTTTATTTTTTTTCTTTCCATATATTTCTACCCATAATGACTCCACATTATCATTTCCCTCAAATATATTCTCCCGCAGTGTGGCCTTTAGGCTGGACTTTACATAAAGGCAAACTCCTCCCCCTTTTCGTTTTTTTCGATCCTTCCTGAATAGACTATAACCCTGTATGTTAACCGCCCAGTCATAGCTATCATCCAACCATGTCTCTGTTATACCCACTATGTCATAGTTTTCTTCAGACATTATTAACTCCAGTTCGTCAGTTTTATTGGTCAGACTTCTGGCATTAGTAAGCATACAATTTAGAGGTGTATGGTTTTTTTCCCTATGAAGCCTATCCCTATTGACTATTCTAACCCCTCCCTCCGCTCCACCCCCAGGTACATTTATAAGCCCCAGCTTTCTATCTACACTATCTTCCCCTTCTATATTGTAGTTTCCCTCCCCCCCTTTACCTAGTTTAAACACTCCTCCACCCTTCTGGCCATCTTCTCCCCGAGCACAGCTGCACCCTCCCCATTGAGGTGCAGCCCGTCCCTACCGTAGAGCCTGTATCCGACAGAGAAGTCGGCCCAGTTCTCCATGAACCCAAACCCCTCCTTCCTACACCAGCTTCTGAGCCACTTGTTTAGCTCCCTAATCTCCCGCTGCCTCTCTGGTGTGGCACGTGGTACAGGTAATATTTCAGAAAATACTACCTTGGAGGTCCTTGCCTTAAGCTTGCTACCTAAGTCCCTGAAATCATTTTTAAGGACACTCCGCCTACCTCTCACTTTGTCATTGGTGCCAGTGTGCACCATGACTGCTGGGTCTTCTCCAGCCCCCCCCAGTAATCTGTCAACCCGATCCGCGATGTGCCGAACGCGAGCGCCAGGCAGACAACACACTGTTCGGCGATCCCGGTCTTTGTGACAGATCGCCCTGTCTGTCCCCCTAATAATTGAGTCCCCCACTACCAGCACTAGTCTGGCCTGCCCTGCGCTCCTCCTTCCCTCCTTACTGGAGCAGACACCCCTCTGGTGGTCAGAGGCAGTGACTTGCTGCAGTACTGCTAACTCTGAACTAACATCCCCCTCATCTGCCAACCGGGCAAACTTGTTGGGGTGTGCTAGATCAGGACTAGCCTCCCTGGCGCTTTTCCCCCTACCCCGCCTTCTAACTGTAACCCAGCTAGCTGCCTGACTGTCCTGTACCTCCATCCCGCTATCCTCCCCCACCTCTACCCCCGAGAGAGCTTGCTCAGTGAGCAGCAGACTCCTCTCCAAGTTGTCAATAGATCTCAGTGTTGCCAGTTGCTCCTCTAGACTCAGGATTTGTGCTTCCAAATGAGCAACCCGCACACATCTCGCACAGCAATATGCACCCTCGAAGCGCTGATCAAGTATTGCATACATTGAGCAAGATGTACACCTGACCGCATTGTCAAACATGGAGGACATCTTGGCAATGGGGATAGCTCAAATAACTGGCAAAAACAGACAGTAAGGTGCAATATATATATATAAATATATGGAATCACAAGGATGTATACTTTACCCTCCTTCTTGCTTTTTAACTCCTTCTTTGCTTGTAACTCCTCACTTAGAGATGTCACTTAGGAGATTCGCCCCAGCTCAGGATTCGCTTGTGTGTCCAAGCTAAATGCAACTGCAAAAGCCAAGCAGAACTCACAGAGAAGGTTACTTAATTAGCAACACACCTGAAATAGCCCTTACCCTTTTTTATTTTGCTTATTTCAACAAACTTTACACTGAACACAACACAAACAAACACAGTGCTCCCCCTTGCAATAGTAATGAATATACTCTCCTTCTTTGCTTGTAACTCCTCACTTAGAGATGTCACTTAGGAGATTCGCCCCAGCTCAGGATTCGCTTGTGTGTCCAAGCTAAATGCAACTGCAAAAGCCAAGCAGAACTCACAGAGACTTAATTACTTAATTAGCAACACACCTGAAATAGCACTTACCCCTTTTTTTTTGCTTTTTTCAACAAAACTTTACACTGAACACAACACAAACAAACACAGTGCTCCCCCTTGCAATAGTAATGAATATACTCTCCTTCTTTGCTTGTAACTCCTCACTTAGAGATGTCACTTAGGAGATTCGCTTGTGTGTCCAAGCTAAATGCAACTGCAAAAGCCAAGCAGAACTCACAGAGACTTAATTACTTAATTAGCAACACACCTGAAATAGCACTTACCCCTTTTTTTTTTGCTTTTTTCAACAAAACTTTACACTGAACACAACACAAACACAGTGCTCCCCCTTGCAATAGTAATGAATATACTCTCCTTCTTTGCTTGTAACTCCTCACTTAGAGATGTCACTTAGGAGATTCGCCCCAGCTCAGGATTCGCTTGTGTGTCCAAGCTAAATGCAACTGCAAAAGCCAAGCAGAACTCACAGAGACTTCACTGTGCCACTCTGCCTCCAGAAATGCCTTATACCCCTATATGCCACTCTGGCATTTAGGGGGTTAAAAGGCATATTATGGGGCAGAGTGGCATATAGGGAGGTATAAGGCATTTCAGGAGGCAGAGTGGCGTATAGAGGGTTAAAAGGCATTTCTGGGTTTAACACTCCCCCGCCCCCCCAAACTTACTGGTGCCTCTGACTCCCTGCCGTGTAGTTGGGGCAGCAGGTAGACGTCTACGCGATTCACTGCCATTTAGGGTGTAAATTGCTTGTGCATTCCTTACCCCAAAGTGCATAACTTTGCATTTATCTACATTAAATTTAATCTGCCATTTGTGTGCCCCCAGTCTTTCTAAATCCCTCTGCAGCAAAGTAATATCCTGCTCACATTATATTACTTTACAGAGTTTAGTGCAGGCATGTCCAAAGTCCGGCCCGAGGGCCAATTGCGGCCCGCGTTCCGGACTGATAAGGCCCCACAGATAAGTTGCCCAAATATGATCTGTTTTTTTATATTAAAGGCAGAGTGATTTAACACCTGTTTAGATTTGTCATCCAAGTCACAAAATGAAAAGTATGCCGTTTTCAATAAACTTTGCATAATATAGTTAATTTGCATTTAATTTTAATGGTTCAAAGAATGTCAGGCAAAATGGTCGGCCCTCGCACATGTTCACTTCATCAAATCTGGCACTCTTCGAAAAAAGTTTGGACATGCCTGGTTTAGTGTCTTCTGCAAATACGTAAACATGACTTTCAACGCCTATTGCAAGGTCATTTAAAAATATGTTCTTTTTGTCAGGACAAGAGGGGGCGTTCTTTAGATGTCATTATTTTCCAGCTTTTATTGAAAAATATTTTACTCATCTATAAAAACGAATGAAAAAAAACTGCTAAATAGATTCTATTTGTCATGAGTTAAGAAATACCCAATGTGGTTTATTTATTTATTTTTTATTTTTTTCTTCTCCACGTTATGGGTCAAAATAATTACACGTAACGTTTTGCTATTTCAAAATAATTTTCTCCAAATCTGGTAATTCTGCCCCCATGTGCTAATTGGGACATCTTTGAAGCCATCCAATGAAATTTACTCCATCAAACCATATTGTTTTGAACACTAGACAGCCCAGGTTATTTCAAATGCTAGTATTTTAACTTTTTCCATACACTAATTCTACCACCGGTCTTTATCAAACTTTGTGGTAGTCATTTTTTGCATCCTCCCCACATTTTACTTTGGGTATGATGTATATGTCACTTTCGCACAACATACCAATACCACCTGTCACGGCTAGCTATGAGATAACTGGACACATAAGTATGCAAGGGTTAACGATACCAGCTATTTGGTCACTCGCTTAACCCTTTAACGCACCACAAAAACTACACCAGACTGGTCATACGCGACCACCACCAAGTTATGTTTTGTAACACCCAGTACCACACTGAACCAAAAAAAATATATAAAACCCAATTCAAGTGAAACAATTAAGTAACGTGGTTCATCCCAGCTTTTTCGGAAGGTAGAGTTCAGTTAGAGCACAGAGACGGAAACTGGATTAATGTGTAGTTTAACCCCTTCAGTACTGGGTATTTTTTACCGTGTTTGCACTAAAGGACCAGAGCAGTGTTTGTACTTTGCTATGACTTTAGTCATCTCTGATTGCCCACTAACTCATTTAGTGCAGAACCACACATTATATGTTTTTTTTTTTTTTTTCAGCAAAAGTAGGGCGTTCTTTTGAAATATATATAGTACCGTATTTGCTCGATTATAAGACAAGTTTTTTCAGAGCAAATGCGTAGTCTTATATTCGAGGTCATCTTCTAATCAGACCTCAAATAGAGGTCCGACTACAAGACAAAGATCCAGTTCCCTGGCAGTGCTGCAGGGGACCTGGGTCCTCCTCTCCGGCAGCCGGTGGAGGTCTTTGTGATGCGTGCAGACAACCTCTGCTGCTCCCGACACTTCCTCTGGGGATTCTATGACTGAGCGCCGGCAGCAGCAGAGATTGTCTGTGCGCATCGCCCACCGGCTGCCCCCACTACACACCAAGGAATCTGAAGCACTGGGAGAAGTCTAGGGATGCACTGGTAATTTGGGGAAGGGTAAGAGTGGTATATGGGCTTTCTGGAGGCAGAGTGGCATATGGGGGGTTAAAAAGAATATCGGGCAGGCAGTGGTATATAGGGGGTTAAAAGGCTTATCTGGTCGGCAGAGTGGCATATAGGGGTATAAGGCATATCTAGGGGCAAAGTAGCAAATAGGGGGTCAAGAGGCATATCTGGGAGGCAGAGTGGCATATAGGGGGTATAGGGCATGTCTGGCGGCAGAGTGGCATATAGGGGGTACAAGGCATTTCTGGGGGCAGAGCGGCATATAAGGGGGTATAAGGCATATCTGGGGGGCAGATGTGCACAACGGGGCAGAGCGGCAAATAATAGGAAATTAAAAACAAAAAATGCATTGTTATCAATCAGTTTTTATTAGGGCTGAAACAACTAATCGATAAAATCGATAATAATCGATAATGAAAATCATTGTCAACGATTTTCATTATCAATTAATCTAATCGATTTTTATCGATAATAAAAATTATAATCCGACCTCAAACAAAGATCGGATTATAACACTAGAATCCAGATCCCCCGCAACGCTGCAGGGGACCTGGATTCCCCTCACTGTCGGCCGGTATCTCACTTCCGGCTCTCTCCCCCTCCCATACACCCCTCTGGCTCCTCCCCCCTCCCATACATCACTCTGCCTCTCTACCCGGATCCGTTACTGACTTCATAGAAGCCTCAACGTAAGTGAAGGGCAGTAACGGAGGCTGTCTGTGCGCATCGTTTAGACCCCCACCGGCTGACAGAGGATCATCCTCTCTGTCAGCCGGTGGGGGTCTGCTTCGTAAGTGAAGGGCAGTAACGGAGGCTGTCTGTGCGCATCGTTTAGACCCCCACCGGCTGACAGAGGATCATCCTCTCTGTCAGCCGGTGGGGGTCTGCATCGCACAGACAGCCTCCGTTACTCGCCTTCACTTACGCTGAGGCTTCTATGAAGCTGCAGTGAAAGTTCCTGTCAGTAACGGAGCTGGGTAGAGAGGCAGAGCGGTGTATGGGAGGGGGGAGGAGTCAGAGGGGTGTATGGGTGCCACCCTCCCATATACCACTCTGGCTCCTCCCCCTACCATACGGCACTCTGCCTCTCTACCCGGCTCCCTGGTGTCTTGTGAACCTCCGTGGCTGACAGGAGGCAGAGTGGAGTATGGGAGGGGGGAGGAGGCAGAGTGGAGTATGGGAGGGGGGAGGAGCCAAAGTTATGTATGGGAGGGGGCAAAGTGGTATATGGGAGGGGGAGGAGGCAAAGTGATGTATGGGAGGGGGAGGAGGCAGAGTGGTGTATGGGAGGGGGGAGGAGGCAGAGTGGTGTATGGGAGGGGGAGGAGCCAGAGTGGTGTATGGGAGGGGGAGGAGCCAGAGTGGTGTATGGGTGAGTTATGGTGGTGTATGGGGGGTATTATGAATTTCAGGGCATATAGGGGGTATAAGGCATATCGATATTAGGCATACCAGGGGGGCATAAAACATATCTGGGGGCAAAAGGTATATCAGGGGGCTCAGTGGCATATAGGGGGTATAAGGCATATTGATATTAGGCATATCAGGGGGGCATAAAACATATCGGGGGTAAAAGGTGGCTCAGTTGCATATCACTGGCATATAAGAGGTATAAGGCATATATGGGGGCAGAGTGGCAAGCTGGGGGTCAGATGTGCATAACCGGGGGCAGTTTGGTAAATAAAAAAAATTTAAACAAGGCTTTTTTTTCTCATAGTTTTTATTAAATATGAAAAATAGTTAACATATGAATTAATATTTACTAATAACTTTGTATTAAAACCTAGTTTGAGAAACAGTGTTTGGGTTCTTGTAGCTTTTATTATGTCAGTAAAATAAGAAGGTGAATAGAGAGAGGCCATTGTGATAAAGGGATGAAAGTGTAAATTGTACGTTTTTTATTACATTATTTTAAATTGAAAAAAAATTAAATTTTTTATCCGATTAATCGAAAAAATAATCGGCCAACTAATCGATTATTAAAATAATCGTTAGTTGCAGCCCTAGTTTTTTACATGTGAATTAATATTTACTAGTAAAACTTTTTTCTTATAGGGTAGTCTTATATTCAGGCTTTTTCTTTTTTCCCTAAATTAATATTCAAACTTTGGGGGGGTCGTCTTATAATCAAGCAAATACGGTATATATATTTTGAAAGTTGACATCCCAAAGTATTTTACTAGGGGCATTTTAACACTTGATTTAACCATTTTAGTGCCAGTCTGTCCTAAACATTGCAGTAAAATTTCATTTTTTTTCATTTTTAACAAATGTAGGTGTTGTTTTCCTCCCAGGCTGCCACAAACAGATTGGCATAACTGGGGGCAAATCTGGTGCCCATGGCTGTCCCTCTCTTTTGCAAAGAGAATTCCACCTGAAACCCAAAGTTATTATGTTTCAAAATAAGATCAATTCCCTCAATAATATATTCTGTTTGCTGACTAGTAATTACATTGTCTGTGGTGGTGCAGCTGTCAAACATTTCCGATGATCTATTATGGTGTACAGACTAACGTCACATGTCACCACAGTGTAATCTGATTTCCACGATATATCTTGTAGAGCTCTTAACACATCCCCTGAGTCTTTTAGATAGGATCTCTGTCGTCGAACTATGGGCTGTAATAGATGATCAATGTATTCCAACAGCCTAGAGGTAGCTATATTCCTTTTTGGTCAGGATGCCCATCAAAAGATCTAAATATGTTTTTTTCAAGTCTCCGTTTATTGAAGAAGTAACATTGCATAAGGAAGTGTACACAGCATAGCAGACGCAAAACACATTCGTAAGCATCGGGCAAGTAGTACACAAAAGGGTGACAGTTCGAAAAGACACAGCTGATGGCGAATACACGTCAAAGTACCATACAAAAACATACAGTGTGTAGAACGGTAAAAGTACAATGTCACAACGTATGGCAGCAGGTGAGCTCGCAACGGAGAGTCGCCACAGTGAACAAAAGTAAGAGAACATAACAAAAACGAAATTGTACGTGAGCAGGCGGGTGGGTGGCTGGATCGCCGTCTCCAAGAGCACAGTAAGTGAATGGCGACACAATGGAGCAAAAGGAGACAAATTGAAACAAAATAACAAGGCCAGAGGTAAGTCAAACGCGTACGGGTCGACAAGCTACCCTAGTCTAAGTCCGGGGGAGCTGCAACGAAGCTACCCAGAACAGCCTGAAAAGAAGGGGAGGCCAAGAACTCCCTCCAGGGCAACCACTTCAGGCCGTTCTTATACCCAAAACCCCTAGAGGTCATGACCAAATCCTCCATCTGGCATATGAAGTTGACCTTCCTCAACCACACAGAGACAGACTGGGGCGTAGCCCGACGCCAAAAACAGGGGATGGTAGGCCTAGCAGCAGTGATAAAGTGGATCGTGAGTGACCTCTTGGAAGGACCGAGGCCGGAGGGACCGTGAAGTAAAAGCAGCGCCTCGGGGGAGGCCTGAAAGGAGGGGTCGTCAACAGCCCGTATCACCGCGACCACGGCCGTCCATAAGGGCTGCACCAGGGGGCAAGACCACCACAGATGCATGTAGGAGCCAACATCAGCTCCACACCTCCAACACAGGGGGGAGACCCGTGGAAGGAAGCGATGGAGATCCTCAGGCACCCTATACCACCTGGTAAGGAGTTTGTAAGCAGACTCTTGCAATCTACTGGAAGTGACCCCCTTAAGGGCGAGCAATATCATCCTGTCCCAGTCTGCGGACTCGAACGAACGGCCCAGATCCCTCTCCCACAGACTGAGAAAGTACGGTTTTCGGGGGGTACGGTACGTCAAAAGGAGTTTGTAGAGTGTGGAGAGAAGGTGCGAGTGCCTAGAGGGGTCCGCACAGAGCAGTTCAAATGGCGAAAAGATCTAAATATTTAACCAAAAACTTTTTATATTCATTTAGGGGGTTTTCACTCGATCAATATATACCTCTGTATCATTTGTTTATAGGCTTCATTTAGGTATTGTTCTTTGGGGAGGATAACAATCCCCCCTACCTTATCTGCAGGTTTGATGACTATGTCCTTATCATTCTCTTAATCCTCAAGGGCCTCCCTTTCTTTTTTTATTTGAGATATGTCCATACCTGTACGTCCATAGGTGACTGAAGGGGTTAACATATATACCATATAATGTACATTATTGAAAGGTCAAGATGTTTTTGTTAATTGAGATTGTTATATTTTCTTTGTGCAGATGATTGCAGCGAATGTGCTCTCTAAAGAGGAATTTCCTGATTTTGATGAAGAGACAGGGATTCTTCCAAAAGTGGATGATGAGGAAGGTTTGTAATGTGCAGTATCAAAGAATACAAATTTATTGAAACAGCCCCAAATACAAGAGGTCACATCCGTGTTCATTTAGTAAATATTAAGTGCGTTGCAAGGGCTTTTCAGTTGGTTTTCAATTATTTGATCTCTTGGAACGTTTTGATGGTTGAAACGTTATGTTTCAGAACATTGTTAGAACAATATGTCAGAACAATGGGTTCTGTGGCAAGTATTTTATGTACTCCTTGCACTTAGTTCAATGACCTATTATGCCATGTTGGATATTGCAGAAATGTGGATGCACTTATGCATAGCCATCACTGTTAACTATTTAAAACATTTCTCAGAGTAATGTTGTGTGGCATGATTTTTTTTTTATTTTTTCAAATTTGTATTGTGTTTGATGACTTTAACTGTGTGTTACCATTTGCAGTGATGCAAAACTATTTCCTATGTCATTTCATTTGCTCAGAATATTATACTTGTCAATTTATTAAATAGATGAGGATCTTGAAATTGAATTGGTAGAAGAAGAGCCTCCATTTCTCAGAGGGCACACAAAACAAAGCATGGACATGAGCCCGATTAAAATAGTGAAGGTAATTGCATTGTTATGAAATGAAAGTAAGCGGTTATATGAATAGTGTGATCTTTGTGATGGCAATATTAAGAGAAGTGAGCATATAGTGCATCTTTTTGTAATGGAAATAGGGCTTTACCCTATGAATGCATTAAAGCACACTCGTACAGTAAAACACCTTCACTTTATCATCACACTTCCACACCTCACACTCTTACCTTGCCTGGAGATCTTGTTCATGACTGTTCACACAATGTGTAGGCAGCCATGATATTACTGTGGGGGTCACATGACATTGTGTTACATGGGCTCATGTGTTTCTACCTCTGCAAGGGTTTTGGACCCCCAGGGTTAGCCCCTCTCTCGCTTCTTATCCTGTTGGTTGCCACAAGGGTTAGAGGGAGCAGGTCAGGGCACCAATGGAAGGAAGGGGGATGGAAGGACCAGAAGGGACCATTCAGAGCACAGAGACACTGGCGGGTGCATCAGAGCAGTGTGGGGCTCTGTGCAGCTAGTCAGCTTATAGCACTAGCTTTGAGAGTGTTCCAAGGAGGTCTTACAAGATCCCACGAGCACATGTGCAGAAAACGCTTTCATTGATTTCATAGATTTTCTCCCAGACTATGTAGAAGGCATTTTGCTGCAGCTTCTCCTAAAGAAGGTCTTATGTTTAGTTAGTGCATATTAAAGTACGTACTTGAGCATTTTAAGGTTTGAGTCTTTACAGCAGAAATAATTAGGGATATACCAATATATCGGTGAAATATATATCGGTTGAAAAGGGCATTATCAGTAAAATGTTATTAAAAGTAACACAACTAAATTGGACAGAAAAATTCAATAACAATATTTAATATATATATATGATTAACAGCAATCACACTCCTAGCATGCCCAGGCAACCAGTACATTTTCTTTTGATACCATAGTTAGATAATTAGCTGAACATTTAGGATGAGAAATTTAGTAAAAACTAGTGAAAAATTAGAAAAAAAACCCCTAATTTTTTAATATATTTTCCCCTGACTCCTCACAAAATTAGGTAAAGTGATGGAAAAAACAGGTGTCCTGATTTCAGAAATACCTCATTTATATAGAATTTCCATACTTTCCCAGCACTTAAAGGAAACATACTATAAGGTGTACATTCTTTACAAAGCCGTAGAATTTTTACATTAGGTATGATGGGATTGCAACTCGAATTTTAAACAAATAAACCAAATACACACAAAAGTGTGTATTATAAGATGACCCTGATTATAAGATGACCCCCCCAAAATCTAAATATTAATTTAGGAGAAAAAGCCTGAATATAAGACTACCCTATAGGAAAAAAGTTTTACTAGTATATATTCATGTAAACTATTTTTTCATATTTAATAAAAGCTATGATTGAGAAAAATATATATATTTTTATTTCCTTTTATTTCCCAACCTGCCCCCCCCCCAGTTATGCACATCTGCCCCCAGGCTTGCCACTCTGCCCCCAGAAATGCCTTACACCCCCCTATATGACACTGTGCCCCATGATATGCCTTTTAACCCCCGATATGCCAGATTGGCATATAGGGGGTTAAAAGGCATATCATGGGGCAGAGTGGGGCCGGCGGAAGTGCCGGCAACGGAGGTTGTCTGCATGCATCGCGCAGACGTCCACGGCTCCCGGAGAGTAGGATCCAGCTCCCCTGCAGCGCTGCGGGGGATCTGGATCCTAACCTGCTGCTTGCCCGATGCGAATTAGACATCCCTGTGCTAAACCCCGATTATAGGCCGCACTCCCACTTTAAGTCTTTAAAAGTGAGGCCTATATTCAGGCAAAACTTAAAAATACAAAATTTTACATTTGTCATCCACAGAATCCTGATGGATCCCTCTCTCAGGCTGCCATGATGCAGAGTGCGCTAGCTAAGGAACGAAGAGAAATGAAACAAGCACAGCGGGAAGCAGAGATGGACTCCATTCCTATGGGGCTAAACAAGCACTGGGTTGATCCACTACCTGATGGTCTGTCTGCCACTTTCTGCTACTTTTTGTATTCAAGGCATTATTAGTGGTGCTGTTCCATAATGATGATTTAACAAGCCCTTTTAAACCATTATTTGCATAATACCACATCAGTCATTTTATTTTTTGCCTGTATACATGGGGATATTGTATATTGAAATATTACTGCAAATAAGTATACTATGGTGTTACTGTGGACATTAAATTATTTTTATAATGTATTTGAAATTGCTTAATTTAAAACATTAGCAGTATCAGTTTAGCTGATGTAGCAGTTGAGTCTTATCTCTTTAGTTGACTTAATCATTTCGAGATGACAGGGATTTGGTAAAGCAATCACATTATATTCTTTGTAAGTATGATAATCAATGTGTTTGTTTTATTCGTTGTTGGTAGTACTCACTAACGTTCCCTTCACTGATGTTTTGGTCCAATGTCAGATTTACTTTGACCGCTAGGCGTCGCTATTATAGAAAACAATATTTTAAAGCTTGTGGTTCAATGTTGGATTTCCTAGTGAACGATAGATGTCGCTATTAGAAGAGAGAATTATTAGTACAGAGTGATTCTGAATATGATTTTAGTGATGAAGACGATTCTAAAAAAAAAAAGTTTCATACATTGAAAAAATATTGAGACTAACATAATATATGGTTTTAGATTTTTATTTTTACTATTTATTATTTTTTAGTTATAAGAAAATATAACTGTTTTGTATAAAAATTTTAAAGTATGTGGGGTTTTTTCCCAAAAATTTTCTTTTTTTTCCTGCTTAGCGCACTTAGTGAAAACGTATTGGACCCCTAGGTATTAAAGTACGTGCTAAAGGCAGCCGAACATTGCATTAAACTTTTTACAACTGTGCAGATGTGGCACAAAGTAGAAGGTAGTGTTTAGGAACTATAAGGAGACGCGGAATGAGGAAGATATGAGGAAGAGCACACACGATGAGAAAGTTGCCAGGTTAAAAAAAATATAATGAAACCTTTTTCAGATATAAAAATAGGTAAACATTGTTAAATGTCTGGATGTTAATGGTTTGTCAGAAACTGCATGGGTATACTGCAGGGAGGTCTTGTCAAACGAATTAAATTTATTTTTTATAACAAAAATAGACCAGGGAGGAGCAGTATTGTAGGGCTGCAACTAACAATTATTTTCATAATCTATTAGTTGGCCGATTTATTTTTTCGATTAATCTGATAAAAAAAAATATAATTTAATAAAGCAACATAGGATGTTAAAGACAAACGGCAGAATAAAAAAACTTAATAAAAAGTATAAATGCATTTCTTGTTTTTATTTCCCAACCTGCCCCCCCGTTATGCACATTTGAGCCCAGACATGCCACACTGCCTTCCCACATATGCCACACTGCCTCCCCACATATGCCTTATATACCTTTATATACCCCCAGATATGTCACTGCATCCTCTCCTAGTATGCTGTATACCCCGATATGCCATAGTGCACTCATAGATTTGCAGACTCGTTCAGACACAATACTTTTATAAATACAGGGTTAATCTTCACTGCCCCCAGGATTTAGATTCCCCTCAGTTTGTCCCCCTTTACCTCTAACTGCACCTTAAGTTAACCTTATTAAATTGAATTAAATTAACCCTCAGTCCTCAGCATTAAATTAATCTTGAAGAGAAGACCCCGTCAACCACAACTGCCCCTAAATTAACCCTAAACACCCCATTAACTATAAATGCCCCTAAAGTAACCCTAAACACCCCATCAACTATAACTGCCCCTAAATTAACCCCCTAACTTTCAGCAGCACAAATATTAATTTTATACTCACCGTTAGATGAGTTCCTGAGCCATGTGGATGCTATATGAAATGAGCGGGACCAATCGGGAGTTTGGTCCCTCCTTGCAGCCAATCGGCAGTGACTGCAGGGAGGGACTGTAAGTAGTAACTGCTGGGAGTCACAAACGGGTTATAAAATGAGGGGTATTTTTCAGAGCATTTGCTCTGAAAAAAACCCTCATTTTATAATCGATAAAAATCCATTCAACTAACCGATAATGAAATTCATTGGCAACGAATTTTATTAGCGATTATTATCGATTTTATCTATTAGTTGTTGCAGCCCTACAGTTTTCTGGTTTTTTTTTAAAACCTTTATTACTGCACATCTTATTTGTTTGTATCCCCAACTCAAAAGTATAAGACAACATTTTGACAAATGCAGTGTAGAGTCCAGGTATGAGAGATACCTATATGTTAATGCTCATAGTCTGAAAATGTTTCACTTTAATTAATGTGTTTTTTCGCCAAGTGGGGGAAAAAAGTACAATTTTTGGTTAGCCCATTTCCATTAAGCATTGATGATTAATCTCATTACGCATTCTTACCCAATAAATTTCTACAACCTCTTTCCAATCCTTTGAAACGGCTACTTTCATTGCCGGAAAGAATTGAATAGCTAGCAATCTATTTTGTATAGTGTCCCATGTCAATGTGGAGCTTTATTTGGCTGTGGCATAACTGTGGTATTAGTCAGTTCTGAAATGTCTAAAGATTTTTTTTTACATGTGTCAAAATCTTCTGACAAGGCCACCGTCAGAAGGAGGAATGTTTTTTGAGGTAGATAATACCACTGATTCATGAGTTTATATTGCATTTCTTGTAGGTTTAAGATATGGGTGATTTTTCCCAACTGAGCCGTGTTTCATTCCAAGTTTGTCTTTCTACATATAAATTCTTTGCCAGTGACACAATGCTGCCGCCCCTAAAGAGTCTAAAAGAGAGTGCCATTTCTAGGGATTCTCTTATTATTTCTCTTTTTTTTTTTCTAATTGAGACAGCAGGTCAGTTTATTCCCTGTGGGATGCTTGTGTAATGCTTGGCCTGTTTCCCCCATATGCATCTGTGTTCATGTTAAACAGCCATTGATTTTATGGTGTATGTGTGAGCTGATATTTTGTCTGTGCTGTGGATGTGTGGACAAGTCCCACATCGTTTTTGTTGGCAGGTAGAGGTACCATTTTCTGTTTGTGAAGGATTCTCTTCACAATCCATTGTTTGAGGTTGGGAGGCTGTTTGAATCAAGGTAGTGGGGGATGTGGGGATATTGTGGGAACCCTGCAATACACTCCTCCATCTTCCCAACAACTGAAGCCCAAGCAAACATTTGCTAAAAGGTATACAGAGTGGACCAAGAGATCTCCATAATTATCTTTTATTGTTTTCTGTATTGTTATTAATAATTTCCTGTTTCTGTGCCAGAATTGCCAATACCCTTTTATGTCTATCTGTGCTTGATAGCCTAGGAATACTGGATATGTAGCATTTTTTCACTGATTTGTTTTTATTTGGTAAAATTTATGTAATGCCGGTCACTACTTATGTGTAGGGCTGCAACAACTAATCGATAATAATCGATAATGAAAATCGTTGCCAATTGGTGAATAGTTGAATCTATTTTTATCGATTATAAAATGAGGGTTTTTTCAGAGCAAAAAAATACCCCTTATTATATAATCCGTTTAGTCTGACTCACAGTAGTGATGTCCGGATCATGAACGAATCGTTCATTTGATCCGGTTCTTTTTAGTGATCCGGATGAGTCGGTTCACTAGACTGAACGATTCGTTTGTAGCGGTTCAGTCTGTGAATCATCATGCAGCTGTAACCTGATCCTAGAGCTGTGAGTCATCTGCAGAGCACTCTGGGGTCAGGTTACAGCTCATTAATTCTCACAGGAACGATGACTCATAGAGTCAGAGATTCGTTCGAAGAGTCGAATGAACCGAAGAGTCGAATGAACCGAAGAGTCGAATGAACCGAAGAGTCGAATGAACCGAAGAGTCGAATGAACCGAAGAGTCGAATGAACCGAAGAGTCGAATGAACCGAAGAGTCGAATGATTCGAATCTTACAGGGATCCGGATCTTACAAGGATCCGAATCTTACAGAGATTCGAATCATTCAGAGAAAATCACTGATACCATACTTTTATAAATAAATACATTAATAATGTTCACACTGCCCCCAGGATTTAGATTCCCCTGAGTTTGCCCCCCTTTACCTATAACTGCACCTACAGTTAACTTTATTAAATTAATTAAATTAACCCTCAATCATCAGCATAAAATTAACCCTTATACCCCATCAACCATAACTGCCCCTGAAATTAACCGTAAAGATCCCATTAACCATAACGGCCCCTGAAATTAACCCTAAAGACCCCATTAACCACAACGGCCCCTGAAATTAACCCTAAATACTCCATTAACCATAACTGCCCTTAAATTAATTGCATGTACTCCAGATAAATTACCTAATAAATTGGTATGGTTGATGGGGTCTTTAGTGTTAATTTGGGGGCAGTTATGCTTAATGGGGTGTTTAAGGATAATTTAGGGGCAGTTATGCTTAATGGGGTCTTTAGTGTTAATTTAGGGGCAGTTATGCTTAATGAGGTGTTTAGGGTTAATTTGGGGGCAGTTATGCTTAATGGGGTTTTTAGTGTTAATTTAGGGGCATTTATGCTTAATGAGGTGTTTAGGGTTAATTTGGGGGCAGTTATGCTTAATGGGGTGTTTAGGGTTAATTTGGGGGCAGTTATGGTTAATAGGGTGTTAAGGGTTAATTTTAGGGGCAGTCATGGTTGATGGGGTGTTAAGGGTTAATTTTAGGGCAGTCATGGTTGATGGGGTGTTTAGGGTTAATTTAATGGTGAGGGTTAATTTAATTAATTTAATAAAGTTAGCTTAAGGTGCAGTTGCAGGTAAAGGGGAATGTAAATCCTGGGGGCAGTGATTATGAATGTATTATTTATAACAGTATGGTGACATTCTCTGAATGATTACAATGCCAATGAAGGCAGAGAGTCGTTCAAAGATCCAGATCTTACAATGATCCGGATCTTACAATGATCCGGATCTTACAGTGATCCGGATCACTGTAAGATTCGGATCCCTGTAAGATCCGAATCTTTGAACGACTCTCTGCCTTCATTGACATCACTGGAGGCAGGGGGGAGGATTCATAATGAAAGGGGCGGGGCCAATTGTTAGTGTGCCTGCACGGAGTTACTGGAAAACAGTAACTCCGTGCAGACACACTGAGTGATCCGAAGATCCGGATCATGAATCGGATCATTTCAGTGAACGAATCGAAATGATCCGATTCACTTTAATGATCCAAACTTCCCATCACTAACTCACAGCAGCAGCTCCTACTTACCAGTCCCTCCTTGTAATCACTGTGACAACTGGCCCTGCCCCCTCATTCTCCCAGAAGGCCAGAACCACATGGCTGTGACACTCATCTAACTGTAAGTATAAAATTAATATTTGGGCTGCTGAAAGTTAGGGGAGTTGGGTGTTAATTTAGGGGCAGTTATGGGTAATGGGGTGTTTAGGGTTAATTTAGGGGCAGTTATGTTAATGGGGTGTTTAGGGTTAATTTAGGGGCAGCTATGGTTAATGGGGTGTTTAGGGTTAATATAGGAGCAGCTGTGGTTAATGGGGTGTTTGGGGTTAATTTGAGGCAGTTGTGGTTAATGGGGTGTTTAGGGTTAATTTAGGGGCTGTTGTGGTTAATGGGGTCTTTAGGGTTAATTTAGGGGTAGTTATGGTTAATGGGGTGTTTAGGGTTAATTTAAATGATGAGGACTGAGGGTTAATTTAATTAACTTTATTAAGTTAACTTAAGGTGCAGTTAGAGGTAAAGGCGGGGGCAGACTAAGGGGAATCTGAATCCTGGGGGCAGTGAAGATTAACCCAGTACTTATTTATAAAAGTATGGTGTCAGTGTGCTGTGAACAGGTCTGTGACTCTGAGGGGACTATGAGATATCTGGGGGGGTATAAGGCATATCTGGGGAGGATGGAGTGACATATATGGGGGTATAAGGCATATACGGTATATAAGGCATATGTGGGGAGGGCAGCGTGGCATGTCTGGGAGGCAGTGTGGCATGTCTGGGGAGGATGAAGTGGTGTATCAGGGGGTATAAGGCGTATCAGGCACAGTGGCATATGTGGGAGGCAGCGTGGCATGTCTGGGAGGCAGCGTGGAGTGGTATGTGTGGGAGGCAGCGTGGCAAGCCTGGGTCAAATGTGCATAAATTGGGGGGGGCTGGGAAATAAAGACAAGAAATGCATTTTATCAAAGTTTTTTTTTATTCTGCTGTTTGTATTTAACATCATTTGTTTATTAAATTATTTTAAATAAATGAAAAATGTACATTCATTTTTTTTATCCGATTAATCGAAAAAATAATCGGCCAACTAATCGATTATGAAAATAATCGTTGGTTGCAGCCCTACTTATGTGTGTTATATTTTACTTTATATCTTTCTGCTCCACTAACCCCTTATTTCCTATATCTGCCGTCTTCTTGCCCCTGTCCACTTTAACAGTATTTACCACTCTGTTACAGCCCTCAAAGCCTGCAATACACTCCTCCACCTTCCCAAAAGCAAAGCAGTTATTTTCCTGTGTTGTCCTAATATATAGGGGTGTCCAAGTTTTTTATGCAGTGGGCCACTTCGTCAGAAATATGTGTGTGCTTGGGCCGTACTCATTTTTCACTGAGAGAAATATGGCCTTTTAGCTTTATAATGCATATTAATACAGGGTTAATTTGGCAAAATGCTGAAAAAAAAACCAAACCACGGACAATAATCATCAGCAGGGGCCCTGCCGCTTCCCTATGTGTTGCTCAGCAGCGTCTCTTGCTCCATCGAGGGGATGCAGGAACCCAGCGGAGTCAGCGAATGCACGTCACCTCACGTGACTCCGTTCCTGCTCCCCTGGGCAGGTCAAGAGAAGTTCAAACAGACTGCGCGCAACGCAGATGGAGACAGCACCTCTGCGTAAGTCTGCACAATGGCTGCTTTGAACTTCACAGCCGGGCAGCCGCTTTGAATGTGGTCTGCCGGTCCTGCTCACTCACGCACGTTGGACTCCCCTGATATAGACAGTTAATCACCTGATCTATTTAAACATGCCAGTAGAGGGCACCAACTCTTTGGATGCCTTTATTACCCATTAAACCATTCCAAATATTTCCACCTTCGCAGCTACCCCAGTCCCTCAACACTAAACCTTTATATGTGAAACCTGTGTTTGCTCTGCTACTTCTGTCCCCCACATTTTCTTCCCTTTTCCTATCTCTGTCAACTAGGGCTGCAACAACTAATCGATAAAATCGGTAATAATCATTGCCAACGAATTTCATTATCGATTAGTTGAATCAATTTTATCGAATAAAAGATGTTTTTTTCAGAGCAAATGCTCTGAAAAGTACCCTTAGTCTTATAATCCGGCCTCAAAGGTTGTATAATAACACTAAAATCCAAATCCCCCGCAGAGCTGCTGGGGACCCAGATCCTCCTCTCCGACAGCCGGCGGGCGTCTGTGCGATGTGCGCAAACAACCTCTGCTACTGTCCTCCACTTCCGCCGGGCATTCTATGATGGAGCAACAGCGTGACATGACCTTCTGGTGCTCCACCACAGAAACCCCGGCGGGAGTACCAGAGGATGAGGTTGTCTGTTCGCATTGCGCAACGTTCACCAGCTGCCAGAGAGGTGGATCCTCCGCAGCGTTGCAGGGGACCTGTAGCCTCCTCTCCGCAGCCGGTGGAGGTCTGTGCGATGCGCGCAGACAACTTCCTCTGCTACCAGCACTTCCACGGTGGCTTCTATGATGGAGCGTCGGCATCACGTGACCTTCTGGTGCTCAGTCATAGAAGCTTCTGGGAATGTGCCGGCCAGCAGCAGAGGTTTATCTACGCATATCACGCAGACACCGACTGCCCCTACTAGACACCAAGGAGTATGGAGCAGGGGGGTAAGTCGAGGGATATCTGGGGGGTATAAGGATTGTCAGGGAGGCATAGTGGCATATAAGGGGTAAAAGGCATATCGGGGGGGCAGAGTGGCATATCAGGGGTATAAGGCATTTTTGGGGGGCAGAGTGGCATATCTGGGGTATACGGCATAGCAGAGGGCACTATGGAATACAGTGGCATATCTGGGGGCAGAGTGGCATACAGTGGCATATCAGGGGGATATAAGGCATATCTGGGGAGGGTGGAGTGGCGTATCTGGGGTATAAGGCATATCTGGGGGTTATGAGGATTATTGGGGCAGATGGGCATATCTTGGGGTATAAGGCATATCTGGAGGGCAGAGTGGCATATCAGAGGGCACTGGGGCATACCAGGGGGGTGTAAGGCTTATAGGTGATATGCCACTCCGCCCTCCCCACATATGCCTTATATCTGCCCCTTCTAACTATCTACACCCTCTCCCTACTTCTCATTATCCTCGCTTACCTGCGGTGGGAGCGTGAGGCATCAGTCTTCCCGCTCTGCCGCGGTGCCGGCATTTCATGTTGAGCGCCGGAATATGATGTCCAAATAAGCCTCCTTTCTAGTAGGTGCCTCTACTAACTGTAACCATGCTTTTTTGTGGCATTGGTACAGTAAAGGCTTCTTTCTGGCAACTCGACCATGCAGCTCATTTTTGTTGAAGTATCATCATTCTGTCCTCCTTGAAACAATAACACTGTCCTTTTCCAGAGCAGCCTGTATTTCTGCTTAGTTTACCTATGGGTTTTTCTTTGTATCCTGAACAATTCTTCTGGCAGTTGTGGCTGAAATGTTCTTGGTCTACCTGACCTTAGGTTGGTATCAAGAGATCACCGAATTTTTCACTTAAGTGATTGAACAGTACTGGCTGGCATTTTTCAGGCTTTTTATATCTTTATAAAGTTCTGTTACCTTTTTACACAGGTCTTTTTTCACAGTTCTTTTCTGCTCCCCATGGCAGTGCATTCATGTGAGAGCTAACAAACTCATTGACTATTTATACACAGACACTAATTGGAATTTAAAAAGCCACAGGTGTGGAAAATTAACATTTAATTGCCATTTTAACCTTTGTGTGTCCGTAACAAGGCCAAGCATTCAAGAGTATGTAGACTTTTGATCAGGGCCATTTTGGAGATATGTTATTACGATTTAAAAATGAGCCAAACAACTGTCATAATAAATGGCTTTATATGATCAATAGCCTTAAATAAAGAAATGTTTTTTTTGCTTGATCAGATTTAAAAATCAATGCAAACATTTCACAATTTCTGTCTGGGTATGCAGGGTAAAAAATGTATGTGTATAGGTGTGTTACGGAATCACTAGTGTTCTTTATTTGTATTTTAGTTGATGGGAGGCAAATTGCTGCCAACATGAGGGGTATAGGAATGATGCCAAATGACATTCCAGAGTGGAAGAAACATGCTTTTGGTGGAAACAAAGCATCATATGGGAAAAAGACACAGATGTCCATCCTTGAGCAGAGAGAAAGCCTTCCTATATACAAGCTTAAGGAGCAGCTGGTCCAGGTAACAGGGTTCATAGAACACTATTGAACGCAAATAAAAAACCACGTGTGAATATAAATAACAAAAATGAAAATACTTCCCACAATGAGAGCAGCTACCAAACAACACTCTTCCTCAAAGTGTATACAGAAGCAAACCAGGAATGATGGAGCGCATATACATAGGGGAAGAAAAAAAACAAATACAATAGTGTAATATTGTTAGAGGTGTGTATATATAATGTGTAAATTCCACTCACAAAAGGGCTTGACAAAGCAGGCTCATCAAATGTCAAGCTTCTAAAACTGTAGTATTCTTAGACTGCAGAATGTTTGTATGCTTATACAATGCTGGAGATTATTTACAAAGCACAAGTTTGGAGGAGTGTTGCACTTTTCAGTATGCATTATGAGAGCTTGGCGGCCATGCACAGTAGACGGTTTGAGCCCTAGTAGTAGATGGAATTGACTGGACCCACAATGTGACATGTTAGTATTTTTTTATAACGTAGTAAAATAGTGTAATCAGTATACTTATTCATGAATAAATTATTTAAACTGAAACAAATTTTTATCATCTTTATCAAATATAAAATGTGAAATTGACACTTCACACACTGCTTGCTTATACATTTTAAAAAGAGTTGTGACACTACATAGTTTCAGGAAAAATAATGCATAGCACGCCGCTTCTCTTCTGCTTCCCCACTCTGTGAAACCCTCCACTGGCTCCCAATTACCTTTTAGAATTAAAACCCCATTCCCTCAAGATTGTAAGCTTGCGAGCAGGGCTCTCTCCACCTAATGTATCGGTTTGTCTTAGTCTGTCAATTCTCGTCTTGTCATACCCCTTGAATATATATTATATTAAATATGTTTTAAGCACTGTGTAGATTGTTGGCGCTATATAAATAAGAGGTAATAATAATATAGCCTTTGAAATAACTAGGATTTCTGCATATATTGGTTGTGAAATTACGATCTGATCTTCAGCTAATCCACACCAATAGACAAACACGATCTGCTTCAACTAGTAACATTCCCATTGAAAGTTGGAAAAAGTATGTGGACCCTTAAATTTAATATGTTTGACCTTCTTTTAGCAGCAATAACCTCAACCAAACATGCATGAGAAAGGCAAATAGCATATTTTAAACCTAAGAGATGACCAAGAACTGATTAACATTTGGTTCTTTACAGCAAGAAAACATGGTCGGGTTTTTTTTTGTTTGTTTTTTTAAATTATTTTTATTTTTTTAAAAAGTACCAATATTACAAAAAGCTCACATTACTGAGCCTAAATGCAATAGCAATATATCAACCATAAATATTATTACAAAATTACAAAACTCCCACCCACCCCCTCAAGGCAAGGTCTGGAAAAAAGAAAAGAGAAAAAAAAAACAAAAAAAACATGGTCGGGTTAGATAGGCCGAATAGTTCTGATCTGCTGTCAGATTCTATGTTTCTGTGTTCTGTAAATAATAATGCTGTTTGATATTGATCTCATTATCATTATCTACTGTCCTAAAAATAGAGATATCAAAGTGTATAACTAAGTAGCTGTTGTTTGAACAATAAATGGAAATGTGACTGGATTAGTGAGAGCAAAACAATATTAGTACTGTATGATCATGCATAATGTAAACATCAATACCATAATTGTGTGCTTTCTTTTCCATGTACAAGGCTGTTCATGACAATCAGATCCTTATTGTTATTGGAGAGACGGGCTCTGGAAAAACCACTCAGATTACCCAATATCTGGCTGAAGCTGGCTATACAACTAGAGGGAAGATTGGCTGTACCCAGCCTAGGAGAGTAGCTGCAATGTCTGTTGCTAAAAGAGTATCTGAAGAATATGGTTGCTGTCTAGGTCAGGAGGTGAGTTCAAGTAGTAAAACGTAATATGTGAAAATCTAAGATAGGGGTCAAAACTCACACTGCTATGAGTTTCGTGTCTCTTTTCTTTCCTCTGTCGTACAAAGCTCAATGGACTTAATCAGCCTTTAGTTAATCACTCCCTTTGGTGGCCAATAGTTCTGGCTGCTTTGTAAGGCTTGTGGAAGAGAAAGGGAGAATGTGTTCATAAGGTAAAATTCCCTTTTAAATCAAATATATCCAATATACCTACTGTAAAATATCTGCTGCTCAAATCCAGTATGACAAGTAGTCAAAACAGCTACTAATTTTCATGTGATATTGTAAAGACAAGTAAGAATTCACTAAACCTGAATTGGTGAATGGATTTACACTGTTTTGTGTATAAAGGGTAGATCTATTTTTTTCTTATATATATATATAAGTAGATCTACCCTTATTACATATTGCATATATCGTGATCTAAATTATTATTTTTTTTGCTTAGGTTGGATATACAATTCGATTTGAGGACTGCACAAGCCCAGAAACGGTCATAAAATACATGACAGATGGTATGTTATTGAGGGAGTGTCTGATCGACCCTGATCTGACACAGTATGCTATTATCATGTTGGATGAAGCCCATGAAAGGACAATCCACACAGATGTGCTCTTTGGACTCCTGAAGAAGGTATCTGCTCACCACAAAAATGTTGTTAATACATAAATATTGTTTGGATTTTTTTTATACATCTAGTGGTTTGGTTTATTCACACATTAATACTGGATTGTATCCAGTAAAGCACCTTTTTTAATATATTGTTATAATATAAGTGCATCTTGAAGCTGCTGACCTAGTAGGATTCATCTAATAAGTCTAATTTTCCTTGATGGAAATTGAATATGTACCACTTATGGGGGGGAAAAGGATTAGGTACCCATTAAATATTCATTTTACCAAAACAGATGAATTCATTAAGGGCTATGCTAAACCTCAGGCAGCGCCTGGAGTTGTTTAGCACCCCTCTAATTCAAAACCCCAGAGTATCTTATCAGGAGTATTTGCACATCTTTCACGCATCTGACTAACAATATCTGCCAATTTTATATGTAGGAATCATTTCCTGTGCTTTTTTCAGCAACACTTCTGTGTTGCTTAGAATCTTTTCACAGGTTATGTGTTATGGCAGATAAATCCAGCCAAATTTTTAGCTGCATCTCGAAAATACCCCACATGCATTTGTTTTTGTGCGTATACAGTATCTCACAAAAGTGAGTACATCCCTCACATTTTTGTAAATATTTTATCTCTTCATGTGACAACACTGAAGAATTGACACTCTGCTACAATGTAAAGTAGTGACTGTACAGCCTGTATAACAATGTGAATTTGCTGTCCCCTCAAAACAACAACACTATGAATCAACCATTAATGTCTAAACCTTGGCAACAAAAGTGAGTACACCCCTAAGTGGAATTGTCCAAATTGGGCCCAATTAGCCATTTTCTCTCCCTGGTGTCATGTGACTTGTTAGTTTTACAAGGTCTCAGGTGTTCAACATGGCACCTCATGGGAAAGAACTCTGAGGACCTGAAAAAAAGAATTGTTGCTCTACATTAAGATGGCCTAGGCTATAAGAAGATTGCCAAGACCCTGAAACTGAGCTACAGCACAGTGGGCAGGACCATACAGTGGTTTCACAGGACAGGTTCCACTCAGAACAGGCCTCGCCATTGTCGAGCAAAGAAGTGGAGTGCACGTGCTCAGCGTCATATACAGAGGTTGTCTTTGGGAAATAGACGTATGAGTGCTGCCTGCATTGCTGCAGAGGTTGAAGGGGTGGTCAGCCTGTCAGTACTCAGACCATACACCGCACTCTGCATCAAATTGGTCTGCATGGTGTCCCAGAAGGAACCCTCTTCTAAAGATGATGCACAAGAAAGCCCGCAAACAGTTTGCTGAAGACTGTAGTGTTGTGCTTACTGCCTGCTTGGCTGGATGACACTGGCTTCCGTACAAGCATGATGTCATCAACTGGGCGGAGATGGCAGGTACATAAAACAGTTGACGGTATACATATTGAAACTATTGGTGCTAAAACATGATAGTCTAAAAGTCCTGATACACCCAGAAAAGTCTTTATCTGAAATTATACAGATTTGAAAGCAAAATTTCCAACCGTGGCCATTAGAAATTGCTGAGTGTTTCAAGTTTTGTAATCGGCGCCAAGGGATACATGAGACTGTATCTGCGTTTGTACTCAGCTTGAAGATGAATATGGCTCTTTGAGATCTGTTTGTTATGGGTATTGCTTCAGAATCGATACAAAAGAGACTTTTGACAGAAGAGAGCCTGGCGTTTCATAAAGCATTAGAGATTGCTTCTGTTTTTGAACAAGCCACATCGGATACTTGTTTATTACAAAACCATGTCAAAACTAAAGAAGAGGAAGTACTTTTCTCAAATGTAAAGAAACAAAGTATTCCTGACAGTAAGTATTCAGCAAAAGCAACATTACATGTTAGATGTGGAGCACAGAATCATGGAGCTTCTGAGTGCAGATTTTAAAATGCTCGTCATGCTTGTGGTAAAATTGGACACTTGAGGAAGACTTGCAGAGGACATCAGCAGAATGTATCAAACAAATCACATAAAGGAAATTATCACATGGCTCATAGAGGAAACACATCAGATTCAGAAGAGAACTTGAATGTTCAGCGGTTTACTGTATACACCATGGTAGGAAGGCCTATCCAGGTTAATATAGAAGGGAAAGATGTAACCATGGATTTAGATACTGGGGCTGCAGTTTCAGTTATGACAGTTAAAGACTGGAAAAAGTGAAATATTCCAAAACCTCTACGGCCAACTGCTTTGAAGCTACATATGCTAAAGAAATATTAACACCGGTAGGACGTGCATCTGTATTAAGGGAGTTAAGTAATGTAATAGACAGACCCCTATTTCTAATATTCAAGGACTCTATAGTGACAGGGTCTGTTCCCCAGGACTGGCGCATAGCAAATGTTGTGCCAATATTCAAAAAGGGGACAAAAAGTGACCCGGGGAATTATAGGCCTGTTAGTTTAACTTCTGTTGTGTGTAAACTGTTTGAGGGTTTCCTAAGAGATGCTATTTTGGAGTATCTCAATGAAAATAAGTGTATGACTCCATATCAGCATGGGTTTACAAGGGATCGGTCCTGTCAAACTAACCTGATCAGCTTTTATGAGGAGGTGAGCTCAAGACTGGATCGGGGTGAATCGCTGGATGTCGTATATCTTGATTTTTCCAAAGCATTTGATACGGTGCCACATAAAAGGCTGGTACATAAAATGAGAATGCTTGGGCTGGGGGAGAATGTGTGTTTGTGGGTAAGTAACTGGCTCAGTGATAGGAAACAGAGGGTGGTTATTAATGGTACATACTCTGAGTGGGTTACTGTTGCTAGTGGGGTACCACAGGGGTCAGTTTTGGGTCCTATTCTTTTTAATATATTTATTAATGACCTTGTAGAGGGATTGTATAGTAAAGTATCAATCTTTGCAGACGATACTAAGCTCTGTAACGTGGTTAACACAATAGAGGACAGTGCACGATTACAAATGGATCTGCATAGGTTGGAGGCTTGGGCTGGGATGTGGCAGATGAGGTTCAACACAGATAAATGTAAGGTTATGCACATGGGGAAGAAAAATCCAGGCTGGGAATATGTATTAAATGGGAAAACACTGGGGACGACTGACATGGAAAAGGACTTAGGAGTTTTAGTTAACAGTAAATTTACCTGTAGCGACCAGTGTCAGGCAGCTGCTGCTAAGGCAAATAAAATCGTGGGGTGCATCAAAAGGGGCATAGATGCCCACGACAAGGAAATAATTCTACCACTGTACAAGTCACTAGTCAGACCACACATGGAATACTGTGTACAGTACTGGGCACCAGTGTACAAGAAAGATATAGTGGAGCTGGAGAGGGTTCAAAGACGGGCAACCAGAGTAATAAGGGGAATGGGAGGACTACAGTACCCAGAAAGATTATCAGAATTAGGGTTATTTAGTTTGGAAAAAAGACGGCTTAGGGGGGATTTAATAACTATGTATAAATATATAAGGGGACAGTACAGAGATCACTCCCAGGACCTATTTATACCCAGGACTGTATCTATAACAAGGGGACATCCTCTACGGTTGGAGGAAAGAAGGTTTCTACACCAGCACAGACGGGGGTTCTTTACAGTAAGAGCGGTGAGATTATGGAACTCTCTGCCAGAGGAAGTGGTTATGGCAAACTCAATAAAAGAGTTCAAAAGGAGCCTGGACGTGTTTCTTGAAAGCAATAATATTACAAGTTATGGATATTAGATTAATAGGGACAGAACGTTGATCCAGGGATTTATTCTGATTGCCATATTTGGAGTCGGGAAGGAATTTTCCCCCTGGTATGGGGCAATTGGCATCTGCTTCATAAGGGTTTTTTTGCCTTCCTCTGGATCAACACAGTAGGGACACAATATGTATATAGGTTGAACTTGATGGTCTTTTTTCAACCTTATGAACTATGTTACTATGTTACTGTGTGTACGAATGGTAAAACTGCTAATCTTACACTGTAATACTTAAATCGGGTGGACCACCTCTATATGGAAGAGACTGGATACGGGCCCTCAACAATACTAAAGTCCATTTTATGGAAGTTGATCGTGCTCAATGGATTGAGAACATTAAAATCAGATATCCCCCCGTGTTTGAAGATGTTCTGGGAAAAGTTAAGAACAAAAGGGTTCGTTACATTTAAAACCTGGAGCTAGACCAAAGTTTTGCAAAGCTCGGACAGTACCATTTGCTTTAAAGGCAGGAGTTGATGCTGAACTGAGAAAGTTAGAAGAGTTAAAGATTATATCACCAGTTCATCTTAGAGCCTCTCCTATTGTACCAGTAAAGAAGAAAAATGGATGGATTCAAATATCTGGAGACTTTAGGATGGTGTTGAATGAACAGTTAGCAGTGGATAAGTATCCTTTACCAAGAACGGAAGAGATTTTTGCTAACTTAGCTGGGGGACAACATTTCACAAAACTTGATTTGAAGAAATTTCAACCACAACAGCCGCCAGATTACGATACCTTGGGTGCATATCACTACTCTATCAAAAATCGGGCCCGTGACTTCTATACTAATGCTGATGCCATGTGAAGGCTTCCACTAAAGAGTTTGTCACCAGCTTGTGATACTGAATTACAGTTTGTGTCAAAATATTTGAGAAGGGTGGCCAAAAAAAGCTGAAATATACAGCAAGCATACATATTATGAGCTAAAGAACTCGTACTACGTGATGGATGTATTTTATGGGGCGAAAGAGTTCTAATACCTAATAAGTTACATCAAGCCACGTTACAACTCCTTCATGAAGGTCACCCTGGCATTATCAGAATGAAACAGAAGGCTAGCGGTTATGTTTGGTGGCCATCAGTTGATAAAGATATTGAGGAATATGTCATGTCATGCAAAGGGTGCATTCAAGTCCAGGGACAGCTGCCACGAGGAGCTGTACAACCATGCGACTGGCCTAATACACATTGGGACAGACTACATTTGGACTTGGCTGGTCCTGTTGATGGAATTTCATACTTAATAATAGTTGCACACTGTAAGTGGCCAGAAGTCATTCTAATGACACGGACTACAACTACGGAAGTGATTTCAGCATTAGAAAGATAATTATTTGGATTACCAAGGAAATTAGTCACAGATAAAGGCCCCCAGTTTGTATCACAAGACTTTCAGGACTTTTTTACGGAATTCATCATCAGACTGCACCCTATCATCCAGCCACAAATGGACAAGCAGTGAGATTTGTCCAAACTTGTAAAAAGGCATTGAAAGCTCTCAAATGACAAAAAACAGTTTTTACAGCAATATAGAGTTACTCAACACCCCACCACAGGAGTTGCACCTGCTCAACTATTGTTTGGCAGGAAGATCAGTACAAAGCTAGATTTAGTCACACCAGATGCCACAGAAACAGTCCACATCATGCAAAATAAAATAACAGTTGGATAACCTTCGAGAACATATACTGAAAGAGATTTGGTATAGTATAGGTTGTATCATAAAAATGAAAGATGGGCACCAGGCGTAGTTGGCCGGGTTGAAGACCCAAAGACGTATGCGATAACTACTCAATCAGGTGTGTGTGTCGACGTATAGTGAATCAGTTATGACAAAGGTTAGAGAGGAGAGAACAGTCTGACAACTTTGATATTTGGGGTGGACATTGGCATGATCCAACAACAGACTCTGACTCAACTGAAATTGAGGACTTGAGATACCAACCAGTAATGAGGAACATTGTAATGCCAGTAATGAAAGAAATCCGTAATGATGAGTAAAAAATTTCTAACCGGGACCAGACTTGTCATATTCATACACCCCCAGAAAAAGAATTCCTTCTGCTCTCTGGTCTCCAGAAGAGAATCTCAAGAGACGCTAGTCAGAGACAACGTGCCGTATACCAAAGGAAACTTTCTCAAATGAAAAAACAAGAAACCGCTCTCAAGTTAACCCAAGAGGAAACTACAGATGACTGATTATTTTCCTGTCATACAGTGGCAGTACGACTGGGTAGTGTTCTCTCCTGTGGACAAGATGCTTAAAAGAATAGAAAGGGTTAAGTCACGGAGAACTCCTCCTACTTACCCATAAAACCCGGCTTCCCCCTTCCCCAGTTTTCTTCTTGTCCCGTACAGGGACGGACTTGATGCTGTGCTGGGGAATTTTCCCCGAAGATCAGAAGTCTGGTGAGGCACACGGGTTGTTGCCTGGGGGTTTGCAGCCTCCGATTGCTCCCCAGGTGGTGAGCAGAGCGAGGTTCCCCTCCGTAGCGATGGACGTTACGGAGGGTTGTGTTGGAGTTTCTTTTCTTCGCGGCTGGAAGAGGAGCATGCGCAGTAGGTGGAACACACGCCCGGGTGGCGTTGCGTTCCACCGAAGATCCGATCGCGCTACTGAGCATGCGCGAATCTGATCTTCTGGAGGGCGCCAAATTCAAACCTATAAAGGTTGTTTTTCGTTCCTGTCTGTCTGCATTTCTCAGCACAGGATACCGTGTCACCAGCCCCCCGACACGGTTCTGAGGATTTGGAGGTAAGATTATTTTATCTTTTCCATCAATATTCTCTTCCTCCAGAAGATATATATAAATAAAATAAAAATAAAAAATTTTTTTATTTACGCTTGTATTTTGTCTTTAACCAGATGTCTAGTCCGATTTCACCTGGATATAAAGACAAGAAATCTGCTCCCATTCCTAGAAGTCTACTTTTAAATCAAAGCATGTGGCTTGCTCTGAGTGTGCTACTCCTCTGCCAGATGGATGCAGAAAAAAGATGTGTAATGCCTGCTGGGCAGAGCAACTCACTAAAGACAAACAAAAGGACTTGCAATCCTTCCTGGGATGGTTTCAGGAAAACCTAGCATCCAGGTCTCTGCGGCTCAAGCTCAGTCGAGGGTTCCGGGTAAATCTGCCCGTAAACGCAGGAGATCCCGGTCTTCCTCCAGATCAGATCTCTCATCAGGAGAAATTTTGCAATCTTCGTACTCTTCTACCTCAGGACGAAGCGGTTTTTCCTTCCCAGGAGCTTCGCAGATTCACTAAGGAGGTGACTCGCATTTTATCAGACAAAGAGCTGGATAAAATCAAGGGTTTTCCTATACTTCCCTATACTGTTAAGACAGCTAATGGAAAGAGAATGGAAATACCCAGGGAAGAGGGTTTTTTCTCTCCAGGCATTTTAAGCATCTATTCCGGCTTTAAAGTGAAGAGCATTGGGATGAACCCCCCAAGGTGGATGTCCACATAGCCCAGCTGTCGAAAAAGACGACCATTTCCATTGGAGGCGAGAGTTCTTGCTGCTGAGCGGCAGTGGACAGTACAGCAGCGTCTAGAGCACAGAGTTGTTGGATACAGGCCCTGGAAGACTGTTTGCCGGATGATCAAGATTCCGAAATCTCCAGACTACTACAAAAATTTACAGATTCCTCTCAAGAGTTGATGAAGATATCCGCTAAGAATATGGGGTTACCGTCTGTGGCTCGTAGAGCCTTATGGTTGAGATCCTGGACGGCGGATTCAGCCTCCAAAGCATCTCTTTGTGACTTACCTTTTGAGGGGAGTAAGTTGTTCGGAGCACCATTGGAAGATTTAATCAAACAAATGTCGGAGACCAAGAGGGCTCTGCCTCAGGATAGACGTCCTAGATGGAATAGGAGATATCCGTACAAGACAACCAGGCCTTTCCAGACGTCTTCCAAATCGCAGAATTTTCGGAATTTCTACGGAGAGAGAAAGTTCCAGGACCGTCCCAAAAAACAAGAGAAAAGAAAGTTCTGACAAAATGGGAGGAAGGCTGCAGCAGTTCAAGCATATTTGGGAACAAACTATACACAACAGTTGGATTCGGAAAATCGTTTCAGAGGGTACAGGATCGGTTTCTTCTCCCTTCCCAGAAGTCAGTTCCTAATCTCTTCATATCCTTACTCGGTGAAAAATGTAGCTCTACATTCGGCGATCCTATCTCTCCTATCAAAAGGGGCTATAGAGAGAGTTCAGATTTCTCAATGCTTCCAAGGAGTCTATTCCAGACTGTTTCTAGTCCCAAAGCCGGACGGATCCTTTCGACCCGTTTTGGATCTAAAAAGAGTCAACAGCTGCATCCAGTATCGCCACTTTCGTATGGAGAAAATTTCTTCAGTCACCCACCTTCTTCAGAAGGGAGACGTCATGGCTACTTTGGACCTGAAGGACGCTTACCTTCACGTCCCAATTGCGGAGATTTCCAGAAAGTTTCTCAAGTTTGCAACCCGATTGGAAGGTCGTTCCGTGAAGATTCAGTCAGACAACGCTACAACAGTCGCATATGGAAACATATGTGGGGGTACACGAGTAAGGAGCCTGCAAGTCCTTTGTTTGACCATAATGAGTTGGGCCCAGCTTCATCTGGAAGACTTATCGGCACCCACATAAGAGGCTGCGACAATTTCATTGCAGACGATCTAAGCAGGCTAAGATGGTCTCAAGCAGAGTGGTCCTTGACCGAAAGAACCTTCACCTCCCTGGTTTCAAGATTTGGCCTTCCGGATATAGATTTGATGGCCTCCAGGCGAAACAGGAAGGTACCAATTTTTGCCTCAATCAACAGGAACTTCCATCTGGGATACGTGTTTCCGCCTGTCGCATTAATTCCCCGTGTCCTCCAGAAGATTCGTTCGGACAGGGCTCGGGTATTAGCCGTTATCCCTTAGTGGCAGAACCGCAGTTGGTTCTCCCTCCTAAGTCAACTGAATCTAATGTATTGGGAACTGCCTCTCTCGGGTCAATTGTTGGACGGCGGCAATCTTCCTCCAGATCATCTCCAGATGTTCAAGTTGACGGCCTGGCTACTGCAAGGATGATTCTTCGTGGTCAGGGTGTTTTACGGAGGATCTTTCTGACTTGCTGTTACGATCTGTCAGGGGCTCTACTTCAAAAATGTATTTTCGGGTCTGGAAGAAATTCCTGCTAGGGATGTTTCGGTTTTTCCTCCTTCCATCAGCTCCATTTTGATGTTTTTAAAAGATGGTTTTTCTACGGGCCTTAGTGTCTTGACTCTAAATGGTTGGATATCGGCTCTATCTATCATTTTTTTCTTGAAGACCTGGCTTCTCATGTACTGGTTAGACGGTTTTTTAAGGCCATTACAATTCAACGTCCTCCGAGAAGGACTCACTTCCTGTCCTGGGATCTTACCGTAGTTCTTAATGCCCTTTGCTCTGCTCCGTTTGAAACTATGGAACAAGTGTCGTTGAAACTCCTCTCTTTAAAGACTGTGTTCTTAGTGGCGATTACGTCCGCCAAACGTGTAGGTGAAATCCAAGCCCTTTCATCCTCGAACAAGTTTACCATCTTCCATCAGGATAAAGTTGTTCTCCACCTACAGCCCTCCTTTCTTCCGAAGGTTTTGTCAAGTCCCCTATTAATCAGCCCTTGGTGCTTCCATCATTTTTTCCGTCTCCTTCATCTACGGATGAAGCTAAGTGGCATATGTTGGATGTTAGAGAGCACTAGAGTTATATATTGCTAGGACTTCCTCCATCCGTTCCACCGACCAGCTTTTCGTTTCTTGGTATGGTCGTTCGGCGGGTAAGGCTGCCACTAAGGCTTCCTTGTCAAGATGGATCACGGAAACTATTCACATGGGCTACCATGTCTCTGACCTACCTTTGTTATCTCTGATCACGGCCCACTCAACAGGGCCGTGTCTGCCTTTTGGGCTGAGAAGGCTTCCGCTTCACCAGAGGATATTTGCAGAGCAGCTACGTGGTCGTCTTTCAATACATTCGTTCCTCGCTACCGGCTAGACGCCTTCTCATCCTCAGCAGTGGATTTTGGGCATAAGGTGCTCCAAGCTGTTTCCTGAGGAATTTATTGCCCTCCCCTTTTTTACGGGCTCTTGTTACATCCCAGTCGTACTGCCACTGTATGACAGGAAAAATGGAAATTTTTTACTCACCGTAAATTTCTTTTTCCTTAATACAGTGGCAGTACGGATTTCCCTCCCTTTATTCCTAATAAATTATTTTTGCAAGCAGTTTTGTGTTCTTGTTACTTACTGGGGCTGTTCAGGGGAAGCCGGGTTTTATGGGTAAGTAGGAGGAGTTCTCCGTGACTTAACCCTTTCTATTCTTTTAAGCATCTTGTCAACAGGAGAGAACACTACCCAGTCGTACTGCCACTGTATTAAGGAAAAAGGAATTTACGGTGAGTAAAAAATTTTTGTTGTATAAGTTATTATTTTATTTATTTATTTAATTCAACAAGCAAAAAAAAAAATTATTGAGGAGGAAAGGAGATATAGTGTTGTGCTTGCTGCCTGCTCGGGTGGGTGACACTGGCTTCCGTACAGGCATGAAGTCTTCAACTAGGCGGAGCTGGCAGGTACGTAAAACAGTTGACGGACGGTTTTCTTGGTAACAGCAGACAGTATAATAAAAGCATATTGAAATGGTCATTGCATTATTACGTTATTAAGGACATAACAAAGACAAGAAGACTAAGGACATGGATTACTGGAACCATGGCCTGCGGTCCGATGAGACCAAGATTTGGTTCAGATGGTGTCAAGCGTGTGTTGGCCCCAACTACGTGAGGAGTACAGACAAGTGTGTCTTGCCTACAGTCAAGCATGGTGTAATGAGTGTCATGGTCTGGGCCTGCATGAGTGCTACCAGCACTGGAGAGCTACAGTGAGGGAACCATGAATGCCAACATGTACTGTGACATCCTGAAGCAGAGCATGATCCCCTCCCTTCAGAGACTGGGCCGCAGGGCAGTATTCCAACATAGCGACCCCAAACACACCTCTGAGAGGACCACTGCCTTCCTAAAGAAGCTGAGGGTAAAGGTGATGGACTGGCCAAGCATGTCTCCAGACCTAAACCTATTGAGTATCTGTGGGGCATCCTCAAACTGAAGGTGGGGGAGCGCAAGGTCTCTAACATCCACCAAGTCTGTGGATGTCATGGGAGAGTGGAAGAGGACTCCAGTGGCAACCTGTGAAGCTCTTGTGAACTTCATGCCCAAGAGGGTTAAGGTGGTGCTGGAAAATGGTGGCTACATAAAATATTGACACTTTGGACCCAGTTTGGACATTTCCACTTAGGGGTGTACTCACTTCTGTTGCCAAGGTTTAGACATTAATGGCTGTGTTGAGTTATATTTGAGGGGCAGCAAATTTACACTTATACAGGCTGTACACTCCATACTTTACATTGTAGCAGAGTGTCATTTCTTCAGTGTTGTCACATGAAAAGATATCATAAAATATTTACAAAAATGTGAGGGGTGTACTCACTTTTGTGAGATACTGTAGTTACTGTAGTATGTATGTGTGTGTGTATATATATATATTTAAATGCATAAAACTAAAATGTTTTAATTGTTTTCAGACTGTACAGAAAAGGCCTGATATGAAACTTATTGTGACATCAGCAACTCTGGATGCTGTGAAATTCTCTCAGTATTTCTACGAAGCTCCAATTTTCACTATTCCAGGTCGAACTTATCCAGTAGAGATTTTGTACACAAAGGAACCTGAGACAGACTACTTGGATGCAAGCCTCATCACTGTTATGCAGATTCATTTGACAGAACCTCCAGGTTGGTTTGCTGTTCTTTTGCTTATGAAAACATCAGTCCTTAAAAATAAACATCAAAAGCAAAGCCCCAAGCGGCTTAGTAGAATGATTTGTTAATAAATGTAACACCAATGTTAGTCACAATTGTTCAACTGACTTATAATTGAAAGCTGATAATCTTGGCCACATCAGAACAAAATTTTAAAAAGTGTCTCTAGTTGTCAAGTGACACCCTTGAGTGTTAACAGTGAAAATTATAATATTGGAACAATTCTACATTGACCTAACCAAACATTTTGCATGCAGTGATTGTGCTATATCTCAAAGACTGACTAACTATGGTTGTTTAATAGGTTAATCTTACAATGAATCCTCCTGTATGTCTGTCACAAGATTTTATGTTTGGTCTCTGGCTTTTTTTTTTTTTTTTTAATTCAGCACTTCTGTTCGCTTTTGGTAGCTACGGTAGTCAATACTAATGTTTTGAAAGAGGTAGAATTAGAACTTTCTATGTTTGCAGCTCTTTATGTAAACTTTGTAGAGGTTTGCCGCGACCACTGGCACGCCCTACCTTCGGGTGACCGTGGGGGGAACTTGCAGCTCCACTGCGAGGCTACTGCACAGGCCTTGATAGCCGATGCGAGCCGTGCACGCACACCTACTAATAGCACGGCACAAGCATGGAATAAAGCATGTGTGTCACGGATTAAATGTCACGGATTAAATGTCACGGATTAAATGTCACAGAATAGGAGAACTGCAGCCATGCAAAGTTTGCTTTACCGATTCCTCAACTTTCCTAGTTTCCTCCACTGCCAGTTCCTAAGGGATGGACTCTTATCTGTTTTCCATTATAAAGGTCTCATGCATTTTGCTGTGTTTAAGAAATGTATAGTAAGGCACTGTTTGTAACCAGACATCGTCCGCGCAGCTGATTTTCCCCTACAGCTTGCTAACGTGGGCTCACAGCTTACCGCTGTGTGTGGAAACCCTTTTCCCGCCTAGGGGAAACAGGAACCTGGCCGGGAAAAGAGTAATGTCAGTTTTTATTTGGTATTCTTTCTTTTCATTAATACCTCCATTAAATTATCCTTCTTTGACTTTATATAGGTGACATTTTGGTTTTCTTGACTGGTCAAGAAGAAATTGACACTGCTTGTGAAATCCTGTATGAGAGAATGAAATCTCTTGGGCCAGATGTACCTGAGCTGATCATTCTACCAGTTTATTCTGCATTACCCAGTGAAATGCAGACAAGAATCTTTGATCCAGCTCCACCGGGAAGTAGAAAGGTAAATTATAATTGATAATGTTTTTAGAACAAAGGCTATGTGGGTTTTGTAGTATAACATCCCCCTGTCAGATCTTTCTTCCAGGCTATATATATGTTAAGATCCTTTAACCTTTTCTGATAAATGTTTTCCTGTAATCCATGAACCATTTTAGTAGCCCTTCTCGGAAATTTCTCCAACACATCTATATCCTTCTGGAGATACGGTCTCCAGTACTGTACGCAATACTCCGAGTGAGGTCTCACCTGTCCTCTGTACAACTGCATAAGCATTTCCCTCTTTAACCTAAAAAAAATTGCCATTTGGCTTATCAACCCTGTTGCAAATGTTTGTGTCGTCAGCAAAAAGACATACCTTACCATCAAGACCTTCTGCAATATCACTATGTCTATAACAACTATGTGCAACTATTGTTGCGCTGTGAAAGGCTAATAAATGTTATGTGACAACACTTACTTAACAGTGCTATGCGTACCCCCTCAAGCAAACAGGCTTTATGGATTATCTAAGAGCCAAGCAAGGGAACCAGGTCACTGGGGTTACTTATTTCACCGTGGGCAGATCTTTGTCAAACCCTTCGAACTGGCTACACAGGTAGATACAGTGGAGAGAAGGCCAAGACCATGGATCTATAGCACCTCCAAAATTATTTAGTATGCCTTAGGTCTCAAGCCTGGTTCAATCTTTGCTTCGCAATGAGGGATGATTTTTTAATAGATTATGTGCTGAAATGTTAAGTGGTACTGTACCCTTAAACATTTGTTTTCTAAACATTTATTTATGTACGTATCTTTGCATATTTACATGTACTATGAGCAATGTAACATTTAAATGTAAAGGGATACGCCAGTGTCCCAAGCAGCGCTACCAACGAAGAATGCATATTGATGACAATTGATGTACCAGGCACGTCATGACACATGTATAAAGTGATCGATGATCGCTTTTGTAATAGGTCTGTTCCCTGAATGAGTATATATGCTAAAATCTGCTTCCTCCTCTGCTCTGACCGCTGATCCTCTCGCATTATATCGGCCATGCTACCGCACCCTCTTTGAATTCTATGGTTTTACATATCGGGATATAATCATCTTCTACACATGACATGATTTATTCAACAAAAATAAACCCAGAATGGAGACACTACATATGAAAAACATATGATTAATTAGTGTAACTACGGGGTACTTACCTTCCGTCCACCCGAACCACCGTTCTACTGAAGTCCCTTGACGCCTGTAGCGGCTGGCAGGTTTCCCGAACGCAGACCGCATGGTCTCTGGCTCTGTACACACACGCCACCGTGTGGCCTCTTATAGGGACCACACTTAATGCGTTCCAAGCCTCCGTTTCATGTGAGGCGGGAAATTCAATTAGTATGTCTACTTAAACCTGGCTGTTGCTCTAGATCAGTGCCTGTGATAGTGCCTTGTGCATGTTGGCTGTACTTATTAAGTTTCTTACTTCGTGATTTTTGCTTTTGACCTTGGCTTGTTTTTTTACGTTCCTGTCTATCTCCTGCATCTGACACGGCTTGTTTTGATTATCCTGTCCTCTGCTCCGTGTAACGACTACTCTTTTGCCTGGTGCTACCTGTATCCTGCTCTGCTCCCATAACCGGTGGATGATACCAAGTTCCTGCATTGTTGGTCTTCTAGCCGTGACAATTAGCTTGTAGAACCATGTTTAGCAGCAATAACTTCAAGTAAAAGTTTTCTGTATGTCTTTATCATTCTCTCACATCATTGTGGAGGAATTTTGGCCGACTCTTCTTTACAACGTTGCTTTGTTTGTAGGCGTTTGTTTATGCCACCGTGGGAATTCCCGGCAAGGGAGATTGTTAAAGCACATCAAGCAGACGTGCCGGCAGCAGAGGTTGTTTACGCGCATCGCCGCAGTCTGTGAACGTCTATGCGCTTAGACAGTTTCTCGTGCCAGCACTCAGGGGAGGCTGTCTGAGCGTATTGGAGAGTAGGATGCAGGTCCCCTGCAGTGCTGCGGGGGATCTGTTTCCTAACCCTGCTGCCTGCCCAGCGCCCAGAACTGCATGTCCCAGGCATCGGGCGATACAAATTGCAGATTCCTGCGCTAAAACCCGAATATAGGCCACCCCCCCACTTTAAGTATTTATTTTTTAAAAAGTGCGGCCTATATTCGGGCGTACACGGTGTGTGTGTGTGTGTGTGTGTGTGTGTGTGTGTGTATATATATATATATGTGTGTGTGTGGTGTTTGGCCCAAAGTTATACACAGCAATGGTTAAACAAAAATTTACAGAACATTTTAGGAAATGTAGTTACATAAAGCTATGTTAGGAACATTATCATGTGGAGTGACAGTTCCATTTGAAACTAAAAATTTAATAAGCACAGTCAACATGCACAAGGTAGTATCACAGGCACTGATCTAGTGCAACAGCCAGGTTTAAGTAGACATACTAATTGAATTTCCCGCCTCACATGAAACGGAGACTTGGAATGCATAAGTGTGGTCCCTATAAGAGGCCACACGGTGGCGTGCGTGTACAGAGCCAAGAGACCATGCGCTCTGCGTTCAGGAAACCTGCCAGCGGCTACAGGCGTCAAGGGACTTCAGTAGAACGGTGGTTCGGGCAGACGGAAGGTAAGTACCCCGTAGTTACACTAATGAATCATAAGGTATACTTAGTTTTTTATACGTAGTGTCTCGATTCTGGGTTTATTTTTGTTGAATAAATCATGTCATGTGTAGAAGATGATTATATCCTGATATGTAAAACCATAGAATTCAAAGAGGGTGCGGTAGCATGGCCGATATATGTTATAAGTTATAACAGGTTGCTAGAAACAAGAGAAACCTAAGTGATCTGTACAATCAAATCAGTGTTTTAGTATTCTGACAAATGTTGTTCATTTGCAGGTTGTTATAGCCACTAACATAGCAGAGACATCCCTCACTATTGATGGTATTTACTATGTAGTAGACCCAGGATTTGTGAAGCAGAAAGTTTACAATTCCAAGACTGGTATCGATCAGCTTGTTGTAACTCCAATCTCACAGGTGCGTAGTATCATTTGTGTCATATGCACTTATGGTTTTTTGTTTTTAACCATTAATAGTTTTCATTTTAAGTGTGTTGCAACATATGGTTTTTCAAGAACATGTTCTCTTGATATCTATATGTATGAATCATAATGTAGTATTAATATAATTAATACTACATTATGGATGTTAAATTCCCTCACACGGCTTGACTTTTTTTTTTTAAATCTAGGAGCCAGCTGAAAAAGTTAGGAGCCAGGGCTTTTTTTTTTTGCCCCAGCACTTTGCCCACACTAAAAAGCACCAGTGCATACTTTTAATTACCATTAATTAATCCCATTAATTAACTATGTCCCCAGTTTCCCATAGGCATCTTTGTCACTAAATAGCTTCCCATAGTCCCATGTTTAGTGACAAAGATGCCTATGGGAAACTGGGGACAGAATTTGCCTTTGCCCCCAGTTTCCCATTGGCATCTCTGTCACTAAACATGGGATTATGGGGAGCTATTTAGTGACAAAAATGCCTATAGGAAATTGGGGGCAGTGTTTGCCTTTGCCCCCAGTCTCCCATAGGCATCTGTCACTTAACATGAGATTATGGGAAGCTATTTAGTGACAAAGATGTCTATAGGAAACTGGGGACAGAGTTTGTCTTTGCCCCCAGTCTCCCATAGGCATCTTTGTCCCAGCCTCCCACTGCCAACTTCCACTGACCTGACCCCGATGTGCACTCTGTTGGATTCCTGCTGCTGCTGCCGGTGGCTCCACCCTCACTGAACGGTGCTGGCACCGCCCACAAAGGTCGTTGAGCAGCGCTGGTGCCGCCCTCGAAAGTTATTGAGCGGCGCCGGCTGACTCACTATTTTGAATCGACAGGGGTGGCATTTTAAGAAGCCGTCCCCGTTGAGCCGAAATAGAATTGAGTCAGCTGGCCAGCGTGACTCAGTGACCTTCGTGGGCGGTGACAGCCCCGTTCAGTGAGGAAGGTGGGCGGAGCCGCCGGCAGCAGCGGGATTGTCTGCATCGCACAGACGCCCCCTGCTGCCGGAAAGGAGAATCCAAGTCCCCTGCAATGCCGCAAGGGATCTGGATCCTAAACCCAATTATAGGTTTGGCTCACAAACACCTAGGTGCCAGGACAAAATTATCAGTCGCCATGGCGACCTGGCGCCTGGGATTTGTCGAGCCCTGCCCTAACATCCTTATGGCAGAACAGTGACAACTTCAACAGTGGACAGATGCTGGATCTGTGGAGAAAGACAACCACCTTTCCCTTCTTTTACATTTACCTCTTCATCCATGTCAATTCCTGTTATTTTTGGACCTGTTAAGACTGATATTAGCATGTTATCTCCCCATTGAAATGGCTGTGAGAGAGCAATTCAGTAGCTTTTGAGGTTCACTTCAAATTCTGATGTTGAAACGATTAATTTTGTAAGGTTGCACATCTGAACTCTTCAGCTGCAACTCCTGCGACCCCGGAACAGGAATTAACACCTGGTGGTTATAATTTAGCCTGGTGGAGGGAAGTTCCTCACCTTACAATGGGCTGCTCCATCTAACCAGTTCAATGGATTGTAGTGATAATAGACGCCTGTCTCTAAGGCTGACAGTGACTTTCTGTCTTGATGTCTTCCAAGAGCTTTTTTAGAGCTTTTATCAATATTTCTGGCTCTCACTGGTCCAACTTGCCAAGGAGTTTACCTGAGAGAACCCGCTGAAGTTCAAACAGACCATCAAAATGGGGAAAAAGGGGACTAAGTGACTTTGAATGTGGCATGGTTGTTGGTGCCAGATGGGCTGGTCTGAGTATTTCAGAATCTGCTGATCTACTGGGATTTTCACGCACAGCCATCTCTAGGGTTTGAGCATTGTCTGAAAAATAGAAAATATCCAGTGAGCGGCAATTGTGTGGACGAAAATGCCTTGTTGATGTCAGAGGAGAATGGGCAGACTGGTTCGAGATGCAACAGTAACTCAAATAACCACTTGTTACAACCAAGGTATGCAGAATACCATCTCTGAACGCACAACACATAGAACCTTGATGCTGATCGGCTACAGCAGCAGAAGACCACACCGGGTGCCACTCCTGTCAGCTAAAAACAGGAAACTGAAGCTACAATTTGCACAGGCTCACGAAAATTGGACAATGGAAGGCTGGAAGAACATTGCCTGGTCTGATGAGTCTTGATTCCAGTTACGACATTCAGATGGCAGGATCAGGCTTTGAGGTAAACCACATGAAAGCATGCATCCATCCTGCCTTGTATTAACGGATCAGGCTGCTGGTGGTGGTGTCATGGTGTGGGGGTCATTTTCTTGGCACACTTTGGGCCCCTTAATACCAATACCAATTGAGCATCATTTAAACGACCTGAGTATTGTTGCTGACCAACTCCATCCCTTTATGACCACAGTATACCCATCTTCTGATGGCTACTTCCAGCAGGATAATGCACCGTGTCACAAAGCTCACATCATCTCAAACTGGTTTCTTGACAACGTGACAATGAGCTCAATGTACTCCAGCAGCTTCCACAGTCACCAGATGTCAATTCAATTGGCATCATGGATGTGCAGCCGACAAATCTGTAGCAACTGCTTCATACCATCATATCCATATGGACCAAAATCTCTGATGAATGTTTCCAGCACCTTGTAGAAAGCATGCCATGGAAAATGAAGGCAGTTCTTAAGGCAAAAGGGTCCAACCCGGTACTTGCAACGTGTACCTAATAAAGTGGCCAGTGAGTGTATATACGTATTTGCTCGATTATAAGACTACCCCCCCAAAATTTGAATATTAATTTAGAAAAAAAAGCCTGAATATAAGACTACCCTATAAGAAAAAGGTTATTAGTAAATATTCACATGTAAACTATTTTTCATGTTTAATAAAAACTGAGAAAAATACATTTTTTTTTGTTATTTTCTTTTATTTGCCAACATGCCCCCCAGTTATGCACATCTGATCCACGGCTTGCTACTCTGCCCCCCAGATATACCTTATACCCTCTATATGCCTTATATCCCCTATATGCCACTCTGCCTCCCTGATACTCCACTTTGCCCCCCCCATTTGCCAATCTGCCTCCCTGATATGCCTTATACCCCCCCAACTTACTGATGCATCCCTAGACTTGTCCCCTGTGCTTCAGACTCCCTTGTGTCAAGTGGGGGCAGACGGTGGACATCTGCGCGATGCTCGCAGACAACCTCTGCTGCTACCAGGACTTCCGCTGGGGCTTCTATGACTGAGCACCGGAAGATCACATCAGTGCTCCGTCATAGAAGCCCCGGCGGAAGTGTCGGGTAGCAGCAGAGGTTGTCTACATGCATCGCGCAGACATTCACCGGCTACCAGAGAGGAGGATCCAGATCCCTTGCAGCGCTGCGGGAGATTTTCCTCTCTGGCAGCCGGTGGTTGTCAACCTGCATCACGCAGACATTCGGCAGCCGGTGAACTTCTGCGCGAGGCACGTAGACAACCTCTGCTGCTACCCGACTACTCCTCTACCGGGGCATCTATGGTGGAGCACCAGAAGTTCATGTGACACCGGCGCTCCTGTCATAGATGCCCCGGCAGCAGTGGAGGTTGTCTGCGCGCATCACACAGACGTCCACAGGCTGCCAGAATCTGGATATAAGACGACCTCAAATACGAGTGTTGGTCGAATTAATGGTCGAATTCTCTTGAGAAAGAGTTTTCCTTTATTTAGATCAACATTTTGGTGCCCCGTGTGAGGAGGTCCTGACCGGAGACGGGGACGACGGTCCTGAGGAACTGCACCTCGAGAATCTGCATCTGGGGTAATATAAGTCCTCCAGCTAAGATTGCTGTTAACCAGAGGCACTTTGCGACATCGTCCCTGAAACCGGCAGCGTCCTCCCGAAGATTTAGTACGGTCTTCTCTTCAGAAATGTGAGTAGAAAAATATTTCTGGGAAATATTATAAGAGGTCAAAGTCTGTCAGGGACTACTGAAATAAATAACTGCGTATGCATTCGATAATGAGAAATAGTACTTGGAGTACTGAGGCTGATCAGAAGAAATGTGCACAGGTAGTTAGTCATTATTTTTGTGATAACAAATTGTTGTTTGTAATTGTGACAATACTGTTGGGGTTGGTTGCGGCTTGTATTATTGTGAAAGAGTATCACAAGACCTTAAAGAGAAGAGCTCTTATGGTCCAGGGACAGCTATACCAACCCATGTCACAAATCTTGTCTGAATGAATCTGTGTGAATGACTGTTCAGGAGTCCTTTACGGTGAACGAACAGTTAATAAGGTTGTTGTTAATACGCCCCCCCCCCCCCGGCATTTGTGAGAAGCTCTCTGTGATCAAGTGCTGGGATTGCAAGTGAACAACTTCGCTGCGAGAGTGATTTTCCTGCCTCTCCTGTCTAGGAACGGTATCTTATAAATACCAAGAGCTCTTTATTTCACTCTGTCTAGAAGCGGTATCTTATAAATACCGAGGGCTCTTTATTTCACTCTGTCCAGACGTGGTATCTTATAAATACCAAAAGATTTTCCTTGTTTTCTGCTTTGCGGTGAGATTGTATCATGGGGAAATCCCACAGTAAGGGAAAGAAACAAAAGGATGCGAGTGTTTTCTTGTGGATAAAGAAAAAACCACTGAAAGGAGACAAACAGTTCATATACAAACTTAATCCAGAAAATGTTAAGTATTGTAAGAGATGGAAAAGCAAATTTCATTTTGATTGTAAATTAACTGAAAGGGGATGTATAACCTTACTTGATAAAATCAAGGAAAAGGGTTCCTCCAAATATGGGAAAAATGGGAAAGAGGTTGCAGAAAGGTGGCTTAGAGAAGCACACATAAGAAATCAGGCTATAGAGCTAAAAAAGGCACAACAAATACTAATGTTAAAAGAAAAGGAGGATGACAATTTAACGTTGGCGGCGAAACAGCAGAATAATCCATCTGTTGCTGAAGCCCCTTCCCCTCCTACTTTGCAACCTGTGGTAACGGATAACAGTCCAAAGGATGTGGTTAATTTGTCTCCGCCTGTACTGGAACGTATTTATCCAGATCTTAGAGAGTTAAACCCAAGTAACCCTATCACTACTGTTTCTGTGATTCACCCTGTACCTACTCTGCCCCCAGAATACTCTGGCCCAGTCACCAGAGTAATTAATCGAATAATTACTAATTGTCAGGCAGGAGCTGATTATGTCAGGCTATTTGAGAAAAATGCTATAGATGGTCAATATCCTATGATAGAGGTACCAAACCCAATGGGTGGACAAGAGGATGGTCACGGTAATAGACATCCATTAACCATGTGGGTACATAGAACATGGACAGAGGAGGATATTAAAAAAGCTACTGAGCATGTTAAAAATCCAAAAGAGGATCCCCAACAGTTTGAGACTGATATCCGAGAGCTCTGTAACAGTTACCGATTAAATGGTGAAAAAATAGAAAGAGCGTGTCGAAGGGTTTTGGGATCAGATTGGAGTTCAGTAGAACGGAACTGGAATGGATACGATAATGCGGGACAACCCCTCCCATGGGGTCATGTTGATTTAATTAACCGTTTAAACACTTTCATAACTGCTTGTACGACCAGATGGGCTCGTAGAACAAATTGGATGGAGATAAATAGATGTACCCAGAAGGATGGGGAGGATGTGGATCAATATTTTTATCGACTGAAAAAGATCTTTGATATCTATAGTGGATTAACCCCACCTCCCGATCCAGATCCAAATTCTGCTTATGAGCAGCAGTTGAAAAATGTGTTTGTGTCTGGGACGCGTAAAGAGATAAATGCGTATGTCAGTAAACACATGGTTAACCTCCGTACTGCGTCGTTGAATGATGTGTTGGAATATGCTAAGCATTCTGAAAAGTGGCACAAAGAAAGGGAGAAAAAGAAAGTGAGAGTAATGTTAGCGGGAGAGGAGTATGAAGGAACGTTGACAGGGAATAACGAAAGAGGAAGAGAAAGATTTCGAGGTCGTGGCCGGGGCAGAGGGTCATACCGAGGTAGAAGAGGTAGTGGTGATAGACGGTCACGTGGATGTTATAATTGCGGAAAGGAAGGTCATTGGGCGAAAGAGTGTCCCGAACCAGACAAGAGAAAGCAGAACTCCCCAGAGCAATGACCAATACAGGAAAAAGACGTTGGATCTCAGTAATGTTCATGATGTGTTGTTATTATCAAACTTGCCTGAAATTGATTTAATTGTAAATAACAAACGTGTAACATTTTTGGTTGATTCAGGGGCTTCGCGAACCCTATTGAATTATCCCTCCTGTACGGGCATACAGAAAGGGACTGGTAAAATTCACATAAAGGGAGTAAATGGAAGGACACATACCGAAAGCTTATCTGTTCCCCTCCAAATACAACATCCAGAATCTGGAAACATAATTACCGCCAGTGTAATATTATCTGAGGTATGTCCCGTAAATCTCCTGGGAAGAGATCTGATTAGAGAGTTGGGAGTGCACATTGCACCCGTGGGAGATAAGTTTGATGTTACGGTGGGAAGAAGAAATAACTATCAAGGACGGCATGATCGTTACTATTATGCCTTGAACATAGATTTTACTGAAAATAAGGGAAACATAATACAGGTTTTGAAACTTGTACATAAGACATTTGAGACCTGTGATTATTTACAAGTTCAACATTCAAATAATTTTCATTGTACAATGTATAAAGAAAACAGCAGGAGGAGACGAGTATTATGAATCACACTTAAAAGACAAACGAAATACCGTAATACAGACAGAATATTTTTACTGGACAGACAAAGGACAAGGGACATTATCTTGTATATTAACCCCCCTGAATGACCACACTTTTTTAAAGGTATAACACCACATTTGTCTCTGTGTAAACAGCAAACTGATCAGTGGAAGTCTGTGGGAGATATGGTGTTGCGATGTGAGATTAGTCACTCGTGGAAAAGGGATAAAGGAAACATTGAATACAATGCTGAACTAATCAAGGCAGGTAAATTATCTAATCATTTATTAGCCCAGGCGGCTGAGTTAACGGCTCTCATAGAGGCATGCAAGTGGGCAGTAGACAAACGAGTAAATATCTATACCGACAGTCAATATGTGTTTTCTACTATATATGTGTTTGCACAACAATGGAAAAATAGAGGTATGATTACCTCCACAGGGAAACCGATAAATCATAAAGACTTAATTGAAGGACTATTAACGGTGATAAATCTACCAAAAGAAGTAGCTGTAATAAAGTGTGCAGCCCATACCAACAGCAAAGATCCTATAGCATTAGGCAATAACCGTGCAGATATTGAAGCAAAAAGAATTGCTCAAGAGATGTTTGCCATAATCACTCACAATATACAAATTGATCACCAGGTTTTGTATGATATGCAGCAGGCTGCCCCTATGTCTGAAAAGCGATATTGGCGGTCTAAACAAGCGACTCTATGTAACAAAATTTTTCACATTAACAACAAACCAATATTGCCGAAATCATTGTTTCGCTATGCAGCCTTATTGAGTCATGGGCTGAGCCATGTCTCAACAGGAGGGATGGTAGCCATCATAGATAAGGTATTTACAACATTCGGATTTCAAAATTACTCTAAAAAATTTTGTGCTAATTGTCTTATCTGTGCTCGATATAATCCACAGGGAAATCTCAAACCTGCTATTGGGAAGTTCCCCAACCCCGAGTATCCGTTTCAACATATTTGCATGGATTATATTGAACTAAACAAATGTGAAAATATGAGATATTGCCTAGTTATTGTTGATGCATTAACTAAATGGGTAGAAATATTCCCAACAGCCCACGCAGATGCAGATACAGTAGCTAAGGTCATGATAAAAGAAATCATTCCTAGATTTGGAATACCAGAAAGAATATACAGTGACAATGGGCCTCATTTTGTCAATCAACTAATCTCCAGATTTACACAAGTATTTGGTATACAATTAAAGAATCATTGCGCCTATCATCCTCAGTCAGCAGGGTTGGTAGAAAGAAACAATGGAACAATAAAGAATAAATTAAAAAAGACTATGGCAGAAACTGGGAAGAATTGGGTTTCTTGTCTACCTATGGTAAAATTGAGTATGCGTATTACACCTAATAAGCAGGGTCTCACCCCATTTGAAATAATGTACGGGAGACCCTATAGTTTGCCACAGATAAAGGTAAAAGAGGCAAATGATGAAAGGGAATTAACCCTAGCAGATTATATGGCAAAAATGCTGAATACCAGATCAATACAAACTGTGAATTCTCTTCCAGAGACACAAGAGCCAATTCCTGAGAAATTGAGCGTTGGAGATTGGGTACTAATAAGGATAATCAAACGAAAGAATTGGTCATCACCGAGGTGGGAAGGACCGTACCAAGTACTACTAACCACCCCCACGGCATGTAAGATAGCTGAGAGGAGTTGTTGGATACATCAGTCGCACTGTAAGAAGGTAACACCACTTGCTGGTAGTCACTCATTAAGTCTGGGTACAAAGGGGGGTCCAGACGATAGGTTGGACTCGTCTCAAGCCAGTGAAGAAATCCATTCCCCAAACCCTGAGTTGACGGCCAGGTAGGATGAAGGGGTGGTGCCTGCTTATAGTTTATTGGGTAGTGACTGATGCTATTCCTTTTTTTTATTAAAAAGACTGAGTGGAATGAGAACAAGAAAGTGACCAAGTGGGAAGATACCAAAGCACAAAATCTGACTTTTTCACCAGCAGGAGATAGTTCTATTGAAATTGATCTGTGTAAACTGATTAATTGTAAAAATATTGAGCAAACAAGAAACTATGCTAAGTCCGATGTATATGTATGCTGGATGCCCGAAAGGCCCCCTAAAAGACAAAGCATAACATCATGTCTTGGATGGGATTATGCTATGTGGACAACAGCTAGTTACGATTGGGGATATGATATACCCGGGGCAAGAGCAAGTAGAATCAAAACAAGATTTTCTGTGAAAAGACTACGATCCGAATGTACAACCTTTAATAACTGTAATAAATTGTTATTTACTTTAAAGAAACCTATGAAGACGGATGAAAGACTATATACTATAGGTGTGTGGGTTTCCGGTAGAGACCCGCAGGGAACTTTCTTTTTGTCTTTTTCAGAAAATAAGGTCCAAGCAGAAAAAGAGTCTCAGATCCAGGAACAAAAACATATCGAGGAAATTGAGACAGGGATAATTCGGTATACCAATTTGAGTTCTATTGATCAAATTGCCCTGGAAGCAGGATTTCATGGAGATAACGTTTGGTTGGAATGGCTTCAATTTACTGTAAAAAGTCTAAACAAAGAGAATTGTATAGTCTGCGCAGAAGCCCGTCCGCAGTTGGCTACGGTGCCATTTCCATTAACAGAAGAGAATGATCCAGTCGGATTTGACTGCATAATAAAGCTCTTTGATGAGACTTATGCCCCACCTGGAAATGGAACTTGTCATACATTAGACTTGTTGTTTCCCAAGGTTAAAAGGGCTCAATTACCTCCAACAGTGCAAATATATGAGGGAAATTACACCTGTATGAAACTTCAGGGTGATAGCAGCTATTTCGATTATAAAGATTTGTCTAATTCACTATGTGTCGAGACTTTCTCCACAGGACTGCGACAGCCAACCCAGATGAGAGCAGATATTTGGTGGTTATGTGGAGACCGGAAAATAAGACCTTTTATCGATCCCAGAGGAAAAGGAAAATGTGCTGTAATACAGCTCATTGTACCTTTAAATTTGTTGACCTCACGGAAGGAACCAACCTCAAGGCCGAAAAGATCAATACAACCACAAGGATCGTTTGATGATCGAATATATATTGATGAAATTGGAGTACCACGAGGAGTTCCAAATGAGTTCAAAGCCCGAAACCAAATTGCTGCAGGTTTCGAATCAATCATTTTCTGGTGGAGTACAATAGCAAAAAATGTGGACTGGATAAACTACATCTATTATAATCAACAGCGGTTTGTGAATTATACTCGAGATGCTATTAAAGGAATACATGAGCAACTGGATGCGACCTCCCTTATGGCCTGGCAGAATTGAATGGCCTTGGACATGCTATTGGCCGAGAAAGGGGGCGTGTGCAAGATGTTCGGGAACCAATGCTGCACCTTCATACCAAATAATACCGCCCCTGATGGGAGCATCACCAAAGCCCTCGAAGGACTAACATCCTTATCAAATGAACTTGCCGAGAATGCAGGAATATATAATGTGTTCACCTCTTGGTTAGAAGGATGGTTCGGGCGATGGTCGGGAATGATAATGTCCGGAATAATTACTATCACTATAGTAGCCGCAGTATTGATATTCGGAGGATGCTGTTTTATTCCATGTTGCCGAGGATTTTTGAATAAGACAATTGATAAAGCTGTAAATCAGACTATGTACTCCCTGGTCGACAAAGAAGAATGTGATCAATTATTAAGAGTATCTGAGACTCTACATATTAATGACGTTGTTGATATGAAAGATAAATTATCAGTGTTAATGACCGATACTGAAGATGAAGAGTCTGATATTTAATAATATTTTGATAAACAGGAGGGAAATGTTGGAAAAATACTTATGTTATCGAAAATATTATTTGCTTACATATAAGGAAGTAGAAAATGTCATGTCCATGATATATGCACCAGTCCCCGCCAACACGCTTCCTCTATAATATTCTATATATATATATAGAATAAAAGGTCAAGTCTGGGCCATTTTTAATTATGCAGCTTAATAGGTGTAACCTGCTTGAAAAGTAACCAATCATAATAATGCATGCTATTACAAGTAGATAAGATGCTATATAAACCACGTAATCTAAACATATAATCAGACAACGCTTCGACTTTTGTGTGTTGTGTGCCTTGTCTCGATTATGCGCATAATCTATTAAAGGAAATAACTTTTTCTGAGGAGAATTCGACCATTAATTCAACCAACAACGAGACAATGGGTATTTTCTTAAAATTGAGCAAATACAATGTACTGATCAGAGCAACCCGAGCAATAGCACATGACAGCAAAGGTGAAATTAATCTTGCTTTAAAAAAAAAACAAAAAGAAAATTTTAAACATCCCCCCCCCAAAAAAAATAGGGTAAATAAAATTAACAAACATTGGCACCAAAAAGTAAAATGACCCTGAAAATTACTCTGATTAGGGTCATTTTAGTTTTTGGTGCCAATGTTTAATTTTATTACTGAGATCAGGGAGGCATGAGAATAGTTATTTTTATATAAATTATATATAATAATTTTTTTTAAACAAATGTTTTAATGTTAACCCCTGGAAAGTTGTCATTCTCTGTACCTCATGATCAGTGTTTCATAACTATCACCGATAGCGTCCTGGAACCCTGCCTTGAGAGGCAGTATCCTGGACCTGGGAAATGGTGAGAGGCGGTGAGTACACCTGTGCGCTACGTGATAAGTTAACTCGTCATAAGGTCTTCATCAACATGGCAATTATGATAAGTTAAGTCATTATACCAACACAAAGGGGTTACTATACATTCTTCCCAACTGAAAAAAATAAAACGCATGCCGCAGAATTTGTAACCATTCATCAAAATCTTGTTCTGAAATTGCTTCCCAGTGACTGGCTGCCGTCAATCAGGCAGGTTCGTACTTCCAATGAAATGGGAGTATGTCCTTTCACTGATTGACAGCTGAAACAGCCAATTAATGGCAAAAAAGTGCTCCAATACAAATCAATAGGAAAACTTTACAAATACACACTGTGGTCTTAACACACAGTATTCAGCAGAGCCCAGAACTGGAACTGATTGAGGGTGAGTACATCTCCTGCACGTCATTTAGCTGGGGGAAAGGGGCAGATGCCTTGGTAGAATTCTGCAAAATCCCTCTAGGCATTTGCAAACAGGCCCAGCGAAAATGTAAATTGACTCTGTTTCTTTCATATTCATTAAAGTACATACAATGGCTGGAGTGTCCCTATAACTGAGTGGCAAATATGTAGCTAGCTCACAAGGGCTTGGAGTGCATTATGTATTATAGTGTTGGGGCAGTGTCATGCATTTAGTACTAAACCCAAAACTTCCATCACAGTTATGCATCATTACGTTGATTTGTTGTTCCTTTTGTCCCCTCGCCAAATACAGAATATCCACTTATAACTAGACTGGCCCTTGATATTTTTCTAAACTGTAAGCTTATTGTTGGGGTAAATACAAAGTATGTATATTTGTAATTAATATGTGCTTGATTAAGTTTGTGTGTATATATGTATGTATGATAGCTGCAAGCCACTTAGGGGGGAAGTAACAGGAAAGACAGCTGTAAGAAGATATCACACCTATACACTATGTAGAGAAGGAAGGAAATGCATCACCTGGAGATAGGCATGGGAAACATAGCAAGTCAATAACATCACACGGTGGGGTCTTGGGAACACAGGACAGGGATCTCATTTACACATCAATAGAGAAATCCCTTAAAAAGACATTGTAGAAACACATAGAAAAGAGACTGGATTGGTGAGTCTCACTTTTGGCACATCACCCACACAGCATACACACTTAGCAGCAGATATTAGATAGATGGGATGTTTGTGAGTGGTATGAATGATTGTCATCTGTATATCACTGTAACTCTGGTTTTGTCTTTGCTGTAACATTAATCTGGGTAGATTCTAATTAAAGCTCTCTCTCTGGTAAGAATCTTGGGTTGGCTGTTTTATTGTAATATCAGGTAGAAAACCTTAGTAGAACTAGACATATATTATCTGGAAAAGGGGATACGGTTATATGTTAGTTCTTGGAGGAGGTAACAAGGGTATTACATTTATCATTAATACACAACGCAGAGCAGATTATTCTCCACGCATATCAATTGGTGGTATTGGTTTGAGAGAGGAGAAGTATATACAACACTTATGTTTTGAGTTCTGTAAATAATAGATGCTTCCTGTTATTAGGCACAAGCCAAACAGAGAGCTGGAAGAGCTGGAAGAACAGGTCCTGGAAAGTGTTACAGGCTCTACACTGAGCGTGCTTACAGAGATGAGATGCTGACCACAAATGTTCCTGAAATTCAGAGAACTAACTTGGCCAGCACAGTTCTGTCTCTCAAGGTAAGGCTTTTCAAGTTCAACCTTAAAGGCAACACCATGACATACTATACTAGAAGCTGAAAAATAGATGTATTTTTAAAACATGTCTCCAACATCAGTACAGTCACTGAAGGCCTCCCAGATCAAGCAACATCTCCAAGCCTTTATACCATAAACAATTTTCATTCCCTGATAGGTGTGTGCCCGGCTCCTAAAATGGGAGGGAGGATGGGTAGCTAACCAACAAATCATGACTTATATTGGCCTACACCATAAGACCTACACCTAGTGATGGGAAGATCATTAAAGTGAATCGGATCATTTCGATTCGTTCACTGAAATGATCCGATTCATGATCCGAATCTTCGGATCACTCAGTGTGACTCACAGGAGTTACTGTTTTCCAGTAACTCCGTGCAGGCACACTAACGATTGGCCCCGCCCCTTTCATTATGAATCCTCCCCCCTGCCTCCAGTGATGTCAATGAAGGCAGAGAGTCGTTCAAAGATTCGGATCTTACAGGGATCCGAATCTTACAGTGATCCGGATCACTGTAAGATCCGGATCCCTGTAAGATTCGAATCTTTGAACGACTCTCTGCCTTCATTGGGATTCGAATCAGTCAGATAATATCACCATACTGTTATAAATAAATACATTAATAATCACTGCCCCCAGGATTTACATTCCCCTTTACCTGCAACTGCACCTTAAGCTAACTTTATTAAATTAATTAAATTAACCCTCACCATTAAATTAACCCTAAACACCCCATCAACCATGTCTGCCCCTAAAATTAACCCTTAACACCCCATTAAGCATAACTGCCCCCAAATTATCCCTAAACACCCCATTAAGCATAACTGCCCCCAAATTATCCCTAAACACCCCATTAAGCATAACTGCCCCTAAATTAACCCTAAACACCCCATTAAGCATAACTGCCCCTAAATTAACACTAAAGACCCCATCAACCATACCAATTTATTAGGTAATTTATCTGGAGTACATGCAATTAATTTAGGGGCAGTTATGGTTAATGGAGTATTTAAGGTTAATTTCAGGGGCCGTTATGGTTAATGGGGTCTTTAGGGTTAATTTCAGGGGCTGTTATGGTTAATGGGATCTTTACGGTTAATTTCAGGGGCAGTTATGGTTGATGGGGTATAAGGGTTAATTTTATGCTGATGACTGAGGGTTAATTTAATTAATTTAATAAAGTTAACTGTAGGTGCACTTATAGGTAAAGGGGGGCAAATTTAGGGGAATCTAAATCCTGGGGGCAGTGAAGATTATTAATGTATTTATTTATAAAAGTATGGTATCAGTAATATTCTCTGTAAGATTCGGATCCTTGTAAGATCCGGATCCCTGTAAGATTTGAATCATTGGATCATTCGAGTCTTCGGATCATTCCAATCTTTGAACGACTCTCTGACTCTGAGTCATCGTTCCTCTGTGAATTAATGAGCTGTAACCTGACCCCAGAGTCTGTGTCTGAGTGCTCTGCAGATGACTCACAGCTCTAGGATCAGGTTACAGCTGAATGATTCACAGACTGAACTGCTACAAATGAATCGTTCAGTCTACTGAACCGATTCATCCAGATCACTAAAAAGAACTGGATCAAATGAACGATTCGTTCATGATCCGGACATCACTACCTACACCAGCACCTTGCACTCATAAGATGTCATGTTTTTGGATGCTTAAGCCAAAACTATCTCCTCACTTATTAACATATCTGGTATTTCCTAACTGAACCCTGGAGGTAGCCATGCTTGATTTTAAGCTAGTTATTTCAACCTATTTATTCAATCTGTTTGATAGGGGAGCTTTTACTCCTTACTCATCAAACCTAACCTTTTGCAAGTTAACAAGAACTGTTTTTGTCATACCCCTTTAATGAAAGATATCTCCATCACCAGCTGACATTTTGCACTTTCTCCTACTGTTTCATGTAAGTGGTTCTTGCAGAGCTGCTTTAGATGGTGGTTAATTCCACTACACCTGTGGAAAAAAGCTCCCTCCCTAAATGTTGAATTTGCAAGGCAGATGCCAGCCCAGTGCCTTAACCATTTGTGGTAGACGGCACTTCCCTACCTCTTAGGTTTCTAGTGGAGTTAGGCTTTTTTACTTTCAATCTTCCACTGTAACCTTCTTGGCATTAATACCAGTTGGGGACACATCTGCTTATTTATTTGTTACAGGTAAACTGTTTCCTTCTCTAGTCAGCATCATTTTGTTCCACAATAGGTTATTTAAGTTTGTTTGTTTGTGATTTTATTTGGTTTCTTCCTGCCAAGATGAATTATAATATAATATTAGGGTTTAGCCCCTCTAGGAACCTTTTCAGGGCTCTCACAAATTACTGTATTTGCTGAAAAATACCCCTCGTCTTATAATCAGGGTCGTCTTATAATCAGACCTCAAATAGGTCTGATTATGAGACTAAGATCCAGATCCCCCGCAGCCATGCAGGGGACCTGGATCCTCCTGTGTTAACCCCCCCTCCCCAACTTACCGGTGCTTCTGAGTCCCCAGTGCTTAGTCCGGGCTGCGTGTGGAGCTCTACGCTCTACACGCTTCCCGGACTGCTATTTATTCTGACCCAGAAATGCCTTATACCCCCTATATGCTACTCTGCTCCCATATATGCCTTATACCAGGAGCGTCCAACCTGTGGCCCTCCAGCTGCTGCAGGACTACATCTCCCCTGCTTCTCAGCCAGCCCCTTAGCTGAAAGAGCATTATGGGAGATGTAGTCCTGCAGCAGCTGGAGGGCCGAAGGTTGGACGCCCATGCCTTATACCCTCCTATATGTCAGAGATGCCACTGTGCCCCCTTATACCTCCTATATTCCACTCTGTCCCCTGATATGCCTTATACCCCTCCTGATATGCCTTATAGCCCCCTATATGCCACTGATATGCCACGCTGTCCCCTAATATGCCTTATACCCCCTATATGCCACTGTGCCCCCCTGATATGCCTTAGTCCCATATATGCCCCCTATATGCCTTTTACCCTTGATATGCCACCATGCCCCCTGATATGCCACTATGCCCCTGATATGCATTTTACCCTTGATATGCCACCATGCCCCCTGATATGCCTTTTACCCCTATATGCCACTGAGATGCCACTGTGCCCCCTGATATGCCTTTTACCCCTATATGCCACTGAGATGCCACTGTGCCCCCTGATATGCCTTATAGCTCCTTCATGCCACTGTGCCCCCTGGTACGCCTTATAGCCCCTTTATACCACTCTGCCCCCTGATATGCCTTATAGCCCCTTTATGCCACTGTGCCCCCTGGTACGCCTTATAGCCCCTTTATGCCACTGTGCCCCCTGGTATGCCTTATAGCCCCTTTATGCCACTGTGCCCCCTGGTATGTCTTATGCCCCCATATAAGAAAAACTGACATCGCTAAAATAGGTATAAAAATATATGCTTTTATAAATATAGACAAAAAAATAAATACACAATACAATAGAAATATATATAAATATATGGACAATATAAACAATACATCAACTATTACAGACATCAAAAAAATAAACACAAATTAAAGAATGCACATAATTAATAGACCCCGAAAAACTTCTACCTGCCCACCAGGGGTTAATATATCAACAGAAGAAACACAGGGCAAATGAGCATAAAAATAAAGATAATAGTCCAGGCTTACCTTACCCAGTGCTGCTTACTTGTCCTGTTTTTCTTCTGTTAATATATTAACCCCTGGTGGGGCAGGTGGCAGTGAGGTGAAGTAGCGGAGGTTGCGCACTAAAATCCAAATCCCCTGCAGTGCTGCACGGGACCTGGATCCTCTCTGGCAGCTGGTAGGGGTCTGTGCGTGCGCGCAGACAGCCGCTTCTCCCCTCCGCTTCCGTTGGGGCTTCCATGATGCACATGAGGCATGTGGTGCTGAAAAATGAGTACATTTCTTAATAGTTGGATTAAAAACTCTCCAGATATCGTATAATTGTGGGTTTTTTTATGACATTTTTCAGAAGTTTAGCTACTTAATCTAATTTCTTATTAATTATTTCTGCTCTTCTTAGCATCTTATCCATCTCTGTTGGGGATGCAATTGAAATCACCCGCCATTATGATTGTTCCTTTAGCATAGTAAATATTTCATTTTGTATCTTGCAAACTATTATCAGATATCTAGCTTCTGGGTCTGACTCCTGGAATATAATCTCTATATTTATATTGGACAAGATTATCACTGCAACCCCTCTTTTTCTCTTAACCCCTTCAATTTTTGCGGTATGTCTGTTCAGCGATTGTTCTCTTTTCCTGCGAATGGTGTACCCATGTAAACTATATATTATTTTTTCAAGGAGAGATAGAGCTTTCTTTCAATACAATAGTTAGATGATTAGCTGAAAATTTAGGATAAGATAAAAACTAGCCAAAATTAGAAAAAAACAAAATTTTTTTAATACATTTCCCTCTGAATCCTCACAAAATTAGGTAAAGTGATGGAAAATCCCCTCCAATTTTATCAATTCAAGTGTCCTGATTTCAGAAATACCTAATTTATATAGATTTTCCCAGCACTTATAGGGAACATACTATAAGGCGTACATTATTCATAGAATTTTTATGCTTATGACTTAACGGGTTTGGGGGTTGGGAACGACGGCAGGAGGGTTATAGTGTTTAGATGTTGTGTTAGGGCAATGGGATGTAAGGTTTTTTCTTTTCATCTTTTTTATATATATTTTTTTTATTTTATTTTTTGTATTTTTAGATATATATTCATTTTTTTGTTAGCATGTGAGAATCATGGTTTCTCACTCTCTTCCCTGCAATTCCCCTGCACCGATCACACTGTGATCTTTATGCAAGTCCCCACAGACTTGGATAGAGATCAGTGTCTGTGCCTCATCTGCACGATCGGATATCCCAGCATGGTCTGGACAGACCCTGCAGGGGATATCCTGTCCGCCGATGACCTTCCAGGTGACATCAGCAGTGACGCGACTCAGAAGGGTATGCGCGATCAGGCATTTCAGAATGCTCGATTGGCGTTTAAAAATTTAACGTTTTTTCCGGCTTTCGTGCTGGAAGCTGTTACATGAAATCAGACAGCAGAATGCTGGCTTCTGCTGTCAGGGGGCAGTCCAGGCTGTCAAACGTGTCCCTGCCTTTGCAAGAAGGGCAGGACGTACCGGTACATCCATAGGGGATTCTTAGGATGCATAGGGGACTTAAGGGGTTAAGGATGAGGTTATAATTGATATGTCTTCTTCTGTTCTAAGCCAATAAGTTTCTTGAAGAAAACAAATCTTATTTTAGATCCTTTTTCTGGTAGCACATACACCCGGCTTCGACATTTCACAAGAACATGAAACATATAACAATATAATAAAAAAGTATATGTCAAAGAAACAAAAATAGGGGGGGTAATAGTCACCCTTCCTCTTGTTCAGCACAAGCAAAAAGACTGGGTTGAACTGGCTGGTCCTTCCCCTGTTCCTGGACCAAATACCACTGACCCACATTAAAGAGAAAAAATGGGAATAACCAATAAGTGAGGGCACCCTCTTGGAGTTCGCAGGCAATATTCTTCAAGATCTGCCAAACTGGAATAAAATAAATAAATAAAAATAAATAAAATAAATTAAACCACCACGAAGGGAAATCTGAACCAAGGTCTGTATTACAAAATATATAAAAATCATCTGCACACATAAGTGATATCTAATAAATATATATATATAAAGAAAACTATATAATAAATAAATTAATGTGTATATATAATGCATGTAAAATATAGTAACTCAATTAATTCATATACTTGTAAAATCATACAACTGAAACCAAATCAAGTGTACCCATGATTAATATAAATTAAATATATAGCAGTATAATAGATACCAAATAAATTAAATTATGTATAGATATATAACAAAACATTAATTTTCCCCTTTTTCTTAATAAAAAAATTTTTTACTTCCCCCTTCCATTTCCATTTTTTATATAAATAAATAAGTGAATTAATTTATATATACAAAAATATAAAGACAATTCTATACTTGTGAAAACATACACAAGATCTAAATCATCTATACCCGTGATTAATATATTAATAAATATATAACAATATGATAAATACATGATAAATTATACATATGACAATCCATAAAAATATATACATATAAAAAAATAAAATAAGAATACTCGCGTAAAATGTGTACATATGTGAATGTGTGAGAGTCCGAGCTATTGAAAGATAGTGAAAAACATTAATCTATAATATTATTTCGGCCTTGTCGCCTGAAAAAAAAAATAAAAACACCAAATAATACCATATACGTGATGTGTGCGAAGAGAAACCAAAAATAAGATAGGTGGTATGTGTGCCAAGTGATATGTAATAAAAATTAAAAAAAAATAGGTAGGATTTAATGAGCTATCAATGTTGAATTTCCATGACCGGTGCATTTAAATTTCCTTTTTTCTTCAATCAATTAATTTGTTAAATATGCAGTCCAAATGGTGGCAGCTGATGGCAAACGGCATCTGAAACAATAGATGCACCAGTGGTTTTGATCTGCTGGGCAAATGTTTTGGGGGTAATTAGTTTTGTTAAGAAAACAATATAAAGGCAAAATACGTGAAATTCAGGGAGAGAGTGCAGATGGCTGAATATCTCCACCTCACTATTCAGAGCAAATACAATCACAACACCTTAAAAAAAAGTTTTGTTTAATTCATGGAAGATAGTAGTGGCATGGACAGCAGGATAATCCCAATGCAGTGGAGATGTCGTCCAAGCTGACTAAGAAAGGTGCAGAGAAGTTTTTCCACCTTAACCCCTTAATGACAATTGCCGGTTCTGGCACAGCACGGAAAAACAAGTCTTACGACAAATGACGTGGCACGTCTTTAAACGGGTGCAGAAAGCGATCTACATTCGCTTTCTGCACCCAAACGGCGTTGCTGTAATGCTTTGACCTCGAGGCATTCAGCAACGCCACGATCGGCACCAGGGGCCATGTCTGGCCCCTCCCCGGGGCGTCAACAACCGTTTTAAAAGCCTTTAGGAGGCTCCTAAACTTAAATGGTGTCGCTGGAATGCCTCGATCAGGGATCAGAGGCATCCAGCGACACCAAACACCTCTGGATGGACTGTGACCGGGAAAAAAAAAAATAAAGATGAAAAAGTTTGCTAGGCGGTCTCCAGACCCTCTAGAGAACTCTGGCTCCACTTGCAGGTTGAATACAGGTACTGCATTCAACCATGCAAGTCAATGGAGCCCAGCTTTCTAATCAGTGTGATTAGTAAAAATAAATAAAAAAATAAAATTAATAATAATTAGAAAAAAATTGTTAAAAAACAGTAAAATGTAAAAATAATTTCCCACTGATGTCACTAAAAAGGCAAAAAAAAATAAAATATATATATAAAAAATATATTTTTGTGAGCAAGTCCTAAAATTAGCACATTAGCTTAAATCAATTCTCGCATGGAAAGAGTTAAAATACTGGCATATTAAATGCCCATGGGGTGTCTACTTTAAAAAAAAAAATGTATGATTTGATGGGGTAAATTGAATTGGCCGGGTTCAACAATGTCCCAATTAACACGGGGGAAGGATGGCCACACATTTAATTACCAATTAGAAAAATGCACACGTACCAAATGTGGCCTTTTAGTTCCCCCAAAAAATGACAAACCCATGCATGTGGGGTATCACTGTACCCAGGAGATGTTGCTGAACACATATTGGGGTGTCGTGTGACAGCGGCATATACCAGGAGCTGTAAATTCATACATAACATAGGTGTGTGGGGGAAAAATACACACAAAAGAATACTACTGCAAACTTTGAAAAAATTCTGGTGGTAAAATGAAAATGCAAAGTGTTAAAATACCAGCATTTAAAATACCCTGGTGTGTCTAGTTTTCAAAAATATATGGTTTTGTTGGGCACACTGAAATGGCCCGGCTCAAAGATGTACCCATTAGGGCATGGGCAGTGGATCCCCAAATGGGTCTCTGCGAGTAGATCGGGGATGGCTTTGTCGTCTGCTTCCGTGGTGGAAGGGGTACATATGGCGGCTATGTCACCACACTCAATTTGTCTGCCTGCGACTCGGACATCAACTTTATAATCCGACGGCTGTGGAGAGGGCATTGGGCTGTACCAGGGTTAGTGCTGCCCCAGAGTCTGAGTCCTTCTAACAGTCGCCCGTTAATACGGACTGGTTGGTAATGGTGCTTCCTGTCCCTCCCGGTACCTTCCTGGTGTGGGTAGAGTCCGGGGAGCATGAGTAACAGTGATCCTCGGAGTAGTGGAGGGATTAGTCCAATGCACAGTCTTGAGGGGGCTTACACAGTGCGCTTGGCGGGGTAACCAGGACCTATTTCGTTGCCCGGCAGAGGTGCCCTGATTAGCTTGGTTTGGGCAGTCCCTAAGCATATGGCCTGGCTACCCACATTGAAAACAGTTCTTGGGGTCAGGATAGTTCTGTGGTGAGGGCCGGAAGGATCGGGGGGGCGGGCCCTCCTGCTGGGCGTCTCTGAGCTGCAATCAAAGGCCTTGTCGCTGGTAAGGGGACGGGATTAGCCCGGGTTGTGGGCAGTTGTTTGCCGCTCGGATAGCCGCCGGATGTCTACAAACTTGTCTGCCAACTGTGCGCTTTCTCCAGGTTGGGTGGATCATGGTCTCGCACCCAATTTCATACATCCTCTGTGGCGTATTGGAAAAAATGTTCCATTAAAATTTGCAGTTTCCTCAAAAGAAGTGGCCGCACATCCTTGCAGCCAACTGCGTACCGCCTGGTCCATACAGTACGCCCATTCTGTGTGCGTGTCCCTTGGCCCCTATCGGGCTTCTCTGAACCGTCTCCGATAGGTATCTGGAGTGATGGCATAACGAACCAGGAGACGTAAATCCTGCAGGGCTGGGGACAAACATCAATTTCTAGCTGTCTGCCATGGTAATAAGAAGCCAAAGGATAAATTTGTGGAAGCTTTCGATGCAGGGAGGAGACTATCCCTTCTGGCACCATAAAAAACACTCAAAAAGTACCACCACAAATTTTAACAAAATTAGTAAAATTATTGCATGCAAAGGGTTAAAATACCGGCATTTGAACTAACCTGGGGTGTCTGGTTTTTAAAAAATATATGATTTAATGGGGTGAATTCAACTGACTGGTGTTACGGGTTCAAAGACAGGGAGGATAATTTCTCCACTGCTTCAGCAATACTCCTCCAGCTTCCAGTAAATCAGCCCAACAAACAGCATGCAGATCTGAACAGTCTATTTCGTAAGCTCCCAACGTAGTGGACAAAACCAGTCGCATTAGGTTTAAAAGCACACAAACATTTATTACAGGGAAAGGCAGGCTTTTATACAGAAAAGCATCAGATAACTGGGGTACCTCAATTAATTTCTAACAAAGAAGCTAGTTCTCCATCAGGTACTCTCATTATGGAGTTACGGGATACAATGGGGAAGGGGGGTGTACGTGACACACGGGACATAATACAATTATCGGATTAACGATAGGGAGTTTCCCCATTGTCTGGAAAACAGGGTGCCCCCAGCCTACACAGGGTGGTCAGTCAAAGTATAGGGGACTGTGACATGTTTGCAGTCCGCCTGAGAGTTCCAGGGGAAATCCACCAACTCCCGCTTAGGCACTGGATAAAGGGACAATAGTGCGCTCCGGAGATGGCACACCCACACAGGAAAGATAAAGCTGGGATGCAGGCCTGTCCTGTTACTACTGGCTTCAAAGATGTCCCACATAAGACATGGTGTCAGAAGGACCATTTGTCAGAGCTCCAAGTTAAAAAAATAAAAATACAAAAAATAAAAAAATATATATATACATGGGTATAAGGCATATCAGGAGGGCAGATTGGCAAATAGGGGGGATTAAGGCATGCCTGGGGTGCAGAGTGGTAAATAGTGGAGTGTAAGGTATATCAGGGAGGGAGGAAGAGTGGCAAATGGGAGTATAAGGCATATCAGGGGGGCAAAGTGGCATATAGGGGTATAAGGCATATCAGGGGGGCAGAGTGGCGTATAGTGGGAATAAGCCATATCTGGGGGGGGGCAGAGTAGCATATAGTGGGTATAAGGCATATCGGGGTGGCATATAGTGGGAATAAGGCATATCTGGGGGGGCAGAGTGGCATATAGTGGGCTATAAGGCATATATCGGGGTCAGAGTGACATATAGGTGGGTATAAGGCATATCGGGGGCAGAGTGGCATATAGGTGGGTATAAAGCATATCGGGGCAGAGTGGCATAAAGGGGGTATAAGGAAAATCTATATAAATTAGGTATTTCTGAAATCAGAACACCTGAATTGATAAAAATTTTGTGAGGATTCAGAGGGAAAACATTTTCAAAATTATTATTTTTTTATTTAATTTTTTATTTTCTCTAGTTTTTACTAAATTTCTCATCCTACATTTTCAGCTGATCATCTAACTATGGTATCAAAATAAAGCTCTATCTCTCCTTGAAAAAACAATATATAGTTTACATGGGTACACTATTCGCAGGAAAAGTGAATAATCGCTGAACCGACATACCACAAAAATGGCAAAATTGCTCCGGTACTTGAGGAACCAAAAACCCCTGGGACTGAAGGGGCTAAAAAATAGTTTACATGTCAATATTTACTAGTAAAACTTTTTTTCTTCTAAGGTAGCTTTTTTTTCTTTTTTTTTCTAAATTAATATTCAAATTTCAGGGGGTTGTCTTATAATCGAGCAAATACGGTATACCAGGTTATGAATTCATACCTGAAGTATAATTTGTGTGAAGAAAAAATAATTACTACTACAAGCTTTGGCAAACACTGGTGATAGAATCTTGTGCATGGAAAGGGTTAAAATACCAGCACTTGAAATAACTTGGGTTGTCTAGTTTTCAGAAATATATGGTGTTATGGGATACCTGAAATAGCAAAACGCTACTTGTACTTATTGCCCAATAATTTGCAGGAAAAAGCAAAAAAAAACAAAGAAACATTGGGCATTTCTAAACTCAGTACAAATAGTAGAATCTATTTTGCAGAGTTTTTCATTAGCTTTTTTTAGATGAGTAAAAGATTTTCAAAATAAAAGCGAGAAAAAGTTATTTTTTCAATTTCTTATCCTATTTTATAGGAAATTAGATCGAAAATGATATCTGAAGAAGTATAACTTGTGTGGGTACACTAAATTGGAGAGAACAAAATTACAGCAAAACACGAGCCCCGCAAAAGTTTTAAAACAGCCTTGGTCCAGAAGAGTACAAAAATAAAAAATAAGCCCAGTCTTTAAGGGGTTAATGGCTCTCTTCTCAGAGCAAGAGATTATTGTTGTAATAAACATAGCCCCATAGGGAATCAGGGCCGCATGGTGTCAGTAATATTTGTAATACGTTTTTCTCAAATTGTATGGAACAAGGCAGCTTGATCTTACTTGTCAGAAAGCAAAACCACTCCATGTCTCCTAGTGTTGAGATGCTGAGAAGGTCTTTGCCTTGCTCAACTGGTCTTATTTGGCCTCTGTGTTATCACATTTTATTATTCCTGAAGAGTTCATATCTATTATGTTCCTCTATCAAAACCCCTTTGCTAAAGTTCTGAATATTGTACTTATATGCACATTCTCTACTTCTATGCTCTTGTCCATTTTGAAATTGTGTTTGTGTGGTTCTAATTAGACTGCAACAGCAGAAAGTTCATGTTTGTTTTCGGGGGGGGAAATTATTCGTATTCGACAAACTTTGTCCCAACATTTTTGTTTTCGGAAATCCCATTCATCCCTCCGAGTTGCCATTGAAACAAGAAATAAATGTGTAGAAAAAGTTAAATTTAAATTGTGAGACATCGCTCCACTTAATGTAGTTAAAATGGCAGCCATGGCAACGAGCCAATGTACGAAGATTTTCGTACTGCGCACATTCATTTTCTTTCGTCCAATGTTGCGTTCTTCGTATGGACAAAATGACAAGATTTGGAACGAAAATGCAAGTCTAGTTTTAATATTTTACCAGGACTGTACAGTAAACTATATCTGTTTTGCATTGATTTGATATTAGTTCACTGGTAAACTGTGTAGTGTTTTCATTCACTTCCTCTTTGTAGTATTGTTTTGTTTTTCCCTAAGGCCATGGGCA